>WEIV01011955.1:6472-78996 GCA_013390005.1 Calyptomena viridis
GGGACGGAGGGAAGGAAGGGACGGAGGGAAGGAAGGGACGGAGGGAAGGAAGGGATGTTGGCTCCGGCATCCGAGGGGGGAGAGGCGAGCGGTGCCGCAGCCCCGCTGTGGAAGGCGGTGAGGAGGCAGCCTGAGAGCTCCGGAGCCCGGCGGGACCGCGGCGGTCCCTTCTCTCCGAAATACCGTTCTCTTTGAGGGGCCCTCCTCCCTGAGGGGACCCTCCTCTTTGAGGCAACGCTTCTCCCTGACGGAACCCTCTTTCCTGAGGCAGCCCTTCTCTCTGGAGGGACCCTTCTCTCTGGGGGGACCCTTCTCCCTGAGGGGACCCTTCTCTCTGAGGAGACTCTTCTTGAGGGGACCCTCCTCTCCGAGAAGATTCTCCCATTTGAGAGACCCCTTCTGTCTGATGAGGACCCTCCTCCCTGAGGAAGCTCTCAGCATTGAGGAGACCCTTCTTCATGAGGGAACCTTCTTTCCTGAGACAGCCTTTCTCCCTGAGGAGACCCTTCTTGAGGACACCCTCCTCCCTGAGGCAGCCATTCTCCATGAGAGGACCCTCCTTTTTGAGGGAACCTTCCTCCCTGAGGAGACCTTTCTCTCTGAGCCACCGTGGCCATAAAACGTTTTCCAAAAATAAAGTAAAAATTCAGAGCTGTGACAGACCAACCACCCCTGGCAGCCCCTGTCCGAGTACAAGTGCCAGGGTGCCCTGTGCTGAAATGTTTTAAAAAATATCCCAAAAGATAGGCAGGTTCCAGAAAGATCTGTGGGAGAAGGTGTTTCCAGCCCTGATCTGTGCTGGAAACAGCTCTTGGCTTTTGGGAAGGAAAAAGCTGTGTGTGATAAATACACACACACATGTCATGGTCAGGGTAAGCAGGCTCTGGCAACTTTTAATGGGAATGGAGGAAAAACACAATTTCTCAATGAATAGGTTAAACTTCTGTCTCATGACTGGCCAAATCAGGCTGGTCTGAGACTGAGAGGTAAAAAGGCTGTACAAGGGCTGAGGGACAAGTGCAAAGTCACAGGGACAGTGCTCAGGGTCTTCAGTCAGATACATGAATTCTTGTGAGAAAAATTACAACCCCAGTGGTTACAAAGCTGGTTCCAGAAGTCACTTTTTTCTTTTTTTCAGGTCAACAATCAGCTATCTCAGTTACGTTATTCAGCAACATTCCCCATGTGCTTTCAGCCACAGGGTTTGGTTCCTGTGACCCACCAAGGCCCTTCCTTCACAGCAGTGACACCTTGTTCATCTGGGCTTTTTCCAACTCTGTTGGTTTCCTTGCAGACCGAGCTCAGTGTGAAGCCTCCTCCTCCTTCCAGCCAGGGAGAAGATGTGCAGATTCCCACAAAGCTGGTGTTGTTTGCATTCCTGCACCCAGATACCATGGAACAAGTTAGCAGCTTTGGCATTTAACTTTTAATTACAGCCTGATTGTTGTGTTTTCAACAGAAAGCGTCTGTGTTCCTTCATATAAATAAAAGAAGGAAAATTTAAAACCAAAAAAAGTTGCCCAGAGAAGTTATTGGTGCCCCATCCCTGGAAATTTTCAAGGCCAGGTTGGATGGGACTTGGAGCAACCCGGTCTAGTGAAAGGTGTCCCTGCCCATGGTAGGGGGTGGGAATAAGATGATCTTTAAGGCCCCTTCCAACCCAAACCATTCTGTGATTCTATGATTGTATCTGTACTAGCCATGGCACAGCTCCTATTGTTTTGATCTTTTGCAAGAGTGAGTAAAAATCTTGATAAAGTTCAGCTCCAACAACACTCGTTTTACTTGTGGTTTGTTTTTTTTTAAATCTTCATGGATGCAAAACTTCATAAAAACCTGTAGAACATTCTTGTTGCCAGCTCAGAGATAGAAACGCATTGCCCAGAATTCCCAGTACCACGTTTGACTCAGTGGATACTAATTCAGATTTTTTATGGTCACCACTAGAGGCACAGGAGTCACCCAGCTTGTATCAACAGGGGCAGGACATAACAAGCGAAAATGAGGGAGTTAATGGGATATTCATGTCATATCAGCACAACCTGAGTTAGTGGAAGGTGGCCCTTCCCATGGCAGGGACGAGGTGATCTTTCTAAGGTCCCTTCCAACCCGAATTATTCTGGGATTCTATGAAATTCAGCAACGTTCATCTGGAAGCTGCTGGAGACTTATTTGCCCACACGATGGCATCGCTTGTTTAGAAAGTTCGCCTGCACTGAGGGCTTCGACACTGCTGGAAGTGTGTGTAGGTTCCCGTATTTACGGGCTGCGTGTGAGCAGAAGTAAAAGCTCGCGTAAGAAATTAGTTTCATCCTTTTCCTGTTAACTCTGCAAAAATAATACGGACCATGAGGATAAAACTCGGATCTTGGTGCAACTCCGTCCCTGGGTCCTGGAAAAAGCCTGCGGTGTGTTTGGTTTCTAGCAGAGATAATGAATTTCCAGTTGATGCCTAAGGAGAAAAATTAAATACAGAATAAGAAAAACAAAGCTTTTACATTCATGTTTTTCCTCTTTATTTTTAAAGGCTGGTATCTCTGTGGATATATTGTTTCACATGGAACTGTATGACTTTTGATTTTTAAGGGTTGTGTTTCATATTGTAGCTCTGTCTGTAGGATCTTGTTCAGTCTGGAAATACAAGATTAGAGATTCTGATCTAACTGTCCTTGCTGTAAGACTGGCTGACCAGTGTCTTCATAAAATACAGGATGACTTTATGACCTCTTTTCTCCAAGGACTGAGCTCAGAACTAGCCAAAAGCTACTGAAGGGTACCCAGCCTGCCTTAGCTGGGTAGTTTTGCAAAGAGATGTTCTGCTTTAACCTCTTTTGTTCAAGGGTTTATTTGCCCTGTCTGTCAAAATAAACCGAGCTTCCTGCTGCTCCTGGATGGCGTTTTGTCACTTGCCTGTAACATTAGGCTGCAAACTGCAGGGTAACACACTCTTAAAGCCACAAGATACTCGCACTAAATCGCAGAGATGATGCTCCTGCTGTGGGGGAATTTCCAGGTCACAGGTTAACACCCTTTCATCTCATTTTTGCACCAAGGGTGTGTAAAGTCAAGTTAAAACCTGGTGCATAATGACAACAGTTCTCAGCGCTCCTTAAATGAGTAGTCACTTCCTCATGTATATTTTCAGACACCCAGCAGAGCTCGTTAAGTGTCTCCAGTGCTTTGTTTCTGCCAGTAAGAAAGAGAGAATACACTAAGATTCCTTTTAAGGACATGCAAGAATATACTGGTATATAAAAAAGAGGAAGAAAACACAAGAGGATTCTATAAAAAACTGTGGCTAATTTTGTGAACTGCTGATAGACGTGTGTTTTTTGCAGAATTAAAAAAAATCCACAAAACCTCTAATTATTTTATTTAAAAGACTGTATACCTTTGACTTGCATAAAATGAGTAGGTTTGGTTTTATTAGTTTGCCAAAATTATAGAAAATCTAAATGGCTTTAGTTCCAGGTAATTCTCATTTCAGTTAAAGTCTCTCATGTCAGGTGAGTCTCCTTCAGTTAAAAGAAGTTATTGCAAGGTAATGATAGAATGCAAATAATGAGCTTAGCAGCTGTGTGTTTATATCAAGCACATCTGTTTTATTTAGATTATCTTTTAGTTTCTTTAAAATTATTTTTTTCTCCTCTCTTGAATTAGAACAGAGAGAAATTTTGCTGCTCATCAGTCTTGTATACATATGTTAAAGTTCTTATCTTCTGGTGTCGGTGATGCAGACAATTGTTCTGATTGAGAATTGTTCTGATTCACCTTTGATATGATTCATACCTTGCACCATGTTCTTAATGAACACTTGCTAAGAAAGGAACCTCGCTGTGCTAAAGACTGTGCAGAGAGAGAGAGAGATGAGGATTTCTGTTCCAAAGAGCTCATAATGAGCTGCATTCACACATGCACTGAGCAGAACACCAGCCCTCTCACCACAGGCATCACAGAACCCCAAAGGGTGGTGATACCTCATCAGTGCCACTTTTCAGCAGGAGATTTTGGGGGTACATTCAGCTTTTGGGGTATATTCTCCTTTTGGAAGGGGAAATTGGGACTATACTTCCAAATAAGCCCTTAGGTTTCAACAATCTCGTGCAGGCTGGAGCCTAGATAAGCACTACTATAAATTACATGGAGGAAACACATTAGATGCTTTGAACTTCTCTGTTATTACTCAGCATTTCAGTTACATTATATTGCAGAACTCTGGCCCTTGCCAAAGAGGTCAGACTTGGCCTCTTGAAAACAGTGGAGTCAAATTATAAAAGACCCTTGGCCATGTTTTAGTGTGTAGTGAACACAGAAGTCATTGCACCTATTTTAATGCCATTTAGGGTGCATGTTTCCTGTTTTGATGTAGATGTGAATTTTCACAGCCATCTGCAGTCAAGGTAAGTGAAATCCTGCAAAAATGTTGCTGTTTGATGACAGTAGTCATAGGCCCAGCCCACTGAACTTCCTGTAGTGTGACCTCAGCACGAAATTCCTTTGACTTTATAAGGTATAGTTCAATCCTACACCCTGATGCCCTTTTACATACGTGTTGTTCAGCCTGTAATTGGCTGCTGTGACAGCTCTACCTTTGCAGCCACTCACCTGATTTGCCTTTGGGCTTTTGTGGGATTGCCATTTATGGGTAAAAGAAATGCTCTGACCCTCATCAGAGCTGTGTCCTTAGGGAGTCACAAAGGAAGTTCTGGGTTTTGCAAGTCTTTGTACTTCCCTTCACAAAAACCTCTGCCTCCTAGTAACCAACTCCTTTCTATAAAAGGAGGAAGAAATTGTGAAGAGATTAATCTGATTATTGGTGATTGGAACTTGATGATATTTAAGGCCACCTCCAAACTGTTCTATGATTCTAAGAGTAGAGATTACACTATGCATTATCTTAGAAAATGTACTTAGGGGTGGGGTAAAAGCCTCCTGTCATAGCCTATTAACTGAGGGGAAGTGTGTTATTGCCAAGATGCAAACTGCTATATCTGCAGCCAAATGGCAATGCCTGACTTTACTAAATTAAATTGTATTATGTCCTGTTTGTATATAGATCATAAAGATTACTTCTGGCCTGGAAGAAATGCAGTACCCACAGTGAGGGGGAATATGAATGTGAATCTCTCTTAGGCTGCCCTGCCTTGTCTTCCTTGAAATACTGTAGCATTTTGGGACAGGGTTGGGTCCAGAGATCCTTTCCATCCTGTATGGTTCTATGATTCAAAGCTGTTTTCCCAGGAGAACTAGGTGGATTTATTACATGGATACATCAAATAGTGAAATAGGAATAATATACGTGCAAAAATATTAAAGGGCTTATGTTTGGATCACTAGAAAAGATATGACATGTTTGCTATGCTGACTCCACAAAAATAAAAGAAATTAAAAACAAGCTGTCTGGAGTAAGGAGGACAGAGACTTTTGTTGCTTCCACTTTGGGAGAATTTGGAAGAAGACACTACTCTTTTGTTATCCAGATTTTCTTTATAAAAACACTGCAAATTACCACACACTATTGATGTATTTTGATACACAGCTCTTATAACTTATTACATAACAAGATCTATTTCCCAGGTTGGAGTTATAAGATCTTTCACTTTAAGAAACCATCAGCTATAATTTTCATACAAACCAGAGCAAATTTAACAAGGCAAATAGTCCTTAACAAGGAAAACTTCTCCATGAAATTTGTGACCTGTGATCCTTAGAAACCCTACACAACGACTTCTGATTATTTTCTGCTTAGCCCAGGCCCAGTTTGAATTGAATAGGCCAGATTATTCACTGAATTACCTAACTCTTTTGTATTGTTTGTAAAGGTTTATAATCTGTGTTTAATGAAAACTATAGAGGAGTAGAGCAAGTCTGTAACTGAATAAGGAGTCAAATGGTGGAATTCTGTCTCTGACTGAATATCAATAGTCATTGGTTTTGTTTCTTTTTTTGTCATTGTTCTTTGGTTTTGTTCAATTTTGATTTTGCTTTTTTTTTTCTTTAAAAAAAAAAATACTTCTTTCCATGAAGGATTTTAGAATTTGTTCAGGGTATTTGTTCTAATAAGGAAGTTTTCCATAGAGTCTGACAATGCATAACTGTAGCTGTTTCCATATTTAGTACTACAGGATGGAAAGCAAAGGATCCTTTTGCTCCAGATGGAAACAGAAGGTCTCATTTCCTCAGAGCACAGCCTGCATTTCAGCTATTTCAATTGTAATGTGGGCAACACTACACGGAGTAGCACTGTGTCCCAGATTTTTTGAACTGGATGTGAACATAGCTCACCTCACAGTGTGCTATCCCAATTCTGTTCCTGTGGTCAGACTGCTTGGTCTAACAGCCCCAAACCCTGCAAGTGTTAATGCCATCAGAGACAATCATGTGAAAATACTGTGAAAAAAATCACACTGTTTTAGAGCATTGTGTCTGGCAAAGAAGAAAGGTGTCTAAGTAGGAGATGGGAGAATCTTGGTAACATTCCTGAACTCATTTTCACTCTTGTTCACCTCTTTAATGCAGACTCTTTCTCCAAACAGTGGGAGAAAACCCCTTAGAACACCTTAGATTTGTAGTCACTAGTGAAGGAAGGTTTTTCCAGCTGTGTTACTTGGCAGTGTGCAGAATTTACACCCACCATGTAACAAGAAACCAGTGTTTTCTCTTCTGTTGTATGGAAAACTCTTAGGTTTTGAAATTAAGTGATGGAAACACAATCATGGCTTGCGTGATTTTAAGAGCCATTAAGTAAACTAATAAATTTCTTGTAACTTCAGGTGTTTCTGCAAGCAGCATTGCCCTGTTTTAATTGTTATGTACAGCTCCTTTTCCCACACAGCTTCTTCCCAACCACCTGGGCACGGTTTTATCTACTCATCCTCTTTTTCTGCTTTACAGAATATTTTCCACCACAGCTCATCCTTTTGATGCTTCCCATATTTCTGTCCGGGTGTGGAGTGTGTCTGTCAGGGTCCAAAACCTTTGGCTTACCTTTCTTACCTCTCACTGAGGAAACAAGTGCCCACAGGGGTGGTTCTTGCCCAAAGCAATCCTTGCCAGACCAGATGTGGGAGCACCCAGTTGTTGCTGAGTGCTGAGTTCTCTTCTCCAAGAGTATCTGAGAAAAGGTGAGACACCAAATTAAAGTGTGAGAGGGAGCTTTTCCTGCCTCATGCCTTTCCCAGGGGTGATATGTGTATATATATATATATATATACTATATATAGTATGGAGCCATGTCCCTGTACATCTCATCATTGTCAAATTATTCCAATCAGTTACATGGGGTTTTTTTCAAAGCTTTGGGCTATAAAGCCTGGTTCTGGAACAGCTCCCTGTGTGATCCAGCTGTGCTGCCTACTGCAGCCATAAGCTGTGGAAGGAAGTTAGGGCAGTAAATTGCTTCCATCCCAGTGTTTATCCCATGTGTGGATAGTCCAGTACCTTCACAAAAGAGGTGTGGCAGATGTGTCTCTCACAGCTGCTCTCCAGAGCTAGAACACAGCAGCTTTCTCTTTATTTTCTATTTTCAAGTTGTACTTTGTCACATGAGAGTGAAACCATCGTTAACAACAAACAGTCTTAAGCTGCAAATCCAACTATTCTCCACAGTATAATGAGCTGTTAAAGGTCAGACTGCTCTTTACAGCTTGGGCCCAATTATGTATTACAAACAAGCAAGAGGGTAACAGGCTTTTATCCTGAGTAAGGTACCAGTGAGATCAAGATCACAGCAGGGAGCTGTGGCAGCGTGGAGGGGCTGCTGCTGGAGGTGACACGGAGTGTGTCCCCAGAGAAGGTTCAAGTTGCAGTTTAAAGCAGTGATTTCCAACACCAAACAGGAGATGTGTCACAGGAGATCAGAGTCCAAGCTCTGCCTAAGGCTGGGCTCTCTGCTGATGTGGGGAAGGGAGATTCAAGGTGGTGGGAAAAAGAAGGTGAAGTGGGGAGATGCTCCGTGTGAAGGGTTGGGAGTGACAAATGAAAAAAACCTTTTTTTTAAAAAAAAAGTCAGTCCTCGTGTAGCTCTCTGGCCTCAGGTCAGTTCTCTTGTACCTCTCCCCACACAAATACTGACAGAGTGCAGGGTGTAATGGCCCTGATTTTCCTCAAGTGCTGGACTAACACACTTTCTAACAACAAGGGAAGAAAAGTAATGACATTGTTGTTACAAGCACCCCTGGAACCACCTTTTATTCCCGTTCTGGGAACCCCCCCTCCCTCAGGTACCTCCTTTCAGAGGCAGCTCACCTGCCAAGCAGTGGAATTGCACAGAGTAAAACTGATTCCAATGGCTTAAGGTGCATCAAAAAAACCCCTCTCACTCCAAAGCAGCTACAAATCTGTCAGGAGCCAGAGGCCACCACCAAAACTGGGTGTTACATGATACCTTATTCCACTCAGGAAGAGCTGGCTGTTTCTATGGCTACTACTGCCTTTCCCTCCAACACATGAACCATTGGTTCTGATGAGATCATATTGTGTTACAGAAAAAAATAAATCACTCACATGCTGCTTTGTACTGCAGCATTTGTTGAGCTAGTAAATATCTGACTTACTATAATGAAGACATTTTCCACTTAATGTATTTTTATAAATGGGTAGGATTTTCCTCATCTCTGATTTATAAATGCATCCATTTTGGCCTTGAAAATCCTGGTTCTGGTTTCCATGACAACAGGCTTGATTTTTTGAGGCTATTTCTTCCCTTCCTTCATGTTGGGTGGGGAAGAGCTGCTGTCCCCTTCCAGTAACAGTGCAATGGGCAAACAAAGGGGTTGCCTTGAAGGAAAACCTGCAGACCTGAAACTTCAGCCAGTTTTTTTGAAACTCAAGTGGAAAAGCATGAGAAGAATGGCACTGCAAACCTAGCACGGGCTTCAGTCAGATTTTTGGTACATGGAAAGTCAAGGACACATGTAATCCCAGGAAATTTAGTCATAACCACCCTGTCATGTCCTTAGCAAGCTGATCTGGTAGCCCTGAATAGAATTGTGTTGGCACACAGAAAACAACCACAGAGCATCTCACCAGTCTGTTCATATTGCAACTCTATAAATTAATTAGTACTGAATGCACTTTATTGTGTGAAACACACTCCCACTATCTGTATTTTTTTCCCTCAATAGATCCCATTTTCAGGACTGGACTGCTGGGACTGTCTCTTTCCTGGATCATTCATGGGTAAACCATATCCCTTCCATGTGGAACAGTGCATTGGAGACTGGGCACTAAAGGCACCATAAATAATCCACAGCTGCTTTGCAAGGACTTTTCTAGTGATTTTTTTTTTTCTTTTAAAATTTCCAGGAAAAATGAGCATAGACAGCTGCTGGTACTCCATGGCTGAAGTGGTTTAATAATTGCTGTTCTAAAATGATAAAAAGGTGGTTTTTGCAAACTCCTGAGAAAATCCTTGGAGAGGGTCTTTGTTCCTTTTTCCTGCAGAGAAGAAGTACATTGTACCCACGTCCTTTTGGGTAATAAGTACCTTCAAATGTGCTGCCCACTGAGGTTGCAGATGAAATGCCTCTCTTTTGTTTATGGTAGAGTTTTTCTTAATTTTTGTGAGTAAAAGACCTTATGGAACCATGTCTAAAGTATCATTGCATTATTGCATTATAATCTTATTTGCATTTGAGCTGGGAGCAGCATGATAAATCATCCAGCTGTTCTTTAAAGTAGCACAGGATTGCTCCCAGGGTTTAATCCAAATGCTGGAGCTTCCAGCCTCTCTTTTGGAGCAGAAGATCCAGGTGTAGGTCAGGTATTCTGCATTAAGACAGCAGGCAGGAGGATCTCATTTGGGCATGTTTTATCCAAGCTACTGTAACCTGCCAATAATTGACATTAGAGGCTGATCTAATGAATCCTAAACAAAGCACAGCCTCTACTTGCAGTCCCTGACTCATCTCATGGTAGGATGGCGATGCCCAATGTGCAAAAACCTCCCTGAAAGCCAAGGGCACTTAAGAGGGAATCAATATCAGGCACAACACAGAAGTGATTCAGTGATTGCCTTAAATAACCACGCACAGGTTTTCCCTCCTGTCATGACTAAAACATGCTGCCCATAGCAATGAGTCCCCTGGGATTGCTGTGACAAGGAAGTCACAGCAGCACAATCTCAGCTGCACTAGAGACAACATGAGCACCCTTGTTTTCTGTGCCCTAAAGTGAGTCATTTGCTGGAAAAAGTACTGATGCTGTGGCAGTGGGATGGCTGTTAAGAAAGTTCTTACATGCTGTAAATGTGAATTGTAAGAGTGGTGAAGAAAGTCGACACAACTGGAAACAGTTTTGAAGTTGAAATTGAAAGCGATTCCACCTCACACTTTTAACTTTTCAGATATCAATGTTTCCTTCTCTAAAATGTTCTCACACTTAAACATTTCCGTGGATTTATAACCCAGGACATTAGGAAAAAATCAGAATATTTAGTTGTTTGAGTTTGTCTTCGCTTCTTGTGTTACGACTTCATGTGGTATTGCACCCCACAAAAGTATTGTGTTGAAATCCTAATTTTTGTTTGTGGTACTGTCTGAAAGTTCCTCCAAACAGTTAATTGATTGCTGCTTTTCATGTAGCCCAGAGCAAGTTTAGAGGAAATAAATGTAACATGAGTTAGTCATCCTTAAATAATCTCAGAGCAGGGAGCCCTACATTAACAGCAGGCTGATAATAAGCTGTGCAGGGCTATCTCCAGTAAAGCTTTGCTCATGACTTCAAATAAATTTAAGAGCTGTCATTTATTTGTTTGTTTGCTTTTTCTCAGCAGGAGAATTTACTGTCTGCTTGCTGAAGTATCAATTATTCTTGTAAAATTGAATAGTGCTGTTTTAGGATTATGTATGTAGAGATTAGCACGATTTGAGACATGATAAAAATAAGACACCAACTCTGTTAAGACACCTGTGATAGGTAGTTTTTTGTGCTG
Source organism: Calyptomena viridis (assembly GCA_013390005.1). Taxonomy (NCBI): domain Eukaryota; kingdom Metazoa; phylum Chordata; class Aves; order Passeriformes; family Eurylaimidae; genus Calyptomena; species Calyptomena viridis. The sequence continues at coordinate 17,406 of WEIV01011955.1, forward strand.
GAGATAAATCTTATGTTAGAGGAACAGCAAAGAATGGGGTTAAAAAGAACCAGCAGACTTGATCACACCCTGTAATATTTTATTTTTGCAGGCTTCTGCTGTCAGCCTATGCAGCTGCTGTTGGTCAGGCATTGATCTGACCTCTGAGGGACAGAAATCCATTCTGTTCCCTGCCTGATCATTCCAATGTTTTTATTCCAGCTTTTAAACTGGATTTTATTCAATTTTATTTAAATCCACTATATCAACACTTAATGAACAGAAGCCTTTCCACTCTGCTCTGTGGCATCCCATTGTATACAGCTCGTCACTCTTTTTTGTGGCCTATACATATTCATTTCCTTTAATCTTTCATGCTAATGCAGGTTTCTCTTTCCCATTCTTTTTCTCTTCTTGATGATCATTAAATGCTTGGATGATACTTAAATGTCAGAAAAGCCCTGAGAAATACCACATACTGAAGGAGAACACAATAGTTTATGTTTAAAAAATCCTGAGCCTGCTTTCCAGGCTGAGGGGCTGTTCTGGCCACCTCTCACTAAAAAATAGATCTCTTGAGAGAAATAGATGTGTTTTGATTTTGAGCTTTGATACTGAAATTGGAGGCTCAGAAATGAATCCTATCTTGTCTCTAGTTCATCTCTGCCTTCACATGGTAATGGGTCATTGGAGCAATCAGCTGGCTTCATTAATTATTAATCCTAACACATGGCAAAAGCAATTTTGATCCTTGCTGAGTGCATAGAAAAAGCAGTAAGCTGTTCTCTCTTGGGGAACTGGATACCCAGACAAACAAGAATATAACTCTCATCCATGTATTTTAGTAGCTTTCTTGTGTATTTATGCTGAGGGGAGAAAACAGAAGTCTTGAGACCATGGAATAAGAGCTGCCACATAACATGAGTGCTGTGTGAAGGTGACTTTTTATCCACACAGGCCTAAGTAGCCTCATGATGAGAATTCTTGCCACTGGAGAACGGGAACTGTCTGAATTTGCCCCACAGGGTGATAGGACAGGAGGGGTTATTGCTGTGGGCTCTCCCTGTGTTGCTGCACAGCCACTGCTCCAGAACAGGAGCTCCTGGATCAAGGGCACAAAGAGCTCCCCATACATTTTCTGTCCCCCTAAAGACAAAGACAATGCTCACGAGGTTTGAGCACACCAACATCTTGTCTGAATATCTTAAAGAACAGTTCCTGAGAGAGTGGCACGTTCCAAACCCCAGCCCTGCTGTGTGATCCATTGCCAAGGTCTGCTGTCTCCTTTGGATGGAGTCTGGATTCAGCTTCCAGGGGAGTTTTCCCTCTGATGGCCACAGTGACAGCAGAGCCAGCTGTGACAGCTCCAGATATGCCATCCCAGGTTTTTCCTGCATTACCCAACCCCAGTAGCAGTGGAAGGCAAGGCTGGGAAGGTTAAAAACTACCCCTCACCCCAAATTGCTGGGGAGGGCTGGCAAACCATCAAGGGCTTTCTCTTTGCCTGGGCTGCCACAGCTCCTGCAATGCCAGGATTAATGAAACTCCTGACTTCCTGATGGAGGTTTTCCCACAGAGCAAAAATATTAACTGAGTCGATGGATTGCATTTTCATTTCTTGAGGGAGGTGCAGCCCACACATCCCATTGTGTCTGAGCACAAAGACACTCTGCTGAAGCAACACCCTGTTATCTCAGGGCTGCTTTGTGCTGCATCTTGAGCCCTCGACTCTGATGTAAAAGGAAATGGAAATTCTTGCTCAGAAGACCTACCTGATAAAGAAGTAAATTCTTCAATTCAGTGTCCCAAACTTAGGAAATTACAGTCCCTGCTGCTGCGAAATACTGTGATAAATCCCCATCCATCTGGAATGTTTCCATAATCCACTACAGATGCCAATTAATTGCATACTTACTTCTATGTAATAAGGACAGATAATGAGCTGTATTAGTGTAAGTCCCCCAGAGGCAGTGGAAATACATCACAATATTCCTAAATAGCATATTTTTATTAAAGCAATGCCTGCAAGCTTCTGTCTGGTACTAGAAACCTATTGTGTGAGGGACTGTACATGTAATGAAAGGCCAGATTTACAGCACACACTCCTATTAAGTGAAGCACTTAATTGCTTACTTCAAGTACCAGTTTAAATAAACTGATCTCATCTACTTTCTAATTAAATGTGGGAAATTATAGTGTGGCTGGTTGGGACACAAGGTTTTTAAATCCTCTTCTAGAGCAGGAGGAACTGTAAATAGTCTCTTATGCTGTTAAAATTAAAATGAGACTGGTGTCACAGAAAGATCCTTTGAGCAATGGTGAGTGAAATAATTAGGATTTTGCACATATAAATAAATCACAGATTTTTTTTGCTAGCTTATGGACATCTTTTGTGGCTAGTTTGGATTTAGACTAAAATTCCTTTTAATTAAACCAACTCCGTAATGGGAAGACATAGTTTTTAAAAATGCATATATTTCATTTTATTTGGGTTAATTGAGATTTTCCATGCTTTACTGAATCTAATGTCCATGATGACCTTCTCCTGCTTAAAGTAGTTTTAATATTTTACTGCAGTGTTCCTGGGAAGCAATAATTGTTGTCCAAAGGATAAAAAAGGGAAAAAACCTGTATGTTTTGAAAGCAAGTCATATTGTCACAGCATTAATGATGTCACATCATTAATGAAATGATGAATCTTTATTTTATTGCATTTACTGCTACAGTTAGTTGTCCCTGCAGATCTGTGACAACCACAAGAGAGTTGTGCACTTTTTCAGTTTAATTTCTCTCCCAACATCTTGTGTTTGTCTTGTATAAATGGAACATTTTAGTGCACAAAATCACACTTGAGTGAAAATCATTAGTGTAGTAGCAGAGGTGGCTGCAATGGTGCACAATGTTCATCTTGAATTGCTCTCAGAAAAATTTTGGATTGCTCCAGAAAGCCTGGCAGGGCTCCCACTGAATTGCCTGTGCCTGTAACTCTAACCTGTCCCCCAAAAATCTGATTGTTCTCGTGTTGTCTTTAACGTGCTGCTCCTGTGGGGGAGCTCTTCAGAAAAGAGAAAGCAGAGCAAACACAAGTTTGCTGCTATCAAGAAGAACCACTTTTTTTTTCTGCTGTTTCCTTCCTCCTCCTGAGGTTGCCACAACTGATGAAGCAAAAATTGTGTCATGAACCACGACAGGTAAGGCAGAGGCTGGGCCTCCCTGCCTCCTCGTGGGTCATACATGTGAAAATCAGGAGAATTTCAGAGGGTTTCCCACTCTAAAAGTGGTGTCCCCATGACACAGGGTCTCTGGGGCTGCCCAGTAGCAGCCACCACATAAATTAATCAGTCACTCCACCTTCACTTTTGTGCTGTAGACTCAGTTTAGCTTCAGTCCCAGGGGTGCCAAGCATCCATTTGCCACTAACACCAAGGGAGATGTTATTTATTACCCCTGGAAGCACGAAGCTCTTGTGTCCATTTAGCCTCCCATGAGCCCATGTGCAAGAAACATTAGTGTTTTAGAACAATTTAGCTTTTTCAGGCTTGTAAGAAGTCACTTCAATAGATTACGACTGCATAGGTGGGTTTTCCTCTCTCTCAAATGCAAAGTGTTTTTAATTAACAAAAAGAAGAAATAAGATTGGGTTTTCCTCCAACTTTAAAACACCTTTTCACTACGTATGACAAATTAGCAGCACCTTTCTCATGTTCAGCTGCAAAGTATTTTAACATCTGATTACCTTATTGTAAGAACACTTAATAATAACCAATTAATTCATACTGGCAGATAAGAAATAAAAAATCACCCTGTCCAGTTAGCACATGTATAAGCATATGTCTGTAAAATAAATATACACATTATAAGTGCCTATCTACACACTGCTACAGGCCTTTATAGCTGTGTGTGTTTATACATTATTCAGATATATTCTTCTTTTTTGTTTGCTCTGTTCGTGGATTAATTTCAGAACAAATACACCAAGTCCTTGGCCACATGAATTATTTGAAGTCCTGATCATTTATACCACCCATACAGTGTGTTCTCCCAACCAGGTAACAGCTGTTTGGGTTTCTCATGTACATTTGCTGAAATATGTTGTTCTGCAAGAACTTTTCTGCTTTGATGCCCAAACTGAGCAATAACAAGAACTGACAAACCTTTTGTGTGTGTGTGTGTAGAGCTGCTGTGTATTTAACAAACATTATTCTCCCCACACCTCCACAAACACACTCCTGTAAATCTGAATCAAAGCCCATTCAGGACATTTCACTTTAGGTGGTTTCATCTTACTGTAATTACCAAGTCCTGTGAGGAATAGCAAAACAATTGTGTGCACAACAATGGAGATTAAATAAAGATAGCCTCTAATTAATTCCATCTAGGTTATAATTAATTTTGACTGAGTTGCTCAGGACAATATCCTTAACTCTCACAGGCTTCTCTAAAGAGGGCTGATCACCAGCTGCTGCTCTTTGATTTTCAAAGCAGATGGGGCTATTTCCAGCTATTGCTTAAAAGGAAATGAGGAGGAGGAGGGTAGGGAGTGATTGATTGGCTTTGGGCCTGCCCTGGGTAAGGCTGCTACAGGGGATGTTGTGCCAGAAAATTTATCTCTGATAAGGTCTTTTAAAGATTTTAGAGGCATTTTTAAATTTATAGGAGCCCCTTTTTGCTTTAGTAGCAGAAAGTACAATCTGTGATGTGATACCATGTCAGTAAATATTTTGTTGTATACTGTAGGTTAAGCCTCCTTTGGGTGACAAGGGTGCTAAAGGTGATGAAGGATACAAATATGAATGTTTCTAGTCTTTGGCACTTCACAGAAGCAAAAGATGAAAACTATCTGTTTAGGTTGTTATCCTAGTTCTGTCTGTAGAATTGTTCCTTCGTTACACAAGAAGCTCTGGTGAATAACATATTAAAGTTAATTAATCTGAGAAACTCTGCCACTTCCTTTGTTCACTGACAAACTGCAAAATCCTCGGATGGATTTGTTGTTAGAAATTATTCATAAACTTCTGGAATAAATAAATCTCAGTTTGCTGGTAGGCTCTGCTCGTTAGGAGCAATGGATGTATAAACTCCCAGTGTGGCAGTTTCTCAAGCACCACAGGATTTATTGTTCTTGACTGGAAAGCTTCTAGAGCTACCTAATGCCTGCCATGTGCTTAATTCTGCATTTACATGCAAAAGGTGAAAATCGAGGCTGCAAACTTTGTCTTTCTCTAGTAGAACAACTGTGTAAACAGAGCAGATACGTGATAACTTCAGAGATAAAACTTCCCAAGCTGAGAACCACCCCCTGCAATTGGTGGTGAGGAGGGAGGAGTCAATGTTTTCACCATTATGTGATTAATTAGGAATAAATAGGAAGGTTGGTGATTTAAATGTTAAATAATGGTGTATCAAATACTTTTTTAGGAACTGCTTGTTCAGTCTAAATTTTTCTGCTTGCTGGCACTTTGTTTGACTGCCTTTTCACTAATTCTTAAAGACCCAGTGCTATGTGCCTTTCCCTGAAATTCCCACTGAAAGCAGTGTTTAAAAGCTTATGTGAACGACCTACTAATACGTGAGAAAAGAATTTGCCAAAGAAATTGAGCAATCTGTGTTTTACACTGGGGTTTTGAAACTGGTACAAAAGGCATTCACCAGTATAATCTTCTTACTGTGCATCATCTGTGGCTCCAGTCAGTTCTTGTGTCCTGTTTAGTCTGAGGGAGACAATTTACAGTTCTATTTTTGGGAAAGCATCAGGAGAGTGTGTGGAAACACAGCCTGTGTTGTGTTTGTGTTACCTTGAACGTGACAGTAGTTTAATTTTAGTGCTGGGGTTTTTTGTCCTTCCATTCAGAAGCCTGTTTCCTTGCTTGCCCTACAGTTGACTTTCTGTAGCCACTGATATCATTACAATGCTTTAACCTACATTTTCCATAACAGAGCCCACAAAGTTTCACCCAGTGAAACCAAAATTATTGCAGTGAGCCCAAAAATCATGTTCCATTGCAAACCTTTTTCTTCCCACCTTAACACAGGTGTCCTCAAACACTTTAGTTGTCCCAAGTAGACAGTGTAGGCATTATCACTGGTAATTTTTGTAGGGAAGAGGCATGTCCCATTGAGTTTATAAAGCTGTTATAATCTAGATTAATATATGTTTGTTTTGAAATAAATCAAGACTTTAAGTAGGATTCCCCCCCATTTCAGTTCTCTTTCTTTAGGGAAGCTGTGCTTCCCTTGCTTCCAGTTTTAGGCCCTGTAAAGCATTGCACAGGCAGCTTCCCTGCTCCCTGGCAATTCCCAGCCTTCCTAGACAAGAGGAGCACGTTGTCTTGTGAGACACCAACATACCAGAATAGTGGAGTCATGATTTTCAGCCCACTACCTGTCTTTCAAAGAGTCTAGTCTTTTACTAGAGTGGGTGAGTAATTAAGGGTTTTGCTTAAAAAGAGAGATTTTTTTAAGTGACTCACACATTTGTTCCATTTCTTCAAAGAATTCTTCCATGCTGGGAAAATCTCCTATGGAAAGTTCAACAGAAAATTCAAGGAAGAGCTACAGTTTTGCTTACTTCTGGCTTATTCAGGTAAGTGGTTCAATTGGCCTTAATTATTTATTATCTACTCTTGGACTGCATGACAGGAGGAGAAATCCCTCTCCATGTATTAACAAATGTCAGACATTGCCCATGATAATTATTGAACAGACACAGGAGGCTTGTCCTTTTCTAAGGTTAAACTCTTGAGGAGAAAGAGGAGAGTTTAAAAAAATCCCACATGGAAATGCCCATCTGATCGTTTACAGAGCTAACACACAGTTTGTACACCAGGCTGGGATGTAAAAATATTCATTTAGGGGCTTTTTATGTATGTTGAGATGTGCTAAACATTGTGGAGAAGCAATGGCTGCATGTGCTTGTTCTGGGTCAAGGCATTCCAGAACTCTCCCAAGTGAGTTCTCAAGTTGATCCCTCCTGAGGGCACAGCAGCTTTCCACAACTACCCATCATCACCTAATTCTGCCTAAGGCACAGTGATGTGACTTCTGTAACGATTTTATGACTTGGATGACTTTATTCGGTGGTAATGCTGGATTACTGTATTCTTCCCTTCTAGTTTCTCCTTCCATTTTCACTTGTTCCTTCTTTTGTCCTGCCCTCAGTTTTATCAATGGAATTTGTTACATGGCAAAGTGGCTCAGGGAACTGATTCAGCTTAAAAATCACCTTATTTTAAAGCCTGATTAGGCTCCTGACACATTCACATTGTGGCCTCTTGGATACCTATGAGGAAGGAAAGAGTGGCATTACCATGAGCTGGTGACATGAAGTTTTTATCCACATCAACTTAGTCCGAGGGTTTGTTTATAATATTGGCTGGGCTTTCTGTTCTAAACGGGAAAAATGCTGCAGCTCTTCTGAAATCTGTGTTAATGTCTGGCCAAGAGGCCAATCACTCATGAAAAGGAAGCACAGCCCTGGTAGGAAGGGGCAGTTCTAAGGAAGCAATTCCTGTTTGTGAAGAGAGCAATGTCAACTGTGTCTGCCCACCTCATTTCCCTCTATCTTCCCTTGTTCTTTTGGGCTGTGACACGATTTGTGACAGTGCCAAACGCACGTGGTGCTGAGAGTGGGGTCTGGGAGCATCTTTTCTTGGGAATGAACTGTGTGAATTTATTGTGGGATGACTTTGGCTTTAAGTTTGGTGAGGAACTGTCAGTCTGGACTGTTGCACTGGGATCCTCATGGAGTCCCGGACTCAGTGGGTTGTGTATCCAACTTGGAATTTCTTTGGTACTGCTCACACACTACTTCCTTGAGGGAGCAAGTCTGTCTGGAAAGCTGGTAAACCCCTGTGTCCTAAACCCCTGGTGTGAGGGCAGTGGTCCCCTGTGGTGAGGGATCCAACAGACTTCACTTCTAAGCTGGTCCCCATCACAACAGGCATGGATTTAAATGTGGGAATGGCTTGTTCTAGGGTGGTTGAGTCCCCTCCATCACCTACCTACCTGTCCTGCTTCTGCCTTGGGAGTTCCCACAGAAACTCTGCCTTTGGGAGTAGTAAGAGTTATTAAGAAATTAATAATAATTAAGAAATAATAATGCTCGAATTTCTAGCCCTGCAAAGATCAGTTTTCAGGATGTGGGCCATAATCCTCTGAGATGACCTTAGTGTGGATAATTGGGAGAGATGATCAGCCTTGAGACTTTTCCTTTTGGGACTGTGTGTATGTGGTGTTTATGGGGAAACTTAAGGTGTGCTGCAGTGAACAAGTTTGCTCGAAATGTAGCCAGCTGGAGTGGACAAGTGGAACTGGGCAACAGAATCAGATCTCTATATATCTTGCTCAGCTCTTTTTTTCTACCCTTTTTTTGTCTCTGGACACTTAATAAATTTAGCAAGACAACAGGCTTTCTTTTCTTAGTTCCCTTTTCATTCCCTTTGGAGTGATCTCTAGTGCTTTATGCACTGCAGTTTGAAAATGCACTGAGCTGTCTCATACCCTGTTCTGACTTTCCTCAACTTTCCTTTGAACTGTAACTCAGAAATAATTACAACAGAAATAAACAATGTGTCCCTAGAAATATTTCAGTACTCATGAGAGAGTTTCAGAATTATTAGCTGTGAAAACGGCCTGATTGCAGATGATTCTTCTCCAGTGAGTCTTGACCAACTTGTGAGTTTACCACCTTTTCCTGATGTATTGCTGAGATGTACAGAATGGATTTTTGCCTTTTCCTTGTGAATAATTTTTCACACAGCTTCCAGTTAGTCTTGAAGAGGAACTTAGTCTGATCTTGAGAGAGAAATGCAGAAAGGAGAACTAGACAGCCCACACCCTGTTTCCACACACCTCCTGTTCATGCTTACTCTGCTCTTTGCAATCAGTGTCTCAATGCTGGTTAGTTCCCTCTTGGACACAGAAAATGATACCAGAATGGTGTTTCAAGTTGCAGACACTGAAACCAAAGGCCTTTTATGGTGTCTCAGTTGTGCCTCCTTTGTCCACTTGAAACAGGTTTTTCAAATATAAGAAGCTTACTTAACCCAGGGTTTAAAGCTATTTTTATCCAGCATGAATTGTGCATGGAGAGAAGGCATTTGGAGACAGCACAGCACTGTTTCCATTTCCTCAAGGTGTCCTTTAGGCTTGGGAAAGGTATTACTATTTTCTGGAAAACTTGGATAATTCAGATAACCTGCATGCTCATATTGTTTGGGTCAACTCTTTGAGGGCCAAAGCAACACATTAATTCACAGAACCCCACTGGTGCAGTCGATCCAAATCAACTGTAATGTCTTTGCTTTGCATGGAGTGAGTTCTACTGAGATTCTGGGTCCTTTTCTCTGAGACCTTACTGAGTCATATCAAATACATGTGGAAATGTCTCTTCCCCCGACCAGTGTTGGTAATAATAAATAGGAATCCTCCTGTGTTTACCTCACATTAGCTGCTAAAATTGCCACTCTTGCAATAACATATTGAAGTGTAGGATCTTTTTAAAGCACAGCTCCATAGTACAGCCTGGGGATGGCAGATCCCTTTGTGCTGCTGTTTCCCGCTATTTATTGGAAGTGTTATGTAGGTGCCAACCTGTAGGGGTGCGATTACAGAATTTAAAATACTGGTGCAAAGAGAGAATTTCACAGGCTTTACAACATCAGCCATGTCACTGTTACAAGCCAGTTTCACTCCACCTTAAATGGAGAAGCATCTCCGTTGCCAGTGTGAGCTTTTAATCGCTCCAATTACCCTGCTTTTCCCATCCCGACAGCTGGCGTGCACAGGAGTCCCTTGTTAAGGCTCGCATGAGAGGTGGATTTTTTTTTTTCAGTCGAGTAAATGACCACAGTCCCAACAACACCCAGCAATTTGCTCAGCTGGAGTTTGCTGGTTTTGCACAGCAGATGTTTAATGCAGAGCCCACTGTGGTGTGCACGGGGACTGTCCTTCCAGAGGAGGCAGAACCACTGAATCCAGGGGGTTATTAAAAAAACACTATTCCAGAGTTAACATTAAAGAAGAGCTTTGTTAAAATAGCTGTGCTTGTTGTAGCTGGAGGTTTAACACGGGCTATTTGGCTTTTGAGTAAAAAGTGGGTAAACTCTGTGGTACCAGAATAAAACTGGAAGTCTGTAGAAGAAAACATACCCTGCAAACCACATAAAGGATTGACATTGCCTTAAGTGCAAGGAGTTCTGGTACTCAGCTTTGCTCTCTTCTGAATGCAGTTTCTGGTGAATGGCCACACTGTGGTGGCTTCTCAGGCAACATCACTGGGGGGTTTGGCTAAGGGAGAACTTTCACCTTCACACCAGGAAAAGTTCTGGCATTTTCACTGAGAATGTTCACCAAGCACCTGGGAAGTAACAAAGAAATAACTCAGTGCATCCAGGACTAGATTTTTTCACAGCAGCCATAATATTTACCTCTTAAACAGAAGCAGGTCCTGTTGCTCTCACACAAATTCAGTGCCAAAGCCTGAAGAAGGGCTGTGCATTTTGCCCTCTGTGAGGTCTGTCATGACTTGTGATGGGTCAAAGACTTGATAACTAAGCAAAGGCCAGAGAGGAAGCTGGGCATGTGTTTTTGTCTTAGCAGCAGTGCCAGTTTATGCAACTCTCTAGTTAACCATCCTGTGTCCTGAGCTGTGGAACTGGTCAGGCTGAAAATTTGCTTTTTAAAGAAAATTTGATGTGTTGACTTTTCTATTTGGTAGGTTTTTTATCAATATCAATATCAAACCCTGCTTCTTTTCTGATGTTGGCTCATCCAAACAGATACTTTGAGTGCAATGAAAGGTGGTTCTAGATCATGTTGGAAGCTGGTTCTTGCAGTTGTGTTACCCAATACCTTACAAATACTGCAATGTCACTAAATTCCCAGGTGCTCTTCAGAAATGTGTTCTCTGGAAAACCTCTCCAAACAACACTGAGTTGAGCACCCCCACTTAAAACACACTGTCTAAATTGGATGCAAAACCCCCTGTTTGAGAAGAAACAATTCAATACATTTGCCACTCTGGCCCATTGACAAAAACTAATTTTTCCTCCAAAACCAGCTGCATTGCAAAGTTCTCCAATGGTTTAATATTCAGCTGCTTCTCTTCTGTGCTGAGCTGGAGCTGCTCATGCCTTCTCCAACAATCAGAAGGCTTGCAGGAGTGTTGGCTTCAGCTCCCATAAAAATAACAATGAAACCAGGAGCCAAGAAATGTGAGCAAACCACAAATACCCTGGAGAGAGATGTGTCATGGCTCTGGTTTTACACCCACCTCCTGTGCCCTCCTTCTCCCTGCTGTAAAAGTTTGTTTGAAAGCTGCAGAATAAAAGTTGCTATGGGATCTCTTCTCCCTTCCAACAGTGAAGGGCTACAGGGTTTTTTTTTGTGGGTGACTCCAGGGAAACTACCTGCAGGATTGTGTGCAATCCCTGTGTCCTGGCAGCTCAAGGTCCCCTTTGGGATTCCAGATGTGCTTCAGTGAGCAAATGGGTGCAGGTTGTTCTCAGCACCTTGCAGAAGTAATTTTGGTGTGTTGTGGGACAGGAGGAGCAAATTTAGTGTTATTTCCCCTCGATCTAAGATTGTCGTGCTGTCCAAAGGTAACTTGAAACTTTCTTTGATTCCTCTGTGTGAGGATCCAGATCTCAGGTTTGCTGTGCCATCAACCTCCTCATCCAGACCCTTAAAACCTGTCTAAAGGCCCAGCTTTTCTGTGCCCAGCAACCCCTGTCCCTCTCTGAAGTCAGAAGGTGGCTTAGCCTGGGGAACAGCCTTTGAAATGAGAATCTGTGTTTAAAAGGCATATTTTATTTGTGCTAATTAATTTGCTAATCCTTCCCCAAGGCTGGTGGTGCAGGCACCTGCTGGGGGGTGTTGCAGGCAGGTGGAGGTGCCCAGGCAGCTACAGCAGAGCTGCTCTGGGTGAGGGCAGACCCAGAGGGCACAAACACTGCCCACTGTATGTGGCTTCAGAGCTACCTTTATTCAGAAAGGCTTGGGATTGCTATGGCAACCCCAACCACAAACTGTAAAGGATTCATGCTAAAACCCAAAAAGGCTCAGGCTTTAAGAGCTTTTCTCCCTGGCTCTCCCTCTTTCTTATTTTCTCCATCACCGAAATCACTTTTGAGCAGATGGGCAGCTTTATTATGGACCCTTTGTGTGATGAGAGGCCTTTGTTCCCTGCTTTCTGAGCCTAAGCAAATGCAGCTGCTCTTGGAATCAGTGGGAATATCAGGTGTTTATTTTCCAGTGACTCAGAACAGGATCCTTGCAATGAAACCACCCAGTCCAGTGGCTCTTTTCAGCTCCAGAATGGGGTGAGGTCTGTAAGTGCTGCTCTTGCATTGCTCTCTTTGGAAAGACTCTCCCTTGCTACAGCCAGAGAAGCTTTGGTGAGTTTTCTGGATGCCAAAATTTTAGGGCTCTGGGAGATGAGCTCTGTAAAATCTTAGAGGAGTGGTGTAGGACATTGTTGCATCATCTGTTCCTTCCACCCTGCTCCAAAATATTGTCAACTTGATCACAGCACAGGAAATGTTAGTTAGCTACATGCACACCTCTAGCCTCAGCCTAGAAGAGCACAGGGAGCTTCCAGGGATGGCAATTTATTTGGCTGCCTCTTGCACTGGGATGGTTTTGTCTCTCTGCCTTCTTGCTTGATCCTGTCTTGGATATCTATTTACATAATCAGACCTTTAATTTTTCTATCCTTATTCTATTCGTGCATGGAACATATTTATACAAAGTTCTGTCCATTGGATGAGCTTTGTAATGAACAGGGAATTGGAATTTGGGGAATTCCAATGTAGCAGAATAGCTCAGGGGGACTTCATCATATTTTATTCTCTGTATACCGAATGTATTTCAGAACCATCTCCCTCTCCCAAAATGAGATGTGAAAAGCAATTCTGTTCCACCCACTGACCTTCATGTCGTTGTCCCTGGTGGACAACAGGAGTTCCTACAGAGCTGATATTTTCTCTGCTTCTGAGGAAAAACTTCTTTATTTGCTCTGAGTCACACTGGATGTTATCCATGGCTCCATGGTTACCCAATTCATGATTCTGCTCCCTGCCTAGAATTTGCCACAGGATTATCACCTAACACGAACTGGAGGACCTTTATAGGTATGAACCCAGATTTTCCTGATTTATCTTGGCTGATTCTGACCATTTGCTGAAACAGCTCCCAAGTCCAGCTAAGATTTTACACAGATGATGTGGTGTGCACAGCTTAAAGCAACACATTTGGACTGAAAGGGGAACCAGTTGTATGGGTGGGGGCAGTTCCTGGATCATAGCAGTAGAAACAGGAAGTAGGGAAAATTGACCCCAAAAGACGTTTTCATTTCCCTAAAGAACACATCTTGGTGAGGTCACAGACAAATCTGGCTCTGAATGCCTCTTACTTGATGCAATGAAGACAGATCTCGATCTTTTCATTTTATTTTTAGGCAGAAGCAGCGGATCAGCAGGGCCAAAAGTGAACGGGAACAACCCGAGGAACTGCTGGATGCTAAAGCAAAGAAAATGTGCAGTATTAAATCATCCTGCACATGGCTGTGTGTTGTGAAGGTATTTGTTGAACAGTGAGGTTGGTTCAGCAGTGCCTTTGGTGCCCACTGTGGGAAGAGCTCCTCCTGCTTTGATCCCAGCTCTGAGCAGCTGTAGCCTCTGACAATGGATAAATTGCAGGGCCTGTGAAAGGGCTGGTGCAGAGTGAAGGCTCTCCCACAGAAATAGTTCACGAGTGATTACCCCCTCTCTGTCTCAAGCAGACAACACAGCAAATGTTTGCAGAGCACAGCAATCCAGCAATCTTTACAGTATCAATCCTATTGCTCCTGAATGGAAATGCATGACAGAACTATATGTGCAAACCCCAAAATATTTCCTGGGCATAAAGCCAAAGCAGAATAATTTAAGTGTTTCATGCTTGAGGGACTTTTTTTTTCATGCTAACACATGAAAATCAACATGTTCTCGAGGAAAGCAGAGGTTTTGTAGAACAGCCTTTTGTAGCTGCAGCATATTTTTTTTTTCATTGATTTTTGACCCATTTTTCTGAGGCAGACTGTTCAAAACTCAGGGGCACATGCAAATTAGGGGCAAAAGTCTAATTTGCACATACATTTGCTGTGGTTGTAAGAACAGAATTAAACTGATTTGGTGTTAAGGGATTAATAATACCCTGGGTCTGAACAGAAGGGGAATGTGAGGGGGTGGGAGGTGGCTCTAATTTCATGATTCCTGCCAATGTCATCCCTGGCATATATATAATTACCCTGGTTGATTAGCACCACAGAATAAAAATATGAATGGGGGAGCTGTTCTACTCTGCCAGCTCGAGGCTGAGGAGCTGGAAGGCACAGAGAGAGGCTGAGGGGTGGGAAGGGAAGCCTTGGGGATAGAACAGTTTGCTCAGTGGAGACTTAGCATGACTTCCCTTGTCCTTGTTAATGGCAAAGCTCCAGTCCCAGCCTCCTTCCTGAAGTCACAGTCTCTCTCCAGGACCTTGTACAGTCCTGTCCTCGTGGTAAAAGGCCTGGAGAAATGAGTGCTCTGCTTTTTAATAAGCTGTGGAGTCACGGATCTGTGCTCCCTCAGCCCTCCAGAATAAATAACTGCAACAGTTCCTGCTGAATAACACAATTCACACAAAGGAGGGAGCATTAGCTACTTTTTTTTCCCCCTCTGTTCACAAGCAAAATAACCAAGAGAATCCATCCCTTCCCCTGAACGTGGAAGTAAGAATAAGTAGCTGTAGAATCCTACAGGGTGGGCAGATGTCTGATAACAATCCATTCAGTTTAGCTGTCCCTCATGGAAAATAAAGGAATATAAGAATTCATTATTACCAGTGCCCCAAGCAGAAGCTTAGCAGCTTGCAGGAGTGACAGCTCAGATTATTAGTGTATTTATAATAAAGTCTTTTAAGTCTGCCACATGGAGGGATTTGTGAGTCAGCAAATAGGTTTGCAAGGGACAGGCCAGCACAGCACGGAAAGCTGTCAGGAATTATTCAGCCTCCAACATGCCCAAGTCTGCCTCCGTTTCCTTCAGCAATAACTATTGTTCTGGGAACAAGAGACTTGTTATTTTTAATTTCTTTGAAAGTGAAGTGCAGGGAAGGCAGAGAGAAGTGTTGGCTTGTGACAGACTGTGATGAAGCAGGTCAGGCTGCCTGAGCTGGCACCATCACGGAGGGAGCTGTGCACAGGGATGTTCTTACAAATCACCTGCCAGGCAAAGGCTGCTACCCAGTTTACCCTCTTAACCTACATGTGGAAGTACATTGTGCTGTACAGATGCATATTGCAGTAGGTTTGGGAGAATTGATTGATTTTCTAATAGGTTTAGAGCTGGAGATACCAATTTAGGGCTCATAGGAGGGAGAGCCCTTAATCCTGTTCAATCTGGAGGTTCCTTGCTGGGCTGAGACCATAAAGAACCCAAAACCAAAACACAAGACACCTAATTGTCAGTTTTTTAGCATTTAGTACTTTTTATTATTATTTATATAATGCAGAAGACCTTAATAATCTGCCACTTTTTGCATTGAAAATTTAGTAAAAAACAAATCATATTTACTGTTGTGAGAAGCCAGAAAGCAACAGCTGAATGCCAGGGCATCAAGGGGAGATTTGAATGAAATGGATGCACAACTCATACCAAAAGTTGGTTGGGATGGAGCACTAATTCACATCAGGATCTTTCAAAGCCTTGCTAAACACTCTTCCTAATTACTTGTGCTCACTGATGGTCCCATTCTGCTTTTTATAGCACTAGTAATCCAGGTAACCTGGCCACACTCCAACTTGGATAATTATGTTCTCCTGACCTAAATTCCTCTTGGTGTTTCAAATGGATGCTATTCTTGGGCTGATATCCTAAATAAGCAATTGCTGGTTTGTGCACTCTAAAAGGCCTTCTGTGTTTCACCTGAGTTTGCTGTGTCTCACTGGACATACAGTGTGTCTGAGGGGTGTTGTGGTAGGTGTATGAACTTAAAAATCCCTTTGTAGGGATGAAGTGGGAGAGGAATTTACAATTCACAGCATCTAGTTAAAAATATTTTTGTTGGTATATATCAGATGTATTAATTAAATGGGATATTTTGGCATGGGCCCATGCTCTGAGATGTGGGCATTGTAGGCACTTTAATAGGCAGTCCTAGAAATTCAGCTTTTCTTGGCATTTATCACTGGCTTCAGAGAATGAATGCTCATAATTCTGCCAAGCACTCAAGTAATGAGAATTGCAGCTGAGCGTTTCCAGCTGGTTCTTCCCAGTTCCAGCTGGTCAGCCAGTACCTGAAACACAGCAGTGGTTCCTGGCTCCTCCAGGATGGCTCAGCACAGACATATATGTAGATAAACCCCGTTTGGGGGTTATTTTGGCAGGGAAGGTGTGTGTGTTTTTGTTTGTGGGGTTTCTTTAATGAAGACTTCAAGATGAGGCAATGGCCTGAGGAAACTGTAAAAGGATGAAGCAGATCTAGAGGATCACCCCGGGGTCATCAGCTGAATCAACATTAGCTAAATTCACCAGACTTTCCTCCCCATCTTGATTTCAGTCTGCTCTGAGGGTGAAATACTTACCCCTGCTGTTGTGTTACCCACCTGGTCTGTGTTTTTCTCCAAACCATTTCACTAACCCTCATCCTTCAGCTGCTGCTTGGCCCTTACCTGCCCCCTTTCACATGCTGGGATTTGTCACATCTTTCATATGACCCGAGCACATTCCTGGACAGGCTCCCTTCACCAGTCAGGAAAACAGCAGAGTGGGACCAACGTTTCAGGCATGAGCACAGGAAACATAGAAATGTGTGTAGGAAGAGATTGGAAGGGAAATTGAGGTCAAAACCCCTCATGTGAAGAAGGATGGGACAGGAAGAGCAAAGCTGCTGCTGAAGGATGTGTCAGCAGAGTGTGACAAAGTGGAAAGGTGGAGTGTCAGTGGCTAAAAGGAATGAGTAGAGGATGGAGCCATGAGTAGAAGGGACAAGGCCTAGGACTGGGAACAGGGAAGAGCACAAAGCCACTGCCAGAGGAAACCGGTGACATTCCGGTGCCATCAGCCCCAGCCATGCTGACATTCCCACCCTCCTTCCAGTGTAACACATGGAGCTGCAGCCATTCCCTGTGAAACCTCATTGCTTTGGGTCAGGGCACAGCCACAAAGCCATGGCATTTTCATTAGTGCAGTAAAATCCATGAATTATATATGTCTGTGTATGGAAGTCCTGTTCTTTGCTCTGATACAGGCATGAGCTGCTGTTTGAAGTAGTCAAACAAGTTGAGATGCACAAAATGGGTCAAATGATTCCCTCATGCATTAAACATGGATGAACTTGACCTAAAATCTTTTAAGATTGCTAGTGACAGAGAGAAGTAAATGCAAAAATGTGAGTTATGAATACTGGAGCCAGCTGAGGCCAGTGATTCCTTGAAATAAGGACATTATGCACTTAAAACCAGCTGTGATAAGCACAAGAATGATTGCAGTCCTTAGCTTAGTGTCTTGACTAAAGCACTCCTGGGATTTTGGAGAGGACTTGGTATTACTGTGCTGTGTTGCTGCAGCCACTCTGGGAATGTCTGAACCCAGAGCAGAGCCCACTGGGTGTTTTCCAGAGATGTTACAGGAATTAAGAAGAGATTATACAATCACTTTTAATTGGCTTCCAAGATGGTTTTGTTACTGGCTTCAGGATGTGAGCAAATTAAGCAGATTAACTGGTTTTTTATTTCCTTGTATTTCAATGGAAGGAAAAGTAGGAAACCCCCTTGAAAATTAATCTATTTTGAGCTCAGTGTGTTTCTTAGCATAATTATTTTTTACTCCTTCTCACTTGTGTTTTTGGGCTGCTTTCATGCTTCAGTCTTGGGATGGAAGACTTCCCAGGATTCATGTTTTGTGAAGCCCCTTTCTCTGTGTAAGCACAGACTAGAAATGGCACAGGCAGCCCAGTTTCTGAGAGGAACTGAGAAAGAAGAGACACTGTCTCTAATGGGAAGTGGATACTGAAAAAACATTGTCAAAATGATGTTGAGTGTGATGTAGGAGAATACTGTCACAGAACCATTTGCAGAACTACATCATTACTGGTTAATGATAATGACCATTAGCACAATAACTCTTTTTCTCCAGCTTTTTATCTTTGATGAGCTGGAAGACTTAAACTATACAGCACTACCTTGCAGTAGGTCACTGGACAGGGAGAGGAGATAATGGAATTGGAATCACTCAGTGCTTACCTTGATTTACCTCACAGTAAAAAATTACATTTTTATGTGGTCAGGCTTTGTTTATGTTGAATGTTCTTTAGCCACAGAAAATTGTCTAGAGTTTACAGAGCTGTTCTTGGTCATTCTGGAGCTATTCCAGGTCATATACTTTGCCACCAAAAGTTAGACTTGGCCACAGAAGTCTCAGCATCCTCTGAGATACAGATATTTCCTGTGCAGTGCAAAAAGCAGTGAGCAAACACATGTAGTGAGTGCCCTTGTTGCACAGTTACCATAGAGACAGCACATTAAATTAAATTCTTCACTCCTCTATCAAATAATTAAAACCAACACCTTTTCTATTCCTTTTGCATCTGTTTCACACAGACAAGGTGCTGAATTGTTGGTCATATCCTTGTGTTTAAGACAATGAACAATCCATTTTGTGCACCTTCCTCTGAGCTGCTGAAATGCAGACTCAGTCCCACCATCTCTGGGGACTGAGCAAAGTTCAGACCACAGAGCTCCCCATTTTCTTCCTTAAACCCTGCTCACACAATGTCCTGTTTAGATGCAAAAAAGGGGCTAAAGAGCTCTTGGTGCTTCCTCTTCCAGACTCAGTGCAGTTTCTTCTACAGAAGCAGCTGGCAGGATATTTCTCTGATAGGCACTTGAGCTAATTTTTCACATTCTTATCAGTTCAGATGGCTCTTTGTAAGCTCAGTTTCAAAACCTAATTTCAAGTGGCCAAAAAAAAAAAAAATAATCAGATAAAATAGGTTCTTTTAATTGTAAAGCATTGGCTGAGCAGGCTTGGTTTGGTGTCAGAGAAGCACAAACCACTGCAGTTAATACCTCAGAAAAGCTCTGTAAAGAAGGCACAAGGTATCTGAATCACAATTCTGCAGACACTGCTCTTCCTCTGCTGTATTCTCTGCACTTCTCTGAGGTTTAGAAAAGGGTCCTGATATTTGTTAACTCCTTCCACCTAAAGGTTTGTTGTTCCACTGAGTTCAGAGGGGGAAGCTGGAGCTTTGCAGCTGAGGCCCTTCAGTTGTTTGTTCCTCCTGCTCTTTGGGGGAACTGAAGTGTCACAGTGACCAGGGGTCACAGATGCACTGAAAGGTCAGCAAGACACTCATGTGAGCACTGAAAACCATTTCTGGTCGAGGCTGCTTTTGCCTGATTTGACTGAAGTCTTTCCAGGAGGACAAGTCTGAAGGGAAAGTCTGGAAAAGCCAAGAGCCATTAGAGAAGAAAACAAGGTTTTAAAATGCACAGGAAGGTCAGAACAGTTCAGGTGATGGAGGATCCATATTACAAGAGCCCTCAAGACCCCTATTCCAGAGTATATTCCTTTCCCCAAGATTGATTATGTCCAGGAGATAAAAGGACATAAACCAAGTGACATCATGGTACACCTTTTCACCACCTTCAGTATCCCCTCCTCAATTTTTAACATCTACTCTGAGTCTACTTTCTGCTCTATATTATTTAGTCACTAATTGCACAATAATTCTTCAATTACTGGAAAACAGGGAAATCCATGTCAGGTGCTCTGTGTCCTTATGACTCTTCCTGACCCAGATTTGGAGAGGCTTCACCTTGCACCTCCTTTCCATTCCCTGGAGGTGTTGCCTGCCAGGCAGTAACAGATTAAATTGAAGTTCCAAGTGCCAGTCTGCCCTGTCTAACTCCCAGCAATTAATAGTCTGGCAGAAGGGATACATGAGCCACACAAAAAGCAGATCCTGAATCAGGCTGTAATTTGTAGCTCATGATATTTTAAGTTGTGAAACCAGACTTATCTACCTACAGCAAGGCCAGAAACCGGTGATGTAAAATTCCCTTTCTGCTTCAGGGAAAAGCAAGCTTTGGATCCCAGAGGATGCCTTTAAGAATAAACTGGGATTCTGAGTCAGTCACTGCCCCTTTTGTCCTCACCTGGACAGTCAGTGTGACAAACAGCACCTGGCTCAGGGTCAGAAGGACCAGCTCCAGCTGTGCTGGTGAGGCAGGAATGGAGCCTGGGATGTATTTTAAAGTATTTTTACCTGTAACTTTATGATTCTGTTGACTTTCCAAACACAATAATAAGCACTTCTACATCTTCAAAGTGCTTACAGATACTGTCTCAATCTCCCCAGGAAGGAACATAAGAAATGATCAGTAACAGATAAGTAAATGATTTCATTTTGTAAAAGAACTCAAAGCTTAAGAGGAATTAAAGACCTGATGTCAAGCTGAATCAAAGCAAGAGAAATGAGCTGGAACTTGGATCTATCCAGGAATTCTAGTATCCACTCTGTGAATATGGTTTGGATGTGGAGGGCCTTGTCTGGTGAAAGGGCAGAACTACATGGAGAGCTGAGCTGAGATCCCTGGGGGACAGAGCTCCTGGTTCCATTGCCAGCAGGATGGTGGGACTGGCAATACCTGGTCTAGCAGCAACTATAAATATATAAAAAAATTAGCAAGCCAGAGCCAGGCTTGCTCCATATGCCTTCCCAATGTCACTGTGCTGGAAATAAATGTCACATGAAGGAATAAATTAGAGGTGGGAGCGCATGAATACCAGAGATGTGCCCAGTTTTCAAATTAACACAGAGATCTCTCACAGAGATCCTGGCTTATTTTGTTACAGGGGAGGCCAGCTGGATGAAAATATTTCTTTTTGGATAGTAGTTACAGGAGAATAGGAGGACTGGGGTCATAGAAAGCCAAAATCTTCGCAAGAGCCAAGTGCTGGTTTGAATGTGCTCCTTTCTTTCAAGACCTTTAGCCATTCCCTGCATGCTTAGAAACACTTTCTGAAGAACCATTTTTGAAGTGGTACAGCACAAGAAAAGCATTCCTCCTTCACAGAGCACTGAATACTAATTTACTGTTGGCAGGTTGTGGAAAAAAAGGCTCATCGTGGTCCCCTTTCACAAGGATGTGTTCCCCCTGTCCTTTTTGAATTTAATAATGTGTCAAATTAGGGTTAAAGTGCTCTGTTTCCTCAGCTCTAATGCTGTACAAGACCTTCCCAACACAGCTTTTCTCTGGCACTGCTCTGACATAAGAATGACCCAAAGGCATTGTGTAAAGTTACTAATTAAGCAATGGAAAGCAGTGACAAATGAAGGCAACCTGTGAACAGGGCAGTGTCCTGAGTGCTGGTGTCACCACTGGCACCAGGGTGAGGGTTGGCTTTGTCTGCCTGGCCAGCACAGACCACCCAGACACCAGACTGGCTTTAAAACCCCTGTTCTGTGACCAGATCTTGGATAGATTTTCAGTAGGTCAGCTGTTGGCTACTAAACATGTGAGCCCAGTTTGGGGAGGAACCTCAGTGCTGTAGGTCAGAGCTGTGCTGGGGGTTTTGCTCGTCTTCAGAATCATTTTGGGATAAGGTGGATTTGGAAAAAAATATAATAAATTTCCAGAAAAGCTCCTCAAGCTTTATACATCTAAAGTCTCCCTCTGTCCTTTTGGAACAGGTCCTTTTGAAAGCACCTGATGTCCCTCAATGCCATTGCACCTGAGGAAAATAAAAACCCCTTTGGACTTGCAGAGCACAGACCTGCCCTTCTCCCCCATGGAAATCTCTCCAAATTGCCTCAAATATTTACCTACAAAGTTCCTGGCCAATACAGACACAAAGGAAGTCTAGACTCAGGTGCAAATTGGAGATAATTTCTGAGCCAAGCTAGGTTTTATCTTGTAATGATGCTTCATTACACTCAATTATGCCCTTAATGACATTATTGAATCAGTTTATTGTTTCCAGAGAATTCATTTTGAAGACATTCCTGATTTGTGGAGCTTCAGTAGGCAAGTGCATCTACAGATGTTGTCTATTATTGGGTTATAGGATTATATGTTAATATTTTACAGCCATGAAAACATGTGGAAATTAGTGTTCACTGACTATCTTGGATCATTGCAAAACACAGGACAACCCAAGTGTGCAAAATGCCTGTGCCTTGGAAAGGCTTTAGAAGTGCTGTGTCTGTGTGATGATTAGACCATAAACTATGTACTGATTCACTGTAAAAAAAAAAAAAGTCCATTGCACTCCTGGACCTCCATAAATCTCCAGATATTTATAGGAAAGGTTTCTTTTTTTTTTTACTTATCATCAAATAGTGGTTTAGAGCAGGGCTGGCTGATAGGCAGAGGGTTCAGGCATGTCCAAACCTGCCATGTAGCCAATAAAAGTGATGTACTGTGAGAAGCAGGGACTTAAATCCCTTTTTATGAGAGATGCTGAAGTGACCTTAAAAAGCTGTCATTGCCACAGTTTGTATGACCTAGAGCTGAAGGTGTATTCAAAAATAAATCAAACTAAATAGCTTTTGGAGGGAGATCAAATGTGAACTGGGGTTTGGCTCATGTGCTGTTCATTTTCCAGATATGAGATAAATAAAAGGTTGAATGATGAATGATCAATAAGAGAGGGAAGTGCAGGTATCCAACTGACCCACAATATCCAAGGCTTTTGAGAACATTATTATAACTCTAATGTTCTGAACTTCTATCCTGTGTGAGCAATATCAGGAAACACAGATGACAACCTGGTATTCATTTGATTGATGTGAATTCAAGCATGAAGTTTTTCAGATCTGTAGTGTTTTGAGGTGGATTGTACCCTGAAATTAAAGAGCATGACCCTGAGGCATTCACTGCACACATGGCTATGGTGCATTTTTTATCTTCTCTGGATGAACCCCTGCAGTGATAACCACATTTTCACACCTGAGAGGTCAAACCTGGGAATATTTTCCGGTTCTGAGTGGTCTCACACTGGAACATGTAGCTCTAATCTGCAGAAAGACTTCTCTGATCTTATCAAAGAGGTTCTTGTCAGACTGAAATGGGGCCAGATCTTGTTCTGGATTTCAGCAGAGCCTCTCCCTGGCCTTTGGCATGACACAGGTGTTTAATATTCATGACCACATTCAATTAATTGCATCCCTGATAAATTTATTTACATAATTAACAACCATGTATAATCTGAAGGAATCACAGAGAGCAGAATTATATCGTTCCAGTGTTTAAAGCTAGATTTTGAAAATTATATGTTCTGCATGAAGACATGAGTTGAAAGCAAGGCTCAGCTTAGTCTGTGGCCTTGGTTTTGTCCTGGTCTCAAGGACAATTACAGGGGAGTCTGTGGTAGCTGAGTAGGAATTGGTTTGGTTTTCTTTTCTTGGTATAAATCAGAGCCCAGCTCTGACTTAGTTCCAGCAACTGTAGCAGAAATTCCCTTAACCCAGCAGAGTGTAGAGCACAGTTCAGTCCTGTTCTCTGCCTTCTTGTTTCCTTCAATGTCACCACAGTCCCCCCAGACCTTCTTGAAGAAAACAACAAAAAATACTCATTCTCTCCTTTAGCCTTTTAATTCTTAGTATATTTTTACTTCTTTTTCTCCCAAGGTCTTCTCAGTTTTAGGTTCTCTTTTCCTTCCTCATTTCATCTCAGCTCTGTTTCATATTGACTAAAGTACCCTGTAACAAGCAATTTAAAAAGAGATAACACCTATTTTATTTTTTCTTTTTGCAGCAGTCTCCTTCGAGTAAGCAAATGTTTTCTGCATTGTAGTCTGTAATTAACTCATCTCTGAGTCAATCCATATGCTCAAGTAATGCAAATTATTTTCTGGCTATCATTTATTGGTTGAAGGAAAATTAACATTTTAATCAAAGTAACATTAAAAAGTAACTCAGCTGGGTTTAGTGGTTCTGAAAATTTGATGGTGGAAAATTTGCTAAGGGTGCCAGTATTCAGGAAAGCTTTGATTGGATCTGAATGGGGGTGCTTTCTACATCCTGAAGTTATACATAAGCCACATTTTATTTCCTCTTCCAAAATATTCCATTCTGCAGGAGGAAGGATCTCTTGGGCTTTTCAAAATGTCTTGGAGAAGAAGCTGGGGGAGAGATGGGAGAAATGGCTTTTATCCAGCTCTGCCTACTGAGTCACTGGCTGGAAGGACAACTATCAGGGGTGCAGGAGATTTAAACACTTCTTCCAAAACAAGGATCGTTTTAGTGTGTCCTACCTACTGCTCAGTCCAGGGTAAATGTGGGAACATGAGTTGCAATAGCAGGGCAGAAATATTGCAGAGTGGCTTTGTCAGAGAAGGGGGTGGGTGGGAAGGTGTTTAGGATCCTCAGGATATGGTGTGAGTCTGCTCCAGCCCAGATGAAGGGTGGGATGGGCTGTCCATCATTCTGAGAGAATGAATACTCCTCTCCTTGGAGATTCAGGCCAGAAATTGAAGCCCCACTGAACCTGGTCCATATGTTCCTGCAGAAAGTTCATGTTTCAGCAATCAAGTGTTTCAGTTCCAAAATAAGAATCCGGTTTTGCCGTTGCCTTCAGTATGACCAAGGTCCCACTTGTAAAATGCTGTAAAATCTCTGGCACTTGGCTGCAGTTCATGTCTCCTACAAATCCCTGAGGTCATGATTCAACAAAACAATAAATCCAGCTTAAGGGCTCCTTGTGTCTGCTCAGAAAAGTCATGGCACAGAATCACATCACAGAGCTCTGATCCAGAGTAAGCAAACTTGCCTATTCAAGTGTATTAAAAAATAATGATAAGTTTATGTTGGACCAGAAGTCTCTCTCCTAACGAGGCATCTCCTGCAGCTACTGCTCCAACATTTTAATTGCCTGTCCTCTCCTAGGCAGGGGAAAGTGAATGTAAATGCTGTGTTCTGCACTCTGGGTACTTCACCAGAAACACATCCCGTGCCGACGTGTGATCCACATCCAGTGTGGATTTCTGGCAGATGAGCAGTGCAGAGATCTGCTATTAGTGATCACAGAACCAGGGCCTCAGTCCAGCAGCTTGGGAGGTTGCTTGGAAAAAGCAGCAGTGCTTTTACAGAGGCACTTGGAGAACATCAGGGTACTCATTTCTCCTGCTCCTTTCATCAGGGAAGTCAGCAAAGCTGAAAGGCAAATCACTGCAAAGAATTCTCGCATAAGCACAGAGAGATTCAAGGGCCCAATGAGAGATCACCAACTGAGAAAGCAGCTGTGAAACATTCCAGCTGTGGCTGGAATGGAAAGTTATTCCTCCTCAGTCCATCATATGAAGATTCCCTCCTCTGGCCCCTACCAAAAATGCACTGGTAGTAAAGGATTGAAGTCAGGCCTGAAATAGTTTAAATTCTTTGTCACAGAAAGGAGAAGCTCAGCAAATCCTTGGGATTTATTAGTAGCTGTTCCAACCTCATCTCCCTTTGAGGAAACAGGGTTGATCCCTGATTGCAAATTTGCTTGAGTTCTTCTGGAGTGTTTTTGTGGCCCAAAGCCATTGTGCCTTTGCCTTCAGTCTTTCAACAGGACACCTTTTCTCTGTGAGGCATCATTTTCTTGTGTCCTCAAGTTCTGTCATTCATTTCCATTTGGGCACTTTGACTCAAGGAATAACACAGGTGCCAGGTGAGCATTTCCCACTAACTGGGACATTCTCTGTGGTCCCTTGACCAGGCTGCTAAATCCTCCCAGCTGTAGAAATAACAACCAAGACATCTGAGGTCACATTCACAATAGGCAGAACAATCCTGTAGTCTCTTCCAGAAAACAAGGAATTACAGTAAACAAGGGAGAGGCTTCCCAGAAAGAGTCATTTCAGTGAGCTCAGTCCATCAGGAGCCACAGAGAATTGAAGCAGTTTGTTGTAGCACTGCAGGTCATCCCTGATGCAGAGTGAACAGGGGTGTCTGCAAACCTGGAGGCCTTGACTGACATATTTATGGCCAAACTCCTCTCTAAACTATAATGTTATTCAGAGCTGGTTTGGCTTTATAGCTGTTAAATATAATCTGTGCTGGAAGGGGAGAAATGGGAGTGGATTCATGGTAATGCTCTTTGTTTCCTTGCACTTTGTGTGCAGAGCAGTGCTCAGCACAGCTCCAGACCTTTCCCACTGCAGCAGCCCATGAAGAATTCCAGACAGGGGGATTTCCCGTGCCATGACTGAGCCTCTGGAGCACACAGGGTGTTTTGCTCTACTGTGAGCCAAGGTCACCAGTCAGATAATAATAAAAACTTCCCCAAACAAACAGAATTAAATTGTGTAACAAAAGGCACTAGTTCCATTTCTTAGAGTCCAGAACTCCTGTAATGGATGGATTCCTGGCATGAAAGGAAAATCAGAGAGGCTGGGAAAAAAAAAAAAGAATGACACCTGAGCATGTAAAATAAGGACAATTTAAATTTGTTTCTTAAGCAAGACAAGTGGATAGGAAAGATTACAGGAACATTGGGGTGGTTAAGATTGGGGTGATTAAGAGTGAGGCTCTTTTGTGTCCTGTCTTCTATAAATAAATAAATACTAAAATGGACCCCCTGGCCTGGAGGAGTGATATTCTGACTCAGAGAGGTTTGGAAGGGACAGGCACAGAGCAGGGAAGTGACTTGCCCCAAGTCAGACAATAGCTTAGAATCAGAGCCAGCTTCTTCCCACACTGGAGTGATGGGATCTCACCCCCTCCTTGACTGATTGTTGTGAAATAAATCATCCTTGGCAGAATGAGACACACTCTGCTCCCAACTCAGCTGCAAATCTACTCCATGCAGAGGTTTCCCATTAGATATGTGGCCCCTGAATAATGAATTTAAGCCTATTAGCAAGAAGATTGCTTTTGTTTGTAGTGTTTCATGGATCCCTTAGAAGTAGTCCTTGGAATCCCAGGTACCTGCAAATTTCAATTGGAATGTCTGTTTTGTAAGATTCTCTATACAATCTCAGTCCTCAATATTTCTTGGAACTTTACAGTAAATACCAACAGCTTTAGAAATTCCAAGTCACCCCATTTCTTGTCATCTTCTTTTGACTAAAGCAAATGGAATAATTGAAATTTTCCTGCTGAATGAAAACTGAAAGTGGATTAGAGTGAACTTTGGAAAGGTCCTACAACAACTCAGGAATGTAGACCCAAAACTGGAGGGGGAGACTTCAAATGAAGAAGAAATAGCAATCTACAGCTTCCTGATGAGGGGAAGGGCAGGCACTGATCTCCTCTCTCTGGATCTGTGACAGATGCAAGGAAATGGTATGAAGATGTGTCAGGGCAGGGTTAGGTTGGATCTCAGGAAAAGGTTTGACCCCCAGAGGGTGGTTGGGCACTGACCAGGCTCCCCAGGTTTGGGCACTTCCCAAGGCTGCCAGAGCTCCAGGAGGGTTTGGACAACACTCAGGGACAGGGTGGGATTGTTGGGGTGTCCTGTGAAGAACCAGGACCTGGATTTGATGATCCTTGTGGGTCCTTCCAACTCAGGAGAATCTATGAAAGTTGCATCCAAGCTAATTGTATTTCCTTTAAACCCAAGGACCCTAAAATACACACATTAACAAATCTGGGGGTAGGAATGAATCTCTGGTCAATACTGGAAACATTTACCATTATACTCAGGTACTGATATTTTAGAAATCTCCATGGAGATATTGTCATAGCAATTCAACAATGCCTAGTTTGTGACACACATTGATATTAATGCCTCTAATTTTTGAAAAATATCCTTTTTCCATACTTGCAGCAATCTAGAAAAAGATATTGCATGTTGGAGTAGATTCCAGTTACTAGCAGAATACGTGGTTGTTGATAGAAAAGTCTTCCTGTAGGAAACAAATGTAAACCAGAATAGGAAAGCTGAACTGATCAAACTGAGGTCTTTTTGAGGTGAAAAATAGAACAATTGCCGGATGCAGGTAGATAAAATTTTTCCTATGGGACAAAAATTCCATGGAACATGCTGACTGTGCAAAACTAAAACCTTCCCCAGGAATAATTCAGTTTAGGAGGGAAGGGAAAAAAAGATAAGTTGAATTGTTTGGGGTTTTTATTTGTTATTTATTACTCTTTGAAGAATTAACAATAAAAGAAAGGTCACTGGTCAGACAAAATTTCTACAGCTTCTTATACGTATATAAATAACCTATCAAAATCAACACAAAATGGTTTGGTTATATAAAAAATATTTTGCTTTGTTATAAGCATCACAACTTTTTGTGTTGAAGTTTTCTTCAGTTTGGAAAACAAGCAAATTTGTAATTACACCCAATGGAAAAACTGAGGTGGGAAGGGACCTCTGGAGGCCCCATGGTTCAACCTCCTGCTCAAAGCAGAGCTAATCTCTGAGTCAGATCAGGTTGTGGGGGATCTTGTCCTCACAAATTTTGAAATTCTGGAAGAACTGAGATTTCACAGCCTCTCTGGATCCCTGTTCCACTCCTTTTTGAACACTTCCCCTTAATTTCGGTCACAAATTCTTTCTTTGTGACTCGTGACAGTCTCCTCTGGCATCGTGCCAGGAAGCTGAGTTGGAAAAGGATAAACAGGGATGATTCTCCTGTCTGGGCATCCTGGAATTCAAGGGTCAGTCAGCCAGAAGAGCAGGGCTGGGGAGGCAGGATGTGGGGATGAGGAAGCTCATTGTGTTGATTTGCTTTTTGCCTGGGTCTGGGCAGCATCGTCTGCAAGAGAAAGTGGCCGATGCTCATCCCCCTGGAAAGGCCACGAGGCTGCAGTGCCTCCCTTGGCAAATCTGGTTGCTCAGTGTTTCCCCCACCCTGTGCTCCTTCACCATCTTTACCCTTTCCCTCCTCATTTGCATCCTTAGGGAAGTGAGTTGGTGTCTGAGCAGTGCAGGTCACTCCAGAGACACGGAAAATGTCTGTCGGCCTCACCGTGAGGGGCAGGGAACTGTGAGCCAGGGGCTCTCTGACCCTTCTGCCAAGGCTCTGCCTCATCAGGCAGTGGACAATGCAAAACCTTGGGGTTTTCATTCCCTGCAGACCTAAGCATTCTTTTCCCTGACTTTTTAGCACTGGGTGGAAGTGGCAAACAGCAGCAGGGCAGTGCCTGAGGACAAGGCCACGAGCGAGAAGGTGGTTTGGCGTGTCCTGTGAGCTGACACAGCTTTCATTAAACTCCTAAAGGGATCAGCTGCAGGGTTGGGAATTGCAGCAGGCAGAAGGGGCTCCCTTTACACTGGGAAAACCTAAGCAGCACCTCTGAGGGCTCCTGTAACATCAGTGCATTCACACCAAGCGCTCGCTAAGCATTGCTCATCTGATGGGGGCCTCTGACACAGGAGGGATAATTGCTTTGAACAAATACCTTCGGAAGGTGTAGCTGTCTCTAAAAACTTTCATCACTTAAAATACATCAAAATCATACAGAATATATGTCCTATTGTCCTGTTATCTCATGGGTGTATGGGAGAGAAAGAGGAGGATTAATGAATAAACCCAAAAGACTCCAGTGACAGTTCTCTGGCTGTTGGACAGGACCTGAGCCCTTGCACATTTTTCTCATTATTGATTTCCCTGCCTGTGAAGTGACATGAAAAGCATGAACGTTTCCTGTCTGACACAGATTGCTCATCTGATGGGGGCCTGATGTTCAGGTTGTGATTTAAAACTCAGCAGAACCCAGCCCAGGCACAACCCAGCACAAGTGGGATGTTCCTGCAATTCAAGGGCCAGAAACAGCTGCTGAAGGAAAGTGTTAAAATGCTTCTCTCTGACTTACAAGAAAATAAATTCTAAAGGCTGGAGAGATGAAGATGGCAAATAAATTAACAACTCAACTGCCAAAGTGCCTGACATCAACAAGACAATTCTCCATGGCACAGAATAAAATGAAAGCCCCTACCAGAATAGGTTGTTATATTACAATCAGGCTCACTCAAGAGATAAGTATATTTAGACACATGAGGATATGCCAATAAAGAGGATTTTCTGTTAAACTGGAGTGAATAAAGCAGGTTCCTCTCTTTCTTATCCTTGTTATTCCTTCAAGAGGTGCAGGAAGGCAAACAGAACAGCTGCAGCACAGGCCCCAACTCTTGTTGTGGCCCTTTACAACTAAAATAAGTTGAAACCACCCTCAGACAGATCTGAGGAGATACAAGGACTTTACAGGGTCAGTGGCAATGGCATAGCACAGAGAAATGAAATTCAGAGGAAATCCAGATGAGTCTCAGTGATTGCCATAATCATAAATCACCCCCCTGTCACTCATGTGTTGGGCTGGAATTCTGTGTCCTGCAGTAAGGAGAAAGGGACTGGAATGATCAAAAAGGGGTTTTTCACACCTAACTTCTCTTGTTCTGCTTCTTTTGAAAAGGACTGTAGGGTATTGCATTATTTCCACCTTTATAAAAAAATTTATCATAAAAAGAGTCTTATTAAATAATCTCCTGCTGGGATTGAGTTACAGAGATGGGTTATCTGAGCACTCCAAAGTGGTCTGAAAATAGAAGACAGAAAATGCTTCAATGAGGGAGAAAATGCATTTCTGTCCATAAATGCTAATGTGAAATATCCTAGAATGTTGGAGACAGAGAACTGTGGCTATTAAATTCATTTACTCACTAAAAATATCTATTCAACTACAAATAGTCTCCTCTACTCATCTGTATTTCCAAAAGCCTTCTGAAAATTTTAGCTTTGAAAGCAACTTTTCCTCTTATCCTCTGCTTCGTCATCTTCAGTGATGCTTTTGGGGTCAGTTTTTCTTTTTTTTTCCCCTGAACCCATTTCATTCCTTGTCATGGCTCCCATGTAACCACTGCTGTGTCTTCCACTGAGAACACACATCAGTTGTGGATGTCAGACACAAACCCCCAGAGCCAAATTCCTGATTATGCAGCCACAGTCTTCCTTCAGTGCGGTGTGGAGGTTTCCCTTGATGCCAAAGTAATGATTGAATCCTTGCCTGGGCACTTCAAAGTTATTCCAGGTGAGGTGGCAGAGGTGTCCTCACATGCTGGGCAGTGGGAATTCCAGGACAACACTTGTTTGCTGTGGTGATGTGAACAGGATGTGCTTTGAGGAGTTTGATTTGGCTTTATAACCTGTGGGTATGTGGGTGATGCTGCCCTCCCTCATCTGCATCATTTTCTCACTGGTTTTGTGTGATGGAGAGAGAGAACAATTGAGTAAAGGCCACTAAGGACATTCCTGCTGATTGCTCAAAGTTAATGTGCAAGTTGGGGGAGGAGATAATTCAAGGCTCTGATAGAATTGTGTATTGTTTATTGTTCCTGAAGGGAATGATCATTTTGGTTTGATGAACTGTGTTGAGAATTTTGATTTTTATATGTGTCTTCAACAATTTGGGGATCCCCAACTGATCCCTGACCATATCAATGTCCAAACAGATTATCACAAGCATTGAAGTCAGAGAAAAGTGAAACACTAATTCAGAGGCTCTGATTGTGTCCTCTGCCTTCCACTGACTCATGAGTGAGGCTGCCAGAAAGGTGACCCAATCTGTGCCACCTTTTGTCCTCTCATGCACTGGGATGTTCAGGAAGTACAGGAACTCTATCACTGAGCAGCCAGCAAGTACAGAAAATACACTTTCAAACCTTTCTCATAGGACTTGCACCAGTAGTCACAACCCTTTATCAATATAAAGCTGCTCCTGAAGTCCATGTGAAGCTGCCACATGGAAAAGAAGACATAAAACCACAACCACACTGCAGTGGAGCTGTCAAAGAGCACTGCAACACATTCCTGGGAGTGATCACTTCTTCCTGAGCCCAAACATCTTGGCTTGGTGATCTTGCTGGGAAACACCATTTAAATGTAATAGATACCCAGCATGCTGCCCATCCTTTCAAGCACTCACTGCTTGAAAACTAGTCCAGGACACCTGGCCCTGTGCTCTGGATTAATCTGAGCTTGTTTTTAACCAGGAAGCTCTGCAGCATCACAGATGTTTGCTCGGTGCTCTGTGCCATTGATTTATGATGAGGAAACCAAATGTACCTTCTGGTGTGAGGGGAGGTAGAGGAAAGATAATGTTATTTCTGAATCAAATTACCTTTCCTTTTTGTACTTAATTAAGAACACAATCTTGCTCGAGGCTGAAAAGCTTTGGCTTCAGTTTACACAGACACATCTTATGTGTCTGCCTGCCCAAATTTTATACCCTTACATATTACAGCAGTATCTCTGGGTCTATAAATAATGATGGCAAAAAGCCTATTGATTGCAACTGAGCAGGAGCCAGTAGAAGCTGATTTTACCTGGACACTGGTCTTTAACAGATGTAGCTCAGTAATAATTCATGTAGTTGAATCCAACATTGAGCTCTGAATGAACAATAAAAACCAATCAGTTCTGAGTCTGGTTTTTCCCTCTCTGCTTAATCAATAGGAACAGAGGGAAGGAGCAGATGACCTGTAATAAAAGGGTTTATCATTTCTTCTGTACTTCCTTGCTGAAATGAACATCATCTTTCACTCTGGAAGCGTGAGAGGGTAACCCAGCACCCTATTACTATTTATAAGACATTTTCTTTGGTGATGCTTTTACCACAGCACACTTGTAACTGTTGAAACATAACCTGGACTGGAAAGCCTGGTGGAGTGAAAAGGTTCTTGTTGTGTAGAAGAGGATAGTGAGGTACAATTTCAGCCATGGGGGGACAGAGCTTCTATCAGGTGACACCAGGAGAGGAGACTTTGCTGTGGCTTCCTTGCACAAAGGAATTAGTTAATCACTGCAGAGACCTGCAGTGTCCAGCCACAGGGGAGATGTAAGTGAGGGGAGGCAAATAAGAGTTCACCAGTTCTGTCCTGGAAAGCACTGGAGGTCTCTGGGAGGGTCTGAGCACTCTCATGGCTCAGGTATTTTCCGGCTCCATGGAGGTTATTCCCAAATCCAGGCTGCTGAAGCAAGAGCTCCATAGTCCCTTCTTAGTGTTCAGTGAGTTCTCAGTGTAAACTGTGGATGTGTCTTTCTCCCTTCCTTGAAACACAGTGGAAAGGCAAATCTGGCTGTGGATTCAAATACTGAATTTGAGTATTATTATTGAGTATTGTAAATCTCTGATTTATATTGGTCCATCATGTTTGTAGCATGAAAAGTACTCTGTTTAATAAGAACGTGGACTCTGTTCCTATCCCAGCTCCCATATCCATGATTCAATCTAAACCACATTTCCCTCACAATGAACCTTTCAAAAGCAAAGAATTTCAAAAATCATTGCTATGAATGTCCCAATAACCTACATAGTAAAGAAGTCCCCAAACCATCCATCCTCAGTGCAAATTTGTTTGTTAGCTTGAATTTCTTGGTCCAGCAATGGGTCAATTTTCACACACATACAAAAAGATCTTTTGTTTTCCCAAGTATGTGTGAATTTCATGGAATCCTTTTAGGAAGAAGTAAAGCATATCTTTAGTTTCAAAGTATAATATGACAGAATCCATTGCTTTGAAAACATCCTCCCCCCAAATGTGTTTTTCATTAGGAAATTGTATTCCCAAAATGAAATGATACCAGTTTTCAGGAACTACTTGAGTATGTTCCTGCCTTGACATCTGTTGGTATAAATAATGTAGTAAAATTCAGAATTATTTGTGTATATTTGAGCAGACTTGTAACTGGGTAATAATTCTGACAACCTGCTTGTAAATGCAGAGCTGTGCTCAATCCAAATACTAAACCCAGCATAAAGGAACAATATCATTTTTGCTGGATCACACTTGCAGATTGGATTTACAAGTTGCAACCAAATAAAAGAAAGAAATGTCAGACTGGCACAAAGTGTCACCAGGGAGCAACCTTGGGAACAGCTGAGCTTGGAAAAGGAGTTTACAGTGAAAGCTGTTTTGTTGTTGTGATTTACATTTCCAATAAAGCTCAGGAGAATTTTGGCCTGTGTGGGGTGTTTACAAGCTGGTGAAAGCAGAATGGGGACTCACTCCACTAACCAGATTTTAAAATTCACAAAAAAAATCCCTGTGCAATGAAAAGCTGAAAGCTGGGCATTTATATCAGGGACAGTTGCATTAAGAGGGTGATAATTAATTGCCCTAAGTGGACTCTCCTGACCTTAGTTTAAGATTTGTTACCATTTTGCACAGGATTTGCTACGCAGAGTAACTAGTGAGCAGCCTCCTCCCTTCCCTGTGTGCTGCCAAAGGATGGGTGAGGAACTCATTCTTTCTGCAGACACTGAGATTGACTCACTGGGAGCACTTTAAAGGCTTGAATGGAGAACAGAGAAAATTTAGCAAACTTTTCACTGTTTTTACTTCAGTTTTTGAGCTCTGTGCCCTCCTGCCTTCAGTGAAGGGCCCTGCTCTGGGGTCCATAGCAAGGTATAACCAGAACCAGTGGCTGCTCTGGTTTGTGCCTCTGTGTGAAGGGAAGGCTTTGTGTTTTCTTGCTGTTTATGCTGTTCAGAGACTTTCAGTTTGTATTAATCTGCTGAGGGGG
Source organism: Calyptomena viridis (assembly GCA_013390005.1). Taxonomy (NCBI): domain Eukaryota; kingdom Metazoa; phylum Chordata; class Aves; order Passeriformes; family Eurylaimidae; genus Calyptomena; species Calyptomena viridis. Next base: position 51,860 of record WEIV01011955.1, read on the forward strand.
AAACTCAGTGACCCACAGGCAGGTTCTGAGCTGTTTGTCTGAGGTGGCAGATGTGCCAGGAGGGCAGAGCTGGCACCTGGGGGCCAGTGACCAGTTCCACCCCTTCTTTTAATCTGCCCTTACATTCCTATCTCAGCTTTTTCCCATCCCGTCCTGCAGTCTCTTTTTAAAATTTTGGTCCAACATGCACTAAAATCAAACTTTCTTGGTTTCTTGCCTGGTTTAGCCTTAAGGGGATGAGCTTGTGCTGATTTAATTTAATTCCACAGCAATTCTTAAATACTTTTCCCACTGGAAGACTTCAGCTTTTCTGGCTCTGCTGAAAGTAGCATTTGTCATAAGTCATAAGCCCCACTTCAGACAACTTAATCTCTTCAAAATGGGGCTGAAGAGGGAAAAGAGCACTGTAACAAACATGTCCTTATGGGTATCCTTATTTAAGGCTGAGAACCTTATGGCTGTGAGAGATGAGCTTTGTCTTTGGATCCCTGTAACACCTGAAGGCACTTCTGTTCCAGCTGTTTGCTCAGTCCAGAGCACAGCTGGCTCACTTTTGCCTCACGACTGCCAATACATCTGAGCTCAGGGAAAGTGCACTTTGTATTATTGCACCTGAGACAGTGAGGATGCTTGAAGCTCAGGAGGGGGATGAGATCAAATCTAGTCATCTGTGCACTGCAGACAATTGTATTTCCCATTCGTTTGCCCAATCATTGGTGTTTCATTCCAGCACCTATTCCAGAAAGAGAGAGTTCTGCTTTGGGTGGTAGAAGTGGTGAATCTGTTTTGGTTCTTCCAGAGGTCAATCACCTTCACTTGTAAAAGTTCACGTCTGCTTTGTTGTTTTAATCTGTTTGTCTTCAGCCTTTAGCCACTGATTCCTGTTGTCCTGCTGTGCTCAGCTACAAGATACCCCAGCAAAACACCATCTTGTCTCCTCCCCCAGCACCAGGCAGCCAGGTTCCCATTTATAGCCCAATGCCCCATCCCAGTAGGTTTTGTTAATTGGATAAAATTGTTAGTTGGATCTCCTCTATGTCCCAGGTCAGTGATTCTTGGAATATGCCATCCCATTCACTGCAATTAAATCAGCAGCCAGGGCAAAATGTGCTCAATTTATGACTGACTCCTCCGTGCACTCGTGTAATAATCCTCAGATAAACTGATCATGAGATTGTGCTGCTTAAAGCCAGTGTTTATCTTTCCAAGCACTTAAGGCATTAAGTGTCAGTATGAGAGGAAAATGAAATGTTGGCAGAGAGTTTTCAGAAACAAACATGAACTGGAATATTAAGAATCTCGATGCAAGGAGGGCCGTGGAGCAGATTTATGGCTTTGTCTGACAGGTTGGAGCTTTTAAATAAGGAAGATAAAGATAATAAATGTTGTAGCAATTCTGATTTACAGCTCTGATGTGAGATACACTGAGTGCTCTGTACAGATCTTGGTTGAGATTCTCTATCAAATCACTCCATAAATGCAGCCATATTAACCCAGTGATTCTGGAAGCTTCAGGATTCTCCAAGAAGTTTATGTTAAAAGGAATATACAGCCAGATGTAAGATGCTACCTGGAAAACAGCTCCAAAGAGAAGGAAAGTGCTTATTTATGACTTTAGAAGTAATTTTGTGATTCAGTCTGAAATGTTTTTCATCAACCCTGTAATTCCACCTGAACTAAAGGTGTTGGGGGAAAAAAAACCCAAACATTTTCAAACAGAATATGGAATCTGGTGCCAGCCAGCACATGGATATTGAAAACAGCTGCTTGTCTGGGTCATACAGGGAATATTAACACATAGATATGGACACTGAAACCCTTTCATTGCAAATAGACAAGAGTCACTTTTCATCTGGAAAAAAGAACATTGCTTCCCTCTATTCTTACAAGGTGTTTTTAACAGCCTACAGGTAACAGAATAATTTGTGAGTTTATAACATTAATGTATTCTACAACCGAGTTATAGTTCTTTTTCTGAAAAATTACTAGTCCTTTTTGCATAAAACTTTGGGGATTTTTGCAGGATTTATGCTCTCAAGAATTGTAAGAGCTTTTAGTTTTATTTTGATTTGGAACTCAGCCAAATCGAGACATTTAAATTTTAAGTGAAATACACTTTTCATGCTCTTTGTTATGATAACACACCCTTCACTGTTACATTTGAGATGGAAAAGAGCTGAAAATTCAGACTCCAGCACACAAAGTCATTCTGAGCCCTGTGTTCTGTAGGCAGGTTTCACATGTTTCCTCACATGGAACTTTTCTTGGCACAGAAATCCCTGTGAGCAGCAGCAGTCACACCTTTCCTTAGCTATGATCTCACAGTCTGACTCCTCTGAGGACGCCCCTGAGACCTGTTGGATTTCTGATTTTGGCAAAACACTTCTTCCCATGAAAACCAGCATCAGAATTAACTTCAGTGGGACAAGATTCAACTCTTATTATTTTCAAATCATGTCACTAATATACTTATTGGAGTCTTGCCCTGGGTGTAATAAAACCTGGTTTAAATTGCTGAAGGGCTCAGCTGCTGCCTCCAACAGCTGCATGGCTGTAATTTGCCAATAGGATGTATTACATCCTGATTACAGTTTCTGTTGAGTGATAGGCCAAAATTACAAGGCAGAAATGTGGCTAATCATGATAAAGGAGATAAGTCTATTCATCTACTGCCCACATTTAATATTTGCAGAGCAGATGCTGTTTGTTCCCTTCAGCTGCATTTGCATGGAAATGCACTCTCGTTCTGAAGATGTCTTAAGGTTAATGAAAAACTTTATTGGACATTTTGATGGGGGAGATAGGGAGAAAGGTGAAATATCTTGGAAGGTTTTTCTTTGTTTCTCGGCCCAGATAAACTCGCACGAATCAACCAGTCATTGTAAGACAAGCAAAGTGAGCTACTCCAGGCCAGAAACAGATGTCTGAAAGCTGAAGAGAGAATGTTTTAGCAGATGGATTGGCAGCATAGGTGCAAGTCACACCAGGAAAGGCTGTAGCATTCCAGTGATTAAGGCCTGAGCGAGCTCTAAATGTCATTTATTGCCCTTATTCCCACCAAGCATTAAAGAGTCCTTCAGGCTGGGCCATAAAGCCAAGCCAGACTCCCAGAATGGTTTGGGTTGGGAGGGACCTCAAAGCTCATCTCATCCCACCCCCTGCCATGGGCAGGGACACCTTCCACTATCCCAGGTGGCTCCAACCTGGCCTTGGACACTTCCAGGGATGGGGCAGCCACAGCTTCTCTGGGCAGGTCAGGACTCCATTAACACATTGCCACCATTACAGACCAGACTGGTCTCAAAAGTGTGAGATTTGGGGGTGGAGGGGTCTCACTAAGAGATACATTCCACCAGCCTGTGGTTCACTCTGGAGAAACTTGTGGGACATCCTCCAGTTCCTGCTTTCAGCTGCATTAATCAAAAAGCTTTTGGAGGATATTTTGCTCGTCTCCGTTGCTCCCTCCCTGCTAGAAGTGGATTCTGCCTTGGATCTGCTGCACTTGTAACGGGGAGGGATAGAAAATCCTTTGGCAATGCCAAATACAAAGCACTGAGCCACGAGGGAAACACAGGCACTCACAACACAGCCCGTGAGTCTGTGCAGCAGCAGGTCTTTGGAGCCTTAGGAAAGGGCTGATAAGGCAAAACCAGGCTTTAAATACTAAATGGACACAAATCAGGGCCCCTCACTATATAAAAAATAGGTTAAAAATGAAAAAGGAAATGCAGGTCTCCTGTGGTCTTTAGCATAAATCCCAGGATGGAGCGTGGCTGTGCTGAGGTGAGGAATGCACACAGGCTGAGTTCCCAGGGCTGTGGGGCCCTGCAGCACAGGGGCTGCTCTTTCTGCTCCAATTCCATGCTGAAAGGCCCTTTCCTTGACAAGGGAACTGTGCTCCAGGAACAACACTGTAGTCTGGTTTATGCTAATAGAGCAAAAATACAATTTTCAGGAAGAATTTCTTCACTGAAAGGGTTGTCGAGCCTTGAAATGTGCTGCCCAGGGAAGGGGTGGATTCAGCCCTGGAAATGAAATGACTGAACACTCAGAGCTCTGGTTTGGTGGGACTGGTGATGTTCAGCCAAGGGTTACACTTGATGATCTTGGAGATCTTTCCCAACTTGAATGATTCCGTGATTCTAATCTTCCTGGAACACTCTGGGAACTCCTGAGGAGCAGCAAAACCAGATATTCTGAATTCCTTCTTTGTCTCCACCACTCTGGGTGCAAAATGAGTCCATAGCAGAGCCCCTGGTACATCTGATCAGAGCATCAGCTCTGCAGATATTCAGCTGCACAAATGGGGGATAACACTGAGAAGGCCTTAAAACAGAGACACTTTCCAGTTTATGTTGTGTTGTTGTGATATGCCAAGCGTGACATCCCAAATGCACCATAAATAATTGGTCTTATGCTTTCACTCTTCATGTCCAGTCTTTCTTCTGCTTAATTTTTGCCAATGGTTTCTTGCATTCTCAATTATTAGCACAGAAGGAGAATGCCTGCAGACACTGGGGGGTAAATACTTTTCAGCCAAGTGGGAGCAGACCCCAGAGATCAGTTTTAACCTGCAGAGCAGACTGTGGATTCCACCAGGCTTGTGCAGCCCCTGGACTGGCTGAGCTGCTCCTACCACAAACATAAGAGTGTGACATAACACCAGTAAAGCCCCTCTCTTGAGAGAAATCAGTAATGCTGAAGATAATCAACATTTTGGAAACAAAGCCATTCAATGGCTAGTTCAGATTACTCCCCCAGGAATGAGGAGTACACAGGGAGGGAGGCATTGAACTCTTGAATCACTTTTTGCCCCAAACACTCCTAGGCAGCCCCTTGGGATGTGCATTCATCAGCTTGGGCTGGGGCTGGGTGTGTTTCCAGGACATTCTTTGTGACAAAGATAATCTTTGCCTGAGGTTTTGACAAGAGGGACTGGATTAACTTGGCTGTCAGTGTTGTCAGAGGGACAGGACTGTACAAACCTCAGTGGGTTTTCCAGTACTGACCCAACTGCTCTCCAGTGAGGCCACAGACAGACCAGCACCAATGCTCTTGTCCATCTCATCCAGCTTTTCCCCCACCAAATTCTTCATAGCATCAGCAGGGTGGTATCACAAGGTGGCCAGCCTGAGAAGATGGAATTGAAGCTGGAAAAAGCCCCAACCCCACTGATTATCTGCTTTTTCTGTCATTTATTAGGACTACTTTTTTCCATAAAGATTTACCCTGATCATATATCACAAATCAATAGTTATTCTCTTCATGTCTCTCATGTGTATCCAGTGTTGCTCATGCAACTGCTGCATTAGTGACTGCAAACTCAAGATTCCTGTGGCCAAACTGGGACTCCACGTGCCAGTAGAGAGGATTCAAAGAGGGAACATGGGATCTTACATGTTCTAAGAGCTGGACAAAGGACAGCAAAGCAACCAGAGGGGCCAGTGATAACTCTGCTCCCTCCATCCCTGGAGCCAGCTCGCCAAAGGCAGCACAAGTGCTCCATTTGTCTTGCTGAGATGCCTTTGAGGGCTGAGAAAGCTGTTTTGCCTCAGTGCTGAGCTCTTTCTTGAGCCCCCACCACAGCTGGTGCCAATGAATTCCTTGCAATATTGGTGCCAGGCTTCAAGGCCAGACTGAGATTGTTGTCTCTAGGCCACAAGCTGTCAAATAAAAGTTTGTTGTGACCACTGAACCAGTAAGGCAAAGCCTTAGAGCATCACAAGCTCTCTGCAAGGCTCCTTCCCATTAGTTGTGCCTGTACATACTGTCAGTCCTGTAAAAAACAACCATTTTCCTTCTTTCAGGGTGAGTTTTAGTAAGTTCAGTCCAGAATTGTAATCCCTCCTGTGCAGGAAGCTGCAAAACTTCAGTCTGAAAGTGTTGTTCTTGTTCCCAAATCTGCTCCTGACCTCTCTACATTTATTTCCTGTGGGTGTGAAATTCTCTTTGACCTAATTACAATTCCCACTTGGCATGTTGGCACTGGAAATTTAGATGTAGAGCTGCTGAACAAAAAGTGTGTCAGATGTACTGTGGTCACCTCTGCCTTCCACAGCAGAGATGAGCAGACAAGGGCTGCAGGCACCAGGATCATTTTACATTTAAGCCAGTGTTTAATTCTCCTAATAGCCCCAAGATTGCAGCAGCTCAAAGCTTTACACCAAGGATTAAGAGACCTCCTAAATATAGGCTTGTTGTTGCAGGGGAGGTAAAAGAACAACAGAGTCACTGAGAATTTGTTCTTGAAAAACATTTATTTCTGTAATGGGTTTATAGCGCTGACTTCCAAGCCCCACAGTTTCTCCCAACATGTAATTCTGGGGACAGTTACCTTTGATGGGAAAAAAAAAAAAGCCATACAAAGGAGGCCCCAAACAAACAGTTTGGTACCAAACTGTGCCCAGGTTCTCCCTGGGCCTCTGCTGTTGAAGGTTTCATCCTGACTGGGATGGAGCTGCCCTGCTCCATCCCTTGGTCCCAGCTGCAGGATGGTTCACTGCCAAAGGCCCCAAATAACTGAAGAGGTTGTGTTAAACTGCAAAATAACCAGGGGGGACATGGGCAGAGAAGGATTCAGCGGCTGCTATTTTTGCAGACATCGTTTAAAAAGGAAATCTATGCATTTCAGGTTCACCTCCTGAGCCCCAGCATTAGGAAAGTCAAATACAAACCCAGAGACCAATGTACACAAAATAGTGACCAAGTGTCCAGACATTTCTAAGCCCCTCAGTTTACTGTGCCATGATACCTCCAAAAAGCAACAAAACCCCCACTTTTGGATCATGGTGGATCTTAATTTTGAGAGGGAGGGATAGAGATGCAGCACAGAGCACAGCAACTGTCAAGCAATGTTTAAGGCAAATTTATTCCCATTCATTAGGAGTCAAAGAATTTTTTTGTTTGTTTACTTTGTTGTTTAAGCTGTTAGATGTTTCAGCTGGACTTTTAAGCTTAGATGATTTAATCAAAGTTTGAGGGAAGTCAACTCAAGCTGCTCTGAGCCTAGAACAGCAAAAAATTATTATTCCCCAGAATATCAGTCAGAACAAATTTTTTAAAAATTAAAATAATTGATGTTCAGAACTCCCCCAAAACTTTCTTCCCTCAAAGACCAGGTTGAGCCCAACTAAAACCCACAGACATGAAGAAGGACACAGTGGCAAGCCTCTACAAACACAGTGCTGAATAGGACCAAAGCAGAGCCAAACCTAAATTCCACAGATGCGAGAACGTGGACAGAATTATGAGTAAAAAAAGTGGGGGAAAAAAGAAAACCAGAACCCCAGAGAGGGATGTTTAATGAGATGGAATGGAAAACAGAAGTCCGGTGCACGCAAAAAAGGGAGTTCTTAGGTGCAGCCACAGAAAGCTGGGGATTTCAGTTGCCTCATCTCTCAGTTGTGTTAGTTTGTTGTGCCTTTGCCCTCCCTTTGAGATCCAAGTGATGGTGCCAGGAGGTTCATGCCTTTACTCAGTCTGTGCATCATAATTAGCCCCCCCTGCTTTCTTCAGCTCGTTCTTGATGTAATCCTCATCCAGCTCTTTGTGGTCACTGATCACAAATTCTTTGGCAAAGTTCTGCAAGAGATAAACGAAAAGCCTGTTAAAAAGTGGGGATACTTGTCCAAAGAGATGAATGAAGAGGGGTTATCCATCTTCTGTGGCTGTGTGAGCCCTTATCCCCTGTGGTGGGGATGATTAATAGCAAGCTGCAGATGAGACAGAGGAGTAGTGAAGGGAAAGCCCAAGACTTAACCTGGAAACATTTTATGTGTCTACTTCTGCAGTCACTGCAAGACCCAATCCTGCCCCGTGCAACAATTCTTCCTGGTGACAAATGCACAGGCCAGGTTAGGTCAAGTTTCCTGAGTAGTATGTGAAGTAAAACACTTAAAATTGTTGACCTGGTAACCGCCACTGACCTCGGCCTAATCTTGGGCAAGTCACTAATCCTATCTGTGCCCTCTTTAGGACCCCTTCTCCTAAAAAAAGAACAGTGCTGCACCAGAGTACAGTATCACCCCCTGCCACTGATGGGAGGATGCTTCAATTAAAGACTGAGAAACACACAGATGGTACCAGGAGCAAGTAAATCCATGGATTTACTGACTCCTCCTCTCAACTATCCAATGCACATCATGGCCAAGCCCAAGACACTGTACCAGACACTTGTTAAAGGGCTCCACTATGCTCTGTGGTTTAATGATGCACAGTGACCTTTGAGGACGTGCTTTATGAACACTTGTGTGCTGCAGGGCAGGAATCTCCCTGTTGGAGTGCTCTCTGCAGCTCTGGGATGGGAGGCTGTGAACAGAGAAAACCTTTCTGGGAGCAGAAGGGGAACCCACGGTGCCTTCAGGGCACTTGTCAGGGCAGTGTCACCTCAGTCAGGGACTTGTCCCCTGGTGGGGGGTGTCCCCCCTGCCTCACAGCAAGGCTGGCATCCACATTTGGATGTGCATTTGAAATGTGCACACACATTTCAGCAAACATGCTGTTTGCTTCTTGCTTTAGCATTTTCCTTCCTTTCCTAACCACAACTGAGAGCACTGCATGAGCCTCCCTTCCCCCAACCCACAGAGGTTTTACACAGCATGAAAAACAGAAGCATCCATTGCACTCGACCAAAAATACGAATTAAAACCCCAACAGCCCTGCTGCAGTGCCTCGGGAAAGCTGCAGTGCCCGGCAGAAGGGCGATGGGGGCTGCCTGGGAGGATGAGATGATGCTTTGAGGCAGCAGCACTCAAAGTGTCCAGGTCTCCTTGGCACTGGAACAGCCCTGGCACAACCGTGGAGGGGGTTCTAATTGGCTTCAGACTCTAAACCATGGGAGAGCTCTTTATTTGGCAGCGTCTCAAGGGTCTCAGTTTGGGATCGGAGTCGGGTAAAGGAGGGGGTGGAGAAGGATTCAGCTTGAAAGAGCCCCAGCACCTCTTTCATGCGGTGGAAGAAATGGAAGGGGGAGGAAAACAGCTCCCTCCCCCTCTCCATCTCCCGGGCTGCGGCTGATCCTGTTTCACACCGTAGGAAATCCTCGCCACCGAGAGCTGCTGGGGGGAGGAAGCTTAGAGCAGCTACAGGAGCCTTGTCTGCTCTGCTTGGTTGAGCAGCAGCTACACAAAGTCCTCAGGAATAACAACCACCCCCTTCACAGCAGCATTTCCTCGGCTTTTGCGGTGTGGGGGCCAGCACACATTGCAGGCACTCATCCACAGAGCTCAGGGAAAATGGGAAAGACAGCGCTTTTTAGAGAAAAAAATCCTTTTTTTTTTTTTTTGAGATGGGAAATAGAGAGGCAAACTGCCCAAACCATCAGATTTGGTCATGCTCAGGAGTGTCCTACTTCCACATCTCCCGGGTGAGATCTCTGCAAAGCTCAGCTCTTGCTATGACCAAAGCACAGATTTTCAGTGATTTGATGCTCACTGAGGTGTGCTACCCGTGTGAATTTTGAGCTGAGCCTTTGCAATTCCTTCTCTATGTGCTACCAGGTTTAGCAAATTTTCCTCCCCTTGCAAAACAGATCATCCAGGACTACCCAACTTCAGTGCAAGGCTTTGCCTGGACTTTAGTGAGAACTGAGGCAAGCCCATAAAATCATTTCTGAGAGGGATTCCTTGAGAAGTGTGTGTATTGAATAAAGGAGGGGAGGGGGGTTTCCTTCAATGTATAATCCAGCTGCTTCTGAAATTAAAACTTCAAGTGAACTCATGCTTGAACAGAGGAGACCTAAATTATATGTGCCACAAAGTAATTATAATTACTCAGGTGTTTTCTCAGCTAGACACTGATGATTCCTGGGAGCTGATCTTTGGGCAGCAGCCATGATTTCACATCAATACCACCAAAACACCTTGCAAGAATTGAACAGTCCCCCCCTAGCAGTGGCCAAATGGGTTCTGCTCCCAGCCACTCTTAAATATCCTCTTAGCTGACAGGGCCACCTCCTGTGCCAGATTTGTGCCCTCAGAGTGCAATCTGGGTCACTGCTATTAATAACTCTTTGCTTTATTCCATTCTCTCAGGGTCTTTCTTGGTTCTTTGCACCAGCTCTTACCCACCACAATGTGTCCTCAAGCCTGGCCCTGAGGGGAGAAGATGCTCTGGTGAGTTTGTTGCCTGGAACTTCTGATTTCAATATCCTGCTGGACCCTTCTCCAGCCACAGCCTCTCTCATCACTCTGAATTTCCTTCCTGAGCTCTTTGGGGTTGAGCTTTTGTTCAGGGTGCAAATCCTGAGGTGAAGGGCAGGCATGTGAGTGTTTTAGAGAGAGCTGAGACTGCCTCCTGTGTCATCAGGGCAGGGGGACAGGAGGCACTTTGGCTCTCAGGTCAGGAGATTGAGCATCTACAGCACTTTTCAGGCAAGGGCCATCTTACCCAAAGTTCACTCTTTTTTGTCCCCACTGAAACTGCCAGAATGTAAAGTTACTCCCAACTGATTTAATTGGGTTGGATGTTGGCTGGGCCAGGCAATGAGCCATGTTTGGCATCACTGTCATCTGCAATTATAAATAACTGACCACGGCACAACAGCTCCTGCAAGGCAGCAGGAGGAATCCCAGCTCCAAGCAGCTCCCAGCAATGCCAACAGGATCCCACTTCAGCCAGATTGCTGCTCAGCCATCAGATATTCTTTCTGCCCTTAAGGGACTGGGGTGGGGAAAGTCCCTGCTCTCTCTTCTCTTTTCATACCAGTGTCTAATCCTTTCTGAGAAAGGCAGAGGTTACAGCTGCCTAAGGCACAGTGCATAACTCTGATGCCTGGGCCCTTGATTTGCTGACATGTGTCTTCATTCTACATCCTCCACTTCCTTTTCCCTTCTCCTCCCCCCATCCCCAAGCTTTTTACAACCACAGCAAGCCCTGCCAGTGAATTCTTGCCTTTGTATTCACCCCAGTCACCAGCAGCCTACAGATAACACAATGATGCCATTTATCTTTATCACTCTCACAACACAACAGTGACCACAGTCTCTTTGCTTTGCCTCTCAAATCATTGAGCAGCAGTAAAAAAGGTAAGGTTTACTCATGGTCCTTCAATACACCTGGCACGTGCTTTACTTTGAGCCAGAGCAGCAGAGGGCCACAATTTTGCAATCCAATCTTCTGTCAAGCTCCACAAAACACTACAGACTGAAAGGGCTCCAACCCTGCACGTTGGGTTGCAAAAAATGAGCCTTCATCTCTCCCAGGGAAGCAGGAAATTTGTGCAGCAAGCTCAATCCTTCTCTTCCAGCCAACTTTAAGGGGGTGAAAAAAAGGGTGGAGTAGATTTTCTTCCTATTCCAAGCTCTGAATGCTTACCATATGGGCCATAAAATTTCCCTAAAGTGCCCAAGGGAAAATCTGTGTGGTGCAGATATTGTACCAAAATAGGTCTGCAGAGGCCCTCATAAATCCTAGTATGTGTAGGCCTGAAGCCAGAAGGAAAATCCTTGTATCATCTACAGACACTTGGGTTCTTAGCAGCTGGGGATGGTGCCAGGTACCTGAGCAGCTTCTTGCCATTTTTATTTACATCAGGACTTGCAGCAGCCTCCTCTGATGTTCAAAAATCCTGAGTTCTACTGTGCTTATGTCACCACTCCCATCCACTGGTGATCTTTTCAGTGCAGATGCAGTACAGAGAACTGACATCTCCCAAGTTTCTTTTCCAGCGTGGTGAGAGTCCCAGTCCCCAGACCTGGGGTCATGGGGAAGGAAGGCCATGTCCTGTGGCTGCAGCAGGGGTATGTCCTGACAGGGCTTCTCTGAGAACAGGAGGACTATAAAATGCCAAGCACCTGCAGCACAGCAGTATCACTGCCCCACACTCTGCTCTGGCTCCACCAAACCTGGTCCTGCACTCAGCTCTCAGAGCCCAAGCTATCAGCAAAAACCCTCTCTTCACATTTACTCCCTGCCAATTTTCACATGGATCAATTCCAGCCACTGGGAGAAGCCAGCCCAAACGTCTGGCAAACACATCTCTCAGCAATGGGAACTGCATTTCAGCTGATCTGCAAATTCTGTCTGTGCTGCATCCCACTGGAAAAGTCACAGGACTGTGTGTCAGATGCAGAGTGATGAGAAGCTGCAGATTCTGGCTTGAAGAAGTTACTTAAAAAGTTACCACCTTCTCTAGACTCAGACTATTGGTTCTTGTAAATCCATATCCATTTGGTATGGTCATTACAGTAAACCAGAACAGGAAAAACAGTCACAAAGAAAAATTTAGTTTGCTTTCCTTGCAGGATCTCACTCACCCTCAGGAGAAAGACTCTCAAAGCCACTGTGATGTAGCCATTGCTCTGTGAGTTTGATTTCCTGACTGCCTCTAATAAAGCTATTAAAGCACCTTCTGTTTTGGCCTCTAAACCTAAAGCACATATGTGGAGTTCTCTGTATTGTATCTCCCCCAACACCAGGGACAGTGACCCCACAAGTGGGTCCTCCCTCCTGAAGCACCAGCATCAGTGCAGAGAGGAATCCAGAGGACAAGGGAAAGGTGAGCAAAGAAAGATCTGACCATGAGCTCCAAAGCAGGAACTCAGTAAACTTGTTGACATCATGAAAACCAGGCAAATTCCTCACCAAAAATAATAATGAATAAAATGCTGAGAATATTTGCTCACAGAAACAGGGCTGTTTTACCCTGAATATGATTTAGGCAAATAACAGAGCACATGACTTTGTGGGGGAAGGAATGCTGATGAAAACAGAGAAGAGTCAAAATCCATGGAAAATAAGACAAACTGGCAAAGGTTGAGAAGTCTCTTTGCTGCAAAGGCCCTGCAGGACACGAATTCAGTCAGGAAAAAGACTCCAGTGCTGCCTAAGGAAGAGTTAAAATCTCCTGGTAGGAAATGCAGTCATGAAAGGCAACAAGTTCACAGAGAGGAAGCCACACTCAGAGGGAAACCAAGTCCTGTTCCCAGTTCTTGGCCATTTACATCAAAACCACCCCACCTCAGCACTGGGTGCCACTCCCAGCCCCACAGTCCCTGTGCCTGGGCTGGTCCTTGCTCACAGAGAAGAACCATAACATTATCCCTCTGCCTCTCCTCCAAATAAATGAGGCCCTTCACTGGAAGATTTGATGCTCCTGTACTTTAACCCCATCACTGTCAGGTTTCACCTTGCAGGAATTTTTATGGCTGAACTGAACCTCTTGCTGGCCATGTCAAACAGCCTACAATAACCTTGATTTCTGGGTTTAAGCTGACCAACTGTTTCACCTGGGCCTCTGGAATAAAAGAGGTCAAAACAAGAGCACAGAGAGTCTCCTGGATGGATTTGTGCTAAGGTTGAATGAGCCACAGCTTGTGCACATCAAGGAGGTAAAAGACAGAACCATTCTTCCTGTCAGGGACATAAAACATGAGCTTCAGACCAGCTTTGGATGATGTTTTCAGTCAGGAAGAAACTATGCCCAAGCCCTTCCATTGAGCTGGTGCAACCTTGGTGTCACAGTGACCAAAGTGCAGCAGAGAGGACACAAATGCTGGGGCTCTCCAGACACAAGGTGGGACACACTGCTGATGACAAACAGCCTTGGAGCTGAAGTCATCCTGCCTCACTGTTGCATAAAGCTCCCAGCTCTTTGGATCATTCAGGATGCAGGTTTAGCCTGTACCCCAGAAATGAACTCCCAAACTTCTTAAGCAACAGTCTGCAAAGCATGGGATGTTGTGTTCCATGTCCCACCCCCCAGGTATGTCCTTGGCCTGGACAGAAGCTCAGTGGAGAAAAGATGGGAATACTGCATCACCCTACTCCATGTCTGCATTTACACAGCAGTGTCACACACCAGTACTTAGCTAGACCCTTAAGAAGGTACAGATAAATACTTGTTCCTTACTTCTAACCTGCTCTCAGCTGAACTACTTGGACCAGGTTGCAGGCTCCATCCCAGATTTCTAGCTGAGTTAAAGAGGGAAGGATGGAAAATAAATGGCTGTGAAAAAAGTTACTGAATGCTCTTTCAACGCATTTTCCTACAATCCAAAAGAAATACAATAAATGCAAACCCCATTTTCCAACAACATTAAAGAGGTAATAAGGACAGGTCCAAATAAGCCAGAAGAGCTGATTGTGAGCTAGTACAGATCAGAACCACAGCTATTTGCAGCAGATGAGATCCATCCCTGTAATTTTACAGTTATTACAGCTAAAAATCAATTGTCCTTTCTTCCTGAGAGATTTTTGGCAACCTTCTGCACTTCCTATTAGCACTGCTTCCTAAGCCACCTCCCTACAGATTTCACAGCACCTGCTCCCCTGCCAAGGGAGGAATACAAAAGAGAGGGCAACCTCTCCCTGCTTTGTAATAGTTCATCCTTTTGTTCACAAGCCCATAATCTACTCTTCACCACTTAATATCTCGTGTGTTTTCTGTGTGGCAGGTGTTCCTAGAGCATTAATAATCCCCATGTGTGAACACCCTTTATCCCACAGAGGCTCCGTGGTGGGTTGTGCTGGAACTGCCTCTCACTGAGTGTCTCAGTGAAGAGCAACATTTACTGTGGTTTGCTCAGCTCTGAGCAGAGCTCAGCCACAGCTCCTCAGTGCATCTCCAGCACAGCACAGGACACAAAGCAGGAATCCCCTCACATGGAGCTTCCACCTTAAAGAAAGACCCGTGGTTGCTTTGGCAGGCAGGACAAGACAGAAGAGCCCTTGAGGCTGGACTGAGGGCTCCCCAGGATGAAGAGCTGCTGCTCTGGAATCCCAGCCTATTCCTTCTGTAGGTCACAAAATCCAGGCTCCTCGTGCCATCCTTCTTTGGAAGAAGAGCCATGGCACAAGGTAATGCACCTCTGGGCCCTGCAGAGAGCCAGACTGCAAGAGCCTACATTCCCTTCAGGGTTTGTAAAGAAAAAATTCCCACTTTAAGGCACTACTTATTCCAAATGATGAGCCAACACTGACTCAGATTTGTAAGTTATCGTTACAGAGAAAAACAACTGTATTTTTTCGAGAATAACTCACATCTCAACTAACCTCTACAAAAATCAGAAGGCTGAGAATTTTTCTGAAGGTCAAGAGAATTACTAAGTGAAATAGCTCTGAGATAAATTCCCTCCACTAAATTTCAGTTGGACTTTTTTGTCCCTTTTTATTTTGACAATCTACAAGGTCACATGCATAAAAAGAAGAAAATAGTTCTGTTTTTATCCCACTTCACTCACAGGGATTCAGCTGCACACATAGAACTATTCAAAATAGTTGTCAAGATAATTTCTTCTGGAAAACATTATCTTCTGGAAATGGATCTTCAGGAGATCACCATTGCCATGACATCCAGAAATGCTTTATGGGTTATACACAAGGTTGCTCACTAAAAGTGTATTAAGCACCAGTTGTATTATTTTCATATTTTAGCACAGACTAATTGGGATATGAAAGCTTTTAAGTAACAGCCAAGAATGGTTAATGTTCCACCAGATTATTAACTCGTACAGACTACTAATCAAAGATGAAGCAAGTGAAATTGCAAATTATATGTAGCAGACCTGAGAGACAGATCTTAGCACAGTGCTCAGGAATGCAATTCAACTCAACAGGAATACATTGTCTAAACAGATTTTTTAAAAAATCTTGGGCTTAGTGACTCATATAAGAGTCATTCATTAGTACTCTATAATTTCATCTTCAACTACAATTACACAGTTTCATCTGCTTCCCATGATCAGACACTTGCTTTCCTATCTCTTAGGTGTCATTCTGGAAGTTTCTTTCCAGAATGGACCTGTCTGCATCATTGCTATTCTGAAACATTTAGCACCGGTGCTTATCTTCTGGAAAGACAGGAATGTATTATATTCCTCATGTTTCTTATCCAAATATAATCTTCTGTATCATAGAAACTACCAAAAATTGAGGGAGACTTCATTCTCATCCTTCAGTGTCCTGTTGGGAGATTTCTTTATATAGGCAAGAGCTCAATTATTGAGGGAGATAATTAACCATCAGCCCATTCTCCAAGTGCATAAGCAAGATCATTCCTCAGGCCCTGGTGAGCTGGCTTTGTGTTTAGTTTAAAGAGCTAATCTTGCTTTAAATAATTTTTCAGAAGAAACATGCAAACATTTGCATCTTCTCCATTACAGTCAGTGTTGCAGCAGTGGTTCTGTGCAAGTCACTTCTCCCCTGGCTGTTGCTTGGACTGAGCACATTTCTCTTTTCCCTGCTACACCCAAAGCCAAACAGAAGACTATTCAAATCTAGTTAGCTATTAAAAGCTGTTAGTTAATTGGTACTGAGAGAGACTTCAGACTTTGGTTGATTAGGTCCATGAATTCACTGTGCAGACACAAAAGGCCTCCAGAGAAGTTTAAACAAGGGTGTGGGTTTTCCTGTTTAATTTTACCTGCTTCACTTAATATTACCTTCTGTCATTCAATATTATATTACTTCCATATCAAGAAAGGAGTTGGGAAACATCTTGCTGGTGACAAGGAGGGGAGGGCACATATTCCCTTCTCATGAAATAGTTAAGGCAGCCTTAAGCTCAAAGGTGCTTCTTCATGCCTGAGTGCTCAAAGGGCAGATGTTAAGCCTTCCTAGTAGGAAGACAGGCAATAGGAAACTGTCTTCTTTTTAAAGGATTAACTACTAAGTTGAAGGATGATCCAGTCCTTCCCCCTCTCTCCCCTCCTGCTGGTGTTTGTACAGTTGACAGTGAGGAGAGCTGGTGGCTGGAAGCAGAAGGAAGAGGTTACCTGTACTACTTCTTTGACCAGAGTCTTGTCAGTCCCAGTTTTGGCTCTCTGCAGGCCACTGACATCCTCTCCAATCCAAGTGATGAGGGCAAACTTGACTCTCTTGCTCATGGCATCGCCGGTGGTGAATCGGACAAAGCCGAACAATCGGACATCGTCTGGAGAGACAAAAGGGAGAGAATGATTAAACCCAGAAACATCCCTGCCCTGCCATTCTCTGGCATGGGACTACTGCCCTCAAAGACCAAGGCAAGGCACTGATGCCATGTTACAATGCCAGTGTTTGGGACTAACAGGGCAATAAAGGGGCTCTGCTCATGTGCTCTTCGCTTGCAAGGAGTGCTCTGCCCACATTGGGGCTGCTCTGAGTTACTGGGAGGAAACTGGCTGGGCTGGACACCTCACTGAGAGTGAGATAGAGATTATTTTGCTGCTGGTAAGCCTGGAAATGCCTAAAATACAGCAGGCAGGTCAAGAGCACAGAGTTCCAAACTCAGTCAGGTCATTCATCTGCAGGTCACTGGTCAAGAAGGGAAGAATGTGATTTCTGAGTGTCTCTTTCTTACAGGATAGCAGCATTAGGGTCACTTTTTATAACATTGCCTAGAAACTGGCCATTGTGCACACCTGATCCTTTCCCCTCCTTCCCTTCAGCAACATTTCTGACTCACTTGTAGTATGAGTTTACAAGAAGGAGCAAAGGAAAAATCTGCAATTACTTCCCCAGGTGTGTTTTTCTACTCCTTCCAAAGCTCTGGAGAGAAAAGTCTTGGATTTTAGAACTGTCCTGATCCTCGTTTTGCAGCTGGTTTATGGTATATCATGCCCAACTATTTAGCCTGGCCATATGTGTGAAAACCTTGTAAACTCTCATAAGGAAGAATTCCTTCCTCCACCGCAAAGTGACTCATCAACAGGGGCAGTTGGGTACTTTGGAAGTGTGTGGTACCATCCCCTTGGTGGCTTTGGGGTGCTGGACCCTTCCACCAGGACTGGGCAGAAAGCTGAGCAGATGGACAGTTGTGCAATCATGGAATACACCTAATCATGGAATCACCTAATCATGGAATACACCTAGTCATGGAATACACCTAGTCATGGAATACACCTAGTCATGGCTTCTTCATCTGCTGGAGGTCACTCAAGGCTCTTTAAATGAGATGACTCAAACCAGAAGAACAAATGTGCTGTTTGAGAAGAACTGTGTTCATCCTGGCTGCACTTGTTGTGACCAGTTCAATGTGCTTTACAATGGTTTTCTGTCTTGACTATTTGCCAGGTGAAAATGCAGGCTCCAGGTGTAGCAATGACTGCCAACATCCCCATCCTTGATCCATTACAGCACATTCCATGAATGGTCAGGACAGCCCCAGGAGCTCTGGGAACACAGGAGAAGCAGCTCAGCCCCAGAAAATAAGCTGCTAGAAATCAATGCAAAAAAAAGTGGGATATTCTCTGCAAGCTGACATATCCCAGAGCTTCTTCAACAGTTTGATTTGCCAAAGTGTGAGCAAAGACAAAATCCCTTTGATAAAAAAGAAAACCTTTTAAGTCTGGAAAAAATCCACCTATGCTCTCTTTATTTTGCTCTCTCTGTATTTTTTATTTTTTTTTCCACTTACAGAGGAGCATTGGGAAAACTGGAAAATGGATGTAGGGGTGTGCATGAGCCAATACAGTGTTTAAAACAATCTTCTCTGAAGATTTCAAAATTGAAACAAAGAGAAAGAAAGATCTTACTCAACCCAAAAATCCAGATGGATCTTTGGAAGTAGAGTAAGAGTTGTGTATCAACAGTGGAAGCAAACAGAACTTTTCTCTCAGTTACTTTGTTACTAGTGAGTAGGAGAAATGCACGTAGAGACTCCTGTTTGTGACAGTAAATCCTCTTTCCAGGATTGATTAGAACCATAAATGAACTGACAGCCAGGAAATACCCAAGGTGAAGTGAGACAGTAAATCCCCTAACGTTACAATTAACATTTCCATGAGAAAGCCTTGCTTTCCAGGTCTTACAGTAAAGGAGGCCACGCTCTGCTCAGAATTGTTCTGTGGCTCCTGTGGGAACACAGTGCTGGAAGGTACTTTAATGTCACCAAGTCCTGGTCCCTACACACTGTAAGAGTGTCACAGCCCTGCCCACGGACCCCTCACTTCCCAGGGATGGGGCATCCCTGGAAGTGCCCAAGGCCAGGATGGACAGGGCCCTGAGCAACCTGGGACAGTGGAAGGTTTCCTACCCAAGCAAGGGGCTTGGAACTGGATGAGCTTTAAAGCCCCTTCCAACCCAAGCCACTCTGTGATTCTATGATTTATCAGCATAACTTCAACTGGACATGAACCCACAGCTCACTGGCAGCAGCAGGATTTGCTTCTCAGCAGAAGAGGGCTTTCCCATCCTGTCTGAAAGCAGCTTGATCCGTGACACCAAAGAGAGCCAAACCCAGCAATTCCAGCTTTTATCCATTAGATCACCTACTACTCAGTGAGTATGAGCAACTCTTACTTCACCATGTTCAGCCCCAGTAAGATTAGTGAGCACCTGAGGTTGGACGTGGGGCTCTGAGTCAATTCCTGGTGAATTTACCTGGGGCTGGTTCACTTGTGGGGGCTGGAAGGGTTACACCCCAGCTGGGTGCTGCCTCCTCTGCCTCCCCATGGGGGTTGTACCCCCACCAGAGGCAGAACAGGACCTTCAGCCGCCACGATTTTCAGCCTGGTGTATTTAGAACAAACCCCCCAAATGCGATGCTTTAATTTGCTGTGCCAGTGTGGGAATTGAGGCAGCTGAGTTTCAGCAGCTGCAGATAAAGCTGAGAGGGAATGTGAATTGGAGCCCTTAGCAATTAACATGTCTCTGTTCCTAAAAGGGCATCAGGGAGGATGTAGAGGTTTTTAGCACTAGCTCAGCCTGGGTATAAGCCTCTCCAACTGCAGGTCGAAATCCCTGAGCAGAAGTGGTTGAGTTTCACAATTAGTCTGAAGCGTGTTCGGAGTGATAAGGGGATCAAAATGCAAGTTCTTTCATACTCCCAGATTTCCTCTTTCACAGTTAATCAGTTCCACCCTGCCAGATCACCTCGCCACGCTGCAAGTCATCAATGCCATCAGTGCCAATTCCCTGAGAAATCTCAAGGCATTAACATCCACCACCCCCTTTTCACAACAAAACCACTTCCAGTGGTTTTAGGAATTTGCTGGGTGTGAGGAGGAGCATAACAAACCAGAGAGAGACAGTGTAGATTTCCTCTGAAAGAGGAAATCCTGCCCAGAGCTGTGCAAACCTTCCGAGTCACTGAGCCATGAATTTCAGGGCAGAGTGAAGCAAATAACAGATCTGGCTAGAACAGAAATACCAGCTTTGTTTGAGAAGGGCTCACAAGTTACAAACAGCAGAAATTAGAAATGTGAATTCCTGCTAATACCTTTCACTCTGGCTGGATGGCAGGACAAGGCTCTGCAAACAATGAGGAGCACAATGATTGCCTTAATGAGCATCACACAGCATTTCTCTCCAAACTCCTTATTTATCAGTAGGTAGGATTTTCCAAATATTCTGATTAAGCTGCCCTTGGCTGACAACAAAGCTCGATGCCAAGCTGCAGAGATTTTCTTGATGGAACTCTTTTCTTTTCATCCACTCAAGCCCTTTGGTTCAGCTGTACTGGAAAACTCCCTGTTAGATTAAAATGCACTGACTCATCAGTGGAAGATAATAGCTGCAGGAAGGAAAGACACTGTCAAATCCTCACGTTCTTATCTCAGGGCTCTGAATGGCCAAACCAGAGACATGCCAGGATAAAACCACTGCTCCCAGCTTCACCTGCCTGCTGGGTCAAGGTCACATACAGCACGGCAAGTGATGGAATGACCTGCTTTTGTGTTCTGTCCAACAGTGAATTACTGATAGTGCATGACAGGTTCCACGAGGATTTATTTTGTTGGTTTCAATTGGATTCATTTTAGATTAATTTGTCAATTTTCCACCTCTTTAGTCACACCTGTAGTCATGTTTAGAAGTGCAGACAGAAACCTTGCCTACCTCTTCCTACTCTGTTTTTTCCCTCTTAACCCCTGTTTTGAAGGCCATATATCCATGCAGTGCTGCCTTGCTCCACGATCACATGTTCACTAAGACATGTTTGACCCCAGGACCACGACCTGCCTGTGGCACCAAACCTTCTCCATGTTGCTCAGGGTGGATGACATGAGTACAGGGACAAAAATGCACGGGAAGGATGTGACCCCACACTGACTTCCCTGGTCCAGTGAAGCCACCAGCAGCATTTCCTCAGCAAGAGTTGCTGCTACCCCAGTGACAGTGGCCCTGTGGTGGTCTCTCTCCTCTATACTGGAGGGCAGAGTGGGGGGATCCAGCTCATCCTTGTTCCTCTTCCCTGAAGGAAGGAATGGGTCTGTTTGTTGGCCAGGAGTGAGGGCCAGGCAGGCCCTAAAACAAAGGGCAGACAAAAGGTACAACCCTGTTCTTTAGGGGCTCCTACCCCAGCAGGATGGCAAGGGCAGAGCCACAGCGAGGCCATTTTAATGAAGCATCACAAAACTGAATGCAAAGAGTTACTGTCTCACTGCAGAACTTGATCTGATGAGTTATGCCCACAAAAATCAGTGAGAATATTCCCTAACATCACCTTCTGTCCATAGCAAGGGACAGTGTCAGCCACAGCTCCAGCTGGCAGCCAGGGCTCCCTGTGACCCTGCCAGGAGCAGGGAAAGGCTGCAACCACAGCCTGATATTCCCATAAGCCAGCCATGGCCCAGGTCCTTTAAATAGCCATTAAGGGAAAGCAGGAGAGAGGAACATTAAAGAGGAAAAACAAAAGCAGTAGGAGACTGATTTACAAGGCCCATTTTAGCAACTTAAGATGCAGCCAAATGCAGATAAGCACCTATCTCATTATATGTCCTCATGTGTTTTTACAATTCTTTCCTACAACCTCAGATGCCAATGTTACCTTGGTGATCTCTCAACTCATAGCTTCTAAATTTTTATATGCAGACCAGGGACAATTCATGGGAGAGTTGATCTAAGTCCAAAAGAACTTGTATTTGTATTAGGAGATGATTCTATTTCTATTTTCTAATATTTTATGTCAACCCCAAATAATTTTACAGAGTATTTATTTCAGACCAAAGATTTTCAGTTCTTCCTCCTGCTGAATGCACAGTGTGGTTTTGGTCTGATCTTTTCAGACACATGAATAACTATCCCATTTCATGCTGTCATTGCAATTATTTATCTGGATTGGGGCTTTCCAAATAAAAGGCTCATTATTTCTTTTGTCAGAGATGCATTGAAAACAGCTGTTCACATATGGATGGAGGGGGGGAAATACAGTCTTCCAACCTCTCTGTTGCTTAATGGCAGAACACACACTCAAAAAAAAGAAATTAAACCACAGACAGAGACGATGCTCTGCTGCTTCCCAATACAGACACTGAGGCAACTGTCCAGGGCAGTCATGGATCACTGACACACACAAAAGTTTCACAGGATGTGATTTCAGTTGTAAGTCATTCTACTTTTCTCAGCAACAGCATCACCATCCAGTTATAAGACTTTGAAATTAAAAACAACAACAAAAAAAAACCCAGAGCCTTCACATCCTTCCCCACAATAACCTTCAACTCTTGTCTGTGTTTCTGGCTTCAAATCCACCAGCTCAGCTGTGGGGTTTTTTTTCAAAGTGTACTGATGGCACGTACTAATAACCACCAAATTAATGCTGTGTCTGGACCCACGCCATCTGCAGAGGCAAGAGCTGTATCTGGGAAGTAAAATGGATCAGAAGCCTTGAATTAAGTCCTTGTTTAATGCAGAGGTAATCTGTGCTGTTAAGCCCAACCAAAACAGTCCTTAGCCAGAAGATACAGGAGGTGTCTACACTGAGTGTTCAATGACCCTGAGACAATGAATGTCCTCAACTTTCCTCTCCAGACTCTTGGATCAGACACAGACAAACACAGGCACATATGTTGGTCATTACACAGGACTGCAAGAGAAAGAGCCACCAGCAGCCACCTCCCCATCATACAGGGATGTGCCAGTGGTTTAGACCAACCTCCTTGACTTTACTCCTGGGACAGGCTGGAGGAGGGGTGTTCACACTGGGGGTGTCTTTGGAGGACAGAGAATAAGACTGCCTGACTCTAAAGCAGTCTGTCACCTCCCAGCCAGCTTGAGTTGTCTTGTGCCTGACACAGACCTTGACAGTGACAGCAGCACAGGAACTACAGAAATCCAAGAGTCAGGCTGTGTTTGCAGCATCACCCTGGAACCCTGAACAAAAGGGCACCGATGAAGCTTTTCTTTCCAGGTTTCCTTCCTTTAAGAGTGGCCATTGCTGTCCACAAACAGGAGGATGGGAGAAGCCTGATAGTTTGATGATGCAGTTTGTTAAACCCTCCTGCTAGAACACAAAGCTCAGTAAAGAGCTTGGGAAGAAAAAGCCTCTGCCCCAGGATGTGTAACGTGTGCCACACGTATCTGAGAGCAGAGCACTAAAACCCACAGTGGGTCCACAGGTGCAGCAGCAGTTCTGGCTCTGGGCAGGGGCCTCCCCAGCCCAGGAGCTCAGCACCTCTCTGAGCAGCCCCAGAGTGTGGCTGGAGGTGTGCAGGGCTGGTTTCTAACACAGCTCTTTGAACTGCTACTTCCTTTAAAAGAAGCTTTTTCAGTCTCTTGCTTTTCCCTTTGTCCTCAGCCACGTTGGTTCCCTCAGGAGATTTGCAGAACCAAATGGGCTGGGCATGGTCTGCCTGAAAAGGGTTGTGGATGTCGGGGAAGAAAAGCAAAAATACAACCCACAGCCCCCTCCAGCCCTTCCTAACCCCTGCAGCTGCACAAGGCAGGGCATCCACACAGGCAAATGTCTCCCAAACTGGTACAAAAGCCCTTGTGGGTCTCCGAGCCACATGAAGTAGCACACACTGACCCCGCCTGCGCCGTCATTCCATGCCCTGGAGAGAAGCAATGTGTACCAAGGTGCTTTTAATAAGAATGGTAATTAAAGAAAGCAGGGAACACGGATGTTTGCAGCTCAGAACAGGCTGAAATAGCTGCTGCAGAAAGTTGAACAGAGGTCTTTGCACGCTGAGGTTTTCAATCCCAGCTCCTGCTCCCACCTTCAACCACCAAATTACACTCAGCTTCTACCAGAGGCAGCTGTAGCACTTTGTGGTTTTCAGGGCAGTGTTTTTCACAAAGCAGGAGTTCAAAACAAGGAAGTTTATTCCGATAACAGTTTTTTTAATCTTTTAATCACATTTTCTGAAGCTGCTTGCATTGATAGCAGCTCTTCTTCCCTCCAGCAAAATGTAAAAGGAGATGGAAAAGACCAGGAGGGGAAGAAAAGTACCAATAGGAAGGAATAATATTTTAGCAGTCCTTCCCATCCCTTCCTCCTCTTCTTTACTGACTTTGTTTCAGTAGAAATATTACAACCAGCTCTACTTCATGGCAACATTTGGCACCTTCCTTCCAGATGGGAAGGGAAGCTCCAACTTCCCTGCTGGCACAAGGCTTGATTTCTGACTATGTCTAGCAGGGCAGGTGAAGGTTTGCTGCACAGACTGAGGCTCCAAAACTTGCAACTCTTCCTTCCCCAACCGCTGCGCCACAATTCGTGGGTGGAGGAAGATCCTTTCTTGCTCTCAGCCAAGGACCCGGGACCTGAATTTGCCTCACTCTTTAAGCCTCCAACAACTGTGTTTCAAAGGCTGGTTTGAAAACCTCTTGGTCCTGGTCTGCCAAGGAACAGCCCTCCAAGTGCAGGAAAGAAGGGAAAGGGAGCAATGGAGCAGCCATAAAGCATTTAGCTCCCCAGTAAAGGCTAACAATAGGCCACAGTGCCCTTTATTTAACTCCTTCCTTACCATGTTTGTTTCTAAAACACACAAAAGTTTCTTTTTTTTCTGTAAAAATGCTTCAGCTTGGCACTTTGGTGGTATAAAACAAGATATCCTTAAGCTCTGTCTGTTTGAATACCCTATTTATAAATACAGGTTTGGCACATGCCAGTGATGGCAAGAACACAAATCTGGCCAAACTCCCAAGTATAATATGTGTCTCCATTAGTTGTGATATTCATCCTACCCAGCCCAACCAGTGCCTGGGCTCTGCCAAAGCTCCTCTGCCTCCTCAGCCATTTCATAAAACAACATAAAAAGATTCCCTTTGCTATAGAAGGGAGGAGAGGAAGTTCTTGAGAGGGTGCCATCCAGCCAAAATATTAAAAATTAATTAAGACAAAACAAAACATGGACTCTGTAAAGACGCCAAGGGGCCAAGACCAGGGAAGGCTCCTCTGCAAGCCTCAGATGTCTGGAGATGCTGGAGATGCTTAGTTATGTTGGCCATGAGAGGAGACAGAGAACATGGCACTCAGATCCTGAAGTCACTGACCTCCCAAGAAAACTACTAAGCAGTGGCATGAACTTGCAAAGTGCTGAGCCCTGGGTTTCCCTGTATTCCAGGTGATTGCTTTTTCCCTTCTACTGCCCATGAAGAAGAAGGAGTTCCTGTAGTGCATGGTATCAGCNTCCCTGTATTCCAGGTGATTGCTTTTTCCCTTCTACTGCCCATGAAGGAGTTCCTGTAGTGCATGGTATCAGCTCTTCTGACACCAATTACAAGAGGATCCTTCTTGGTTTTGAGAATTTTCCCTTTCCAGCTCTCAAGAACAGCTGGAAACAAGTGGCTCTGTTAATCCCAGTAATACTCCACTGCCAAATTGTAGCAGAACAGTCTAAACCATCCTGATTTCGTGGCGGCTTTCCAAGGACTAAAATGTACTTTTCTGTTCTGATATTTATTGACTGATCAGACCAGTCCCGCTCTCAGTTTAGTTCCTGGAAGTTTTCACCTTCAGCTCAATAAAACACAGCCAGTCTCTGGGACTGACAGACCAATGGACAGGCACTGGCTTTTCCAGAGCTGTGGGATTGACTGTGGTGTCCCCAGGACTCATCCCACCTTGAGAAGGCAGAGACTGCTCAACACACAATTCCTTCACATACACATCAACCTAAAAATACAAGTTAACCACAATATTTGATTGTAGAATAACTGGGTGAGTGAGGAAGACTTTGCCCAGGATTAGTTACAAACACCTCATTTCTCACATCCCTTGGTGACATTGTTAAACAGCAGCCAAGACGGGAGGAAATTTGAGATTTCAAATCAAAACCTGCTTTTGTGAAACTCATCAAAAGTCACGATCAGCTGAAATTAAATATTCATCTATCTTCATTTTCCCCAGGCTTTGTTCCTCCCGTTAATGTTCTGCAACCAAGAGTTCAACAATCAAGTGCCACGTTTAAACCTGGAGCCGCAACAGTTGTGGTTGTGCAACCACATCTACGATTGTTCCCAGGGCTGTATTGTTCGAGCCGATCTTTGCAATACCCACCCTCTTCTCAGGTTTAATGTTCTTAAAAAATCCCAGCAAACCTTCCAACTGCAGTTACTTTAGCTCTATGAATTTCAGAAGAATTTCAGAAGAATTTAATTCCCGACGATCTGTATGACTGCATCTTTATAGTGACGAAAACTGAGTCGGTTTTGCTCTGAAAGTGCAGTGCCAAACAAGTAGACTGTTGCTTATCAAGCGTTTTATATTGTTTATAACCGAGAAGCAATGAAATATTGTGCAAAAAGGGCGGGGGGGGAAGCCCAAAGGACCTTAAGTCTAAGGGTGAGACAAAGGACCGGCTGGACTATGGACTTGAGGGAGTTGCACTGTGTGGTGGCTGGAAACCCGATCCCGCAGGATTTGGGCAAAATTCCAGTTTGCCCAAGTTTTCTCCCATCCTTTCCCCCTCTGCATCGGGCAGCAAGAAGGGCCAAGGGGCCAAGGCAATAGAGAGGGGCCTTACCTGTGCACTTCCTTTTAAAGGTTTCATAGTCTACCCCTTGGTCTCCAGGGACGATTGTAGAGCCATTGTACTTAAACGTCACCCTTCGGGAAGGGAAAAGAGAAGGGGAACAATACAGTTAAAAGTCACCTTTTGGGATGGAGGAAAGGGAAGGGGAATAACACATTTAAAAGTCACCCTTTGGAAGGGGGGAAGGGAAGGCGAATAATACATTTAACAGCCCGCCTTTAGGAAGAGAAAAGAGGAGATGGGGAGGGATATACTATAAAAAAACATCCGTCCCTTAGGAAGAGGGGGAGAGGAGAAAGGGGTAAGGTCTGTAAAAGTCACCCTTTGGGGAGCGGGCAGAGGGGACGGGGAATCCCAGCGCAGCGGTGCCTGTCCGGGGGGATGCCGGGAGCCACCTACCAGTTCACCTCGGTGGCATCGTCCCTGACGAGGTTGTACGCCTCCCTGCACGCCTCCTTGTCGATTTTGGTGGCCATGGGGGCGAAGGGGAGGGGGGGGAGCGCGGAGCGGCGCGGAGCCGGA
>WEIV01011955.1:82349-100753 GCA_013390005.1 Calyptomena viridis
CCGGGGGCTCCGGCCCCGGGCGGGACCCGGCGGTAAGTGCGGCCCCGGGCTGGGCTGTGCCCGGCGCACACCCGACTTGTTGATACAACCGACCTTGGACAGCACCGGGGAACGGCGCCAAGGAGCGAGAAAATTATAATTTTGGAACACGGGCATTTCCGAGCTGCGGAATAGAACGCGCCGGTCGCACGACGGTGTTACCGAGTCAGCACAAAATGGGATTTTAGCGGTCGGAAGGGGCTGATAACACCGGTAACATCTGTGTCTTTGTTGCAGAAGTGCCGCGGATCGGTCATGGAGGGAACCCGGCAGAGCAGGATCTGCCGCCCGCACAAGATAAGTGAATCCTCAAAGGTTCGTGCGTTTTGTGTTGCTACCAAAAAAACAAAAAATCGACATTATTGCAGTACAAACAACGGGGATCGGGGGTGAAAGGTCTCCTTTGAATGGACTGGTTTTTGGAGGAATGTGAATATTCCGAGCTTTTAAAAAGAGGCGTGCAACGGTGGTCTACCTGCTCAAATATTTTTGGTAGAAGAAGTTGCTGCCTAGTAACTAAAAAAAAATAAAAAAAGGCAGCAGCAAATGGGCATCTGCTCATCATGACTCATAACTTAGAAACCCACATCATTGCAGCACAGTAGTTTCTCTGTACCAAAAATTCAGTCATTAAATGTGATGTGTTTATTTGGGGAATTTTTGTGCTGATCCATGTAATAAAATCCAAGCTAGTTAGAGAAGCAAAGCTGGGATTGCTCTTTAGGTTCAGGCTTGGTTTTGTACAAGATGGGAGCACACTGTGGTTAGTCCAGTGAACTCGCAGGTTTGTGAGTTCATTTTCTTTGTATCAAATCTCTGCACAAATACATTGTTTTTATTTGTGAATTCACGGAAATCCATCTCAGGCAGCTCTTTATGCAGGTCATCAGGGTGATGGCTCAAGATTTATATCATGTTAATATCAGCTGTAATTCTTGTGTTCACTTTGTTTCATACCAGTGGAAGCTGCTTTTCTGCTGCTATGTGAGCTCTGGGTTACAGGAGCTGCAGAACAAGTCCCTTGTGCTGCCAAAAACAGCTGGAAAAGAGAAACTTTTCAGTGCCTGTGTCTGTCTTATCAAAGGTGAATGAGCCAGATCTCATTTTCTTTTGCACCACTGACAAGCAGCAGTGCTGCATTAACAGTCTGAGAGAAATTAGATCTTTGAATCCAAAAGAAGTTAAAATACTGCACTAATACAATCGAGAAAAGATCAATAGGACTAATTTTTAAATGCATCCCTACCAATATAATCTTTCCCTGAGTGCTGATCCTGTCTGCCACTTAAATGGTTTAGTCTGAATGTAATGATAATTCATCACATTAAAAATTAATTAACTTGACAGCATTGTTTTATTTTCTTGCTTAGACAGCAGCTGTCACTATCTGTTAAACTTGGAATTACTAGATAATGCCAAAGCTGTTCTACAGAATATAAATAGCTCGAGAAAGATGTTGGTGTTAAATATAAAATTAGTCTTGGTTTTGAAACGTGCAGCTCAGCTCCTGGAACTTGCTCCCTGAACAAATGAACTTGCTGAAATATGTTAATGTATTCTGAGTCCATCCAGTGCCTTGGGTGAATGGTTTCATGCCTGATTTCTGAAGGAGCAGCAGTTCCACATGGCAACAAGGATTTCAGGAGTACAAGTATTTGTGGTCAGGATTATGCTGCTGACTCAACATCCAGCTCAGGAAAAAGGGATCTCTGGCAAATCTTGTATTCCGGGGTAATCTCGTTATGCATGATGGTGGCATTAGAGAACATTAGAGAGAAATGATCAGCTGGTTTCCAGGGATGAGAGGGAATATGGTTTTGGTTCAATACAATAACTGTCCCCCATGAATCAGATTTGGGAGAGGGGGCTGCAAGTTGTTACTTATTTTCTGTTCACCTACTGGCCTTGATCACAGTTTGCCACAAAAGTGTGGTTTATCCTTTGCCATGTTTTTATTTCTTCCTACCTCCTGCATCCCCTGATCTCTGCTTGGACTCCTGTTTGATACCAGCTTTTGTCAACCTCAGAAAAACAAAGATAAAAAAACCCCATTTTTTTTTCCTGTTACAGATCTCTGGCAGTTTTATTCCTCAGTGGAGGCTACTTTGTTGTCTGTGCCACAGATCCTTTTTAAGCTCAGAGGAATGATGAGTATAAGGCAAATTAAAGAGTTTTGACCCAGAAAACTTATCATTATTGAAGCCTCTTCACTTAGATTGGTTTAACTTTCCACACTTGCATGTCCAGAGTTATTCCAACAGCAGGATTTTTGGCAGCTGGGGCTCCATTGTTTAGAAAAGAACGTAAGGAAATAAAGAGAAACTGCTGGGATGTCAGGCTAAGAGCAGAACATTTGGTTACTAGTTTGGATCTCCAAAAACCCCCTTGGCTTTAGGACTCTTTTCCATCCAGGTGTGTAGACAGGGTCTCACCATGATTTAACCAACCTGTTAATGGTTTAGACAGACAGCAATAACAAAGGTCTTTCTGCCAAAAAAGCCCCAGATAATTAGGATTTCTAGAAGAAGCAACAACTTGGTGAAAGGAAGGTGGAGCCTTGAAGATTCTTCAGGGCACCTGTGTGACTGTTCAATGTAGACACAGACAGGGCCACCTTTTCAGGGTGTCAGGAATGCAGCCTAAGGGTGTAAGACTGGGCAAGAGCTGAGGCCCTACAGCCAGGTCTGCTCAGAGCTGACTTAGGTAGGATACAAGGATGTGCTTCCATTCCACCTCCTCTCATTTCTCCTACATGTTCTTACAGGTTCTGCAGCTCTGCCTGGTTTGGATTTGGTAATTAAAGTTGTGTATTTGCATTTAACTTAACCTGGGTTTTATTAAGAGAGATCACAAGGTAACTGTCTGTGCCATCAGGCATTTAATTCCTCTAGAGGATGATCCTAAAAGCTGCATCACTTGACACACTGGGGTGACCAGCCCCTTCAATTAATGTTCTACAGGACATTTGGAGGGGTAACAAAATGTCTCCATTTTAGTTCATGGTAAGGCTGAGAAAGAGGCAAAAGCTGGTTGCCTCACAAGCTCTGTGGCACGTCCAGAGCTGGTGGGAAGAATGTCTGGACCAGAGGGATCCCAGAAGGGCACTTAATGGATGTGTTCTGAGGGAATTTTCCCCTTTCTTTAAAAGACAAACATCTAGTTGTATTCATCAGAACAAAACCT
This sequence comes from Calyptomena viridis, assembly GCA_013390005.1. Classification (NCBI taxonomy): domain Eukaryota; kingdom Metazoa; phylum Chordata; class Aves; order Passeriformes; family Eurylaimidae; genus Calyptomena; species Calyptomena viridis. The sequence continues at coordinate 85,572 of WEIV01011955.1, forward strand.
ACCTCAGCTTCTGGAAGCAAGCAGAATTCTTCTGGGAATAAGTTGTCCACATAAATAAACAACTATTGCTTCTGAGTGCAGTGTGTGTGCCTGGAATAATATGGAAAGAAAGAGAGGGATTTTACCCTAACAAGCTTAGAAATGCAGAGTTCTGGAAAGATTTAAGAGGGGGTAGCTGTCAAGCAAGTACTAACCCAAACAATACAAGGGCTGAATGAAAATTCAGAGTACTGCTGTGTGTGTGTCTCCCACTCCAAATGTTTAGTGAGGGAGCTTAGCTGAGAGAACTCTGTAAGGACTCATTTGGGGGATAAGGAAGAAAGGAAATGTCAGCAAGATGTCTCAGAGACAATGAGTGGAAGAGTTTCAGAAAATTGTGCCTGTATAACTCATCAGGGAGGAGGTTTCAATGCAGCGCTGTGGGGGAGGGAGGCGTAAATTATAAAAAAAGGGGGAGTAAGAAGCAGTAAAAGTCTCTATAGGCCTTTCTAAGTGGAGGTGAGGAGCTCAGGCTCCTACTCTGTTGTTTGCCAACTATTTCAAGTCAGAAGTTTTTATAAATGTCAATGTGCAACCCATGAAATCCTTCCTCTGTCTCACGTATGACTCCATTTAGTGGGAAAACACATTTCACACTGAGACTGATCTTGCCGGAGGTGCCACCTGCCTGATGCTGTTTGTGTTTTCCAGGTGTACAGGTGGGATGACCACTCCAGTCTGGTTCTCCAGAGCCTGAACGAGCAGAGGCACCGAGGCCTCTTCTGTGACATCGTCCTGGTGGTGGATGAGCAGCGAGTCCCTGCCCACCGGAACCTCCTGGCCGTGTGCAGCGACTACTTCAACTCCATGTTCACCATCGGCATGCGGGAGGCCCACCAAAAGGAGGTGGAGCTTTTCGGAGCCTCCTACATCGGGCTGAAGGCTGTGGTGGATTTCCTGTATGGCAGCGAGCTGTCCCTGGACGGAGGCAATATCGACTACGTGCTGGAAACAGCTCACCTGCTGCAGATCTGGAAGGTGGTCGACTTCTGCTGCGAGTACCTGGAGAACGAAGTCAGCGAGGAGAACTACCTGTACCTGCAAGAGCTGGCCTCCATCTACAACCTGAAGCGCCTTGACTCCTACATCGACTCCTTCATCCTGCAGAACTTCGGCACGCTGTCCTTCACCCCGGACTTCCTGCAGAACATTTCCCTGCAGAAGCTGTGCCAGTACCTGGACAGCAGCACCGTGCAGCAGGAGTGTGAGCACGACTTGCTGCAGGCCGCCCTGCAGTGGCTCACGCAGTACCCGGAGCGGGAGAACGAGGCTTACCAAGTCCTGGATAACATCCATTTTCCCTTGATCCCTAAAAGCGACCTCCTGCACCGAGTCAAGCCTGCCGTGTGCTCGCTGCTCCCCAAAGAAGCCAACTGTGAGGGGTTTATTGAGGAGGCCGTGAACTACCACAACAACGTGACGGCGCAGCCGGTGCTGCAGACCAAGCGCACGGCCCTGCGCACGAGCGAGGAGCGGCTGCTCTTCGTGGGAGGGGAGGTGTCGGAGCGCTGCCTGGAGCTCTGTGATGACACCTGCTTCCTGGACACCAGGAAGGGCCAGTGGGTAGCAGAAACCCCTCTCCCTGCCAGGCGGAGTCACCACTGTGTTGCGGTCTTGGGAGGCTTCATCTTCATAGCCGGGGGCAGCTTTTCACGGGACAATGGAGGGGATGCGGCGTCAAATCTCCTTTATAGGTATGATCCCCGCTGTAACCAGTGGATAAAGGTGAGGCTTAAGCTGTATTATTTCTCTGTTCAAAGTTCTTAATGTTTAGAGTGTTTTCTCCTTTTTGGCAGAAGGACAGGGCTCATTAGAATAGTCAACGTGGCAACAATTCCAGATGGAAAGTCACGTTATTTGAAGTTGAAAAAGCAGCGACTTAAGTCCTTTGTGAGAATTCTTAAGTAAAACAGCACAAGAGTTTGGGGCAGATATTCGGCCTCACTTGGGATTTGGATGTCTCATCTGTGAAATTCCTGGATCAGCATCCACCTGCAGCTCTTTAGGTTACTTCTGGGAATAATGCTGGAATGGACTTAGAGGCAATTGTCTTTCTCAAGCAGTAGTACATACAACTAAATCAAAAATGGGTCTGATGTAAAAAGAAAATGTCTCTGACACTTGTCAAATGTCTCTGTGCTAAATGTTCCTTAGAACAAGATCTTCATTTCCAATCCTGCTGCAAAACCCTGCAGATTCCTGTATGAGCCACTCATTGTTCCTCTGTGAACCAGCTGTGGTTCCTGTTTGAACCAGTCATGGTTCCTATATGAACCAGTCATCCTGAGTGGTTCAGTTGTGGGTTGGAGTGATTCCAGTACATGTTTCTTGCAGAGTTTGGGAAGGAGGCCCATGTCACACAACATGTCTCTCAGATGCTCCCTGTTGTCCCCTTGTTTGCAAATGGATGCTGTGTAACAAGCTAGTGCAGAAACCCAAAAGTATTTTATGAATATAATGGCCAAAAACTGTGGCTTTCCTTTCCAAATAAACGGGAAGAAGCAACTGCCCTTTCCTCAGACACGACTGTACCTTAAGTCTCTCTGTTAGCAGGCACTGGGAGATGTCAGTGTGTTATTTTCCTTGACAGGTTGCCTCCATGAGACAACGGCGAGTGGATTTCTACCTGGGAGCGATCACTGACATGCTGGTGGCTGTTGGTGGCAGGAATGAAAATGGGGCACTGTCTTCAGTTGAGACCTACAGCCCCCAGAAGGACTCCTGGACCTACATAGCAGGACTGCCCAGGTAACAGGGCTGTTTGGAAAGATTCCCTGTGTTTGAAGAGGTGGTAAAGGGAGCTTGTGTGAGCACTGTTCACATCTTGAGCAAAGGTATTTATTATTTCTTTAGCCTTTGTCACCTTGGTGTGATGGTTTTCCTGCTAAGGTGTTTCTCTGTGTTTGGCTGTAGATAAATCACATTTACCTGTATTGCAGATAGGTAAGCCTTGTAAATGTGAGCTCTCTCTCTCTCTGTCTGAATGAAAACTTGGCTGTTCTGCTTTTGAGAGGCCTTAGCACTGCAGCTCTTCTGGTAACAGCACACAGGACATGTGTCTTGAATCAGTGTTTGAGCAGTGGCTTTGTAAGAGTGGTGCAACAGCATTTCATTTGCAAACAGCTGCTCAAATTTAGGGATATTTCACATTTGTGGGAATTACAGGGCTGTATTGTTGCTGTTTTCATGATGTCAGAAACCTCCAACAGCAGTGGCATCACAAACCAGGTTCCTGCAATTTGGTTTGAAAGTTCAGGAGGTTTTTTTCCCTGATTCCCTCAGCTGCAGAGCTGCAGAGCCAGAGGCAGCCAGTGAAGGCATAGGAGCCTGTTGCCCAATTCTATTTTAGGCAGGTGCTGCAATGTGAGGCTGAGCCAGGCTAACAGCTGGGCTCCAGTGCTCTTCCCAGGCAGGATGCTTCCTCTGCTTTATTTCTGCTCACATAGGCAGATCCAGCAGTGGAGGCTCAACATCAGTGTGGAGGAATTTCCAGGTCCTAAATCCTTCTGTTAAATTGGGTCACCTGTGAGACATATCCTGTGTGGATATTTTTACTCATAAATGATCCTGGGAATGTTTGCACTGTTGGCTTAACCCACCCAGACTGTAAACTGTCCAAAAGGTTTGTCTGCTTGTTCCTCCTGCTACCTGTGTGTTGGCTTTGGGAATTCTGCAGCTGCAGCATTTAAAGTGAACTTTGACATGTGGGTGTTAATTTTTTATTGGATTGCCTGGCTGGTCTACTTGGACAAGGCAAAAGTCCCCTTAGGGGACAGACTCTTCTTACACTGGTTGTACAGTGACTGGGAGAAGTTATTGCTACATCAAAACCAAATGGTTCTGCATCTTCTCATCCTGCTGCTCTGTCCTTGTGTCAGCTCAGGTGTGTAGTGAACTCGATCCATGGGGTGACCTCATTGTGTACCTGAAGGAGCCCACAAGAAAGATGGAGAGAGACTATTTGTGAGGACATGGAGTGACAGGACAAGGGGGAATGGCTTCAAACTGACAGAAAGTAGGTTTGGATTAGGTATTGGGAAGAAATTCTTCCCTGTGAGGGTGGTGAGGCCCTCGAACAAAGAAGCTGTGCCTGCTCCATCCCTGGAAGTGTCCAAAACCAGGTTGGACAGGGCTTGGAGCAACCTGGGATAGTGGAAGGTGTCCCTGCCCATAGAAAGATGATCTTAAGGTCCATCTAACCCAAACTATTCTATGGTTCTATGGAAGAAACCATTCTAGCTACATTTCCTACTGTGTATTCCAGTCTTCCCTTCAACATACTCTTGGTCTGATCTCTGTTTTCCTCCTCACCACATACTTTTGTTCCTCAAACATAAGTTCCCATTTCACCCAAATGACATCTCCCCCAGCCCTATTCCAGCTGCAAGACTTTTCCCTTCATATGGAGGAAACCAGAAGCTCCAGTCCTCTGCTTCCTGATAGACTGATGGGGCAACTTGTCCCACTGTAGCTGCCTTGTTTCCTGCTTTGTTCTATCTTCCCTCTGAAGAGAAACCTGCAGGTGGTTTTTGCCCTCTTGGGTATATGGCCACTAGAAGCAGGTTCCCTGCTGGATCCCTGGTGGTGTTCCTGGCTGCTCCAAACCAGCAGCTGCCTGGAAACCTGTTCCCTGGAGTGACAGGCACGTGTTGAGGTCATTCTGGGCTTGCGTAGTTCGATGTGAGCTGTGTGGGGTGGGACTCTGAGGTTGTCTGTAAAACCTACTTTGACCATCCAGCAAATGGGTTTATTTTTTTCCTTGGAGTGTGCCATGTGTGTGGAAGCTTTCAGGGGAAAGGCAGTGGTTGTGTCCTTGAACACACATGTCTCCTGCCATTGCCAAATCCTGTGGCCATGTTTCTGGACACAGTCACGCTCCTCTGAGGAACAGCTTTGTAAGCTCTTTTTATCTCCTCTTCCCTCTGCCTCCTTCCCACCCTACATGGTCAAAACAACATGTTGTTTTCCCTAACCACTTTCTTGGAAGGAACTGAGCTGTTTTGTCTGAACTAATGCTGTCTTACTGCAGAAGAAAACAGCCTCTCAGGGCAGAAGCTTAAGAGGAAAACTTCAGCCAAGTTGTCTAAAGGGTGGACCTGGTCCAAGTCTAATACAACTGAATTTATTTTGCCTGATGCTCATTCGGGTCCTTGGTTGTGGGATACTTTTCCCTTTCTTCAGAGAGGTCCTAGATTATTTCACCCTTTTCCCAGGCTCTCTGGGAGCAGTCTCTGTCATAGTTTCTAGCCCGGCAGGGAGCAGCGGTGGCTGACAAGTTTGGCAGAGCAGAACTTGGTGCAGTGTGTTCTCATCTTGAACAGACCATGAAAAGGTCTGCAGCAGACAGCAGCAAAATTAATTGAGTGGCCCTGGGTTAAAGTTTGGCAGAACAACTGAAAGCAGTTGTGTGAGGAGCTGTGTTGGAACAGGTTAGTGAGTGATGGTATCTGCTCTGCCCGCTGGGTCATGAACAATCTCTCAGAGCTGCAACAGGTGGACACTGAAGTTCTGAGCAACCACAGCCCACCTGGACTTGAGTTGGAGTAGGGGATTCCCAAAGCTTTCTTGAGTTAGGTCAAGTGTTCTTCTGGTTAAGAAAATAAATGGTAGATTTTCTAGCTTGAGTGGTGTCACTGGATCAGAAATTGTAATTTTTCAGCGCTGTATCTGGGTAAGGCATTCAAACTCAGTGCCTGGCTCCAGCAGATACTAAAATCAAATCTTCTTTCTCCTTGATGCCTCTGTTTTGTTCTGGTCTCCTTTGTGGATAATGCTGCCAAAACACTTGGTGCTTTCTGTTGGAGGATGTCTGGACCCACTGTATTGACATGCTGTTCTGCTGCATGTTTAGAAATGCCCCTCTCTAAACAACAGGGCTTACAGAAAGGATTTCCATTGATTGTTTTCAATTTGTGCATTATATTTCCTGCAGTTCCTAGGAAAGTGAAGCTGGGTATGTGCCATTCTGGATGAGCTTTCAGAAGTCAGGCAAAGTGAAACACCTCTGGTGCATTTCAGTGGGTAATTGCCCTGTGTTGGGAAATAACAAATTGATGGTCGATTTGGTGCTTCAGATCTGATTGTTTCTGTCAAACTGCTCTAGTTCCCTGGACACAGCCATTGACTAAGGCAAAAGGAAAGCATCAGTGCTTTTTCTGCCACTGCCTGTGCTGGGCTGTGTGCCTGTGCTTGAGAGACAATGGCTATTGCTTGCTTACCTGTACAGAATTCCAGTGTAGAAAAACATTTAACTTATTTCTCCAAAGGCCACTCAGGTTTTTCTTAACTTACAGTAATTTTTTCCCCAAATGCTGAATGTGATGTGAGTGTTCTCAGCAGTGCAATAACCTCGGGCCATGTGTTGGATTCAATATCTTCACACTCTCCTTCTTCTGACTCCTCAAACTCCCTGTTACCTGGCCTGGAGCTTGTGGGTTAGATGTGGGTTTAAAATCTACTGCAGTTTGAAATGAACTGGACTCCAGTTGTCCATCCCATCCCCAAACTGACAGTCTGCTTTTTAAGACCCATTCCTGTGTATATGGAGAAACACAGACTGTGACAACCAGACTGGGATCTACTGGAGACATCTGGTTCTTGTCTGGAAGAGACCTCAAACAAGGTAGAGCAGCATCTCAGTGGCATTTCTGGGAGGTGTAAAGCTGAGTGCACATGCTCAGGGTGAGTTATGTGCTTCCATAGCAAGGCAGATTGAGAGCTGTGGAAATTCTGAGTTGCCTTTTTGGATAAAGTCCATAACTATGCCTTAGTCCTCCCATTATTGTCCTCCTGGCTTTTCCCTGAGAGACTAAGAAGCAGAGCAGCTCTGAAGTCATCTCTGCCAGGTCTCCAGTGCTCCAGCCCCTGTAGTTGAACAGAATGTCTTGGTCACTCAGCATTGTTAGGCCAAGTGTGTCAAGGATTTTTCTGTTTCTTTTAGCAGGAACCTATTAAAATATCTGATTCAGAAGTTTCAGTAGGCATCTAGAGTAATAACACCTTTTAGCTTGGCTCAGAAGTGGTGTGTTTTCAGGGCAAATGTGGGGTTTCTTTTCTAGTCCATCTTTTCCCTTGGCACAGAAGTGCTGGCACTTAGGTGTGGGGAAGACATTACGATACCATTTGTGTGGCTGAGAGAAACTATTATCCTGTGGAATAAAAGCAGCTCAAGGTTCTATCCACATGGAGTTCCAGCGTGTTCAGACATGGTTCAAAAGCAATGCTAACGTGGGTTTGTCTGCTGTAGAGGTTGAGTTGTCTTGAGTGCCTGACTACAAAGGGTGGTAGCAGAGGCTCGTGATTGCAGTGTGATGAGTACATTGCTCTGCAGCCCTATGGGTATTCAATAGTTCAGGCTCTGTGTGTGAGCCAATTCGTGTGGCTGGTGCTGCAGCTGCATCTTTTGACACCCCAAAAAAAGACATCCAGGAAGGGTATGTTCAAAGAAGCAGAGCCTGTCCCTTGCCTTAACAGTCCACTGCTAAGAGCTCAAAGGGTTTTGGTCAGGAATATCCCAGTGTGAAGTTAAGAACAGCCTGAAGAATTAGGTTTGTAGTGGCTTTATTATAGGTGATCAAAGGGATTTTCTCTGTGCCCTGTGGAAACAGCATGATGTTGGTTCTACCCTCTCATTTTCTCTTACTTCAAACATGGACTCTGCTCTGTGATTGACTGAGGTCTGTTGCCTTGTCTTGAGGTGACCAAAGAAGTAGAGCAGCAGTGGAAGAGCTGGCAGGTAGCTCATGAAAAGGACACTACGTGCATTGTGACTGCAAATGAGTAGGGCTGTGAGTGCCCGTGGGTAAGAAATGTGATCCTTGATTCTGGAGCTGTGGAAGGGGAAGGCAGCAGTAGTTTTCTTCTTGGCTTCTCTTGGTTAATTGGTACTGGTGAGTCTGAGAGGTGTCATGTTTCCTCTTTCAGTCATAGAAATTCTTGCTGAGATGTGGATTTTTTACTCTCTGGCTCTCAGACTGATCCAAGCCAAGCAGTGGAGCAGGAAGATGGAAGTGGAGTCCATGCCAACTAGAGCAGGATGGGTTACTTCTGTTGCATGACACACTCTAGAGGATGCCATAAAATTGATTGTCATACCTTAGTGTTCTGTAGTGACCGGGTATGAAAAGGATGCTTTAAAAGTTACTGTCTTGCAGTGGCACTTTGCAGCACAGGATCAAGGTGTGTGAATGAGAATAGTTACTGGGTAGCTACCAGGATCAGGGATTCTTCTGCCTTTAGTTACTGTTTATTTGCTCCTTCAGTCCCTGCTGAATGCTCGTGTATCTTGATAAAATGCACAAGCACTGAGTCTGTGGTTGCCTGTCCCAGGTTTACCTACGGCCACGCTGGAACAGTCTACAAGGAATTCGTGTACATTTCGGGAGGCCACGACTACCAGATTGGCCCCTACAGAAAAAACCTGCTGTGCTACGACTACCGCACCGATGTCTGGGAGGAGAAGAGGCCCATGATCACGGCCCGGGGGTGGCACAGCATGTGCACCTTGCAGGACAACATCTACTCCATCGGCGGCAGCGACGACAACATCGAAACCATGGCGCGGTTTGACATCCTGAGCGTGGAGTCCTACAGCCCCCAGTGCAACCAGTGGACCAGAGTTGCTCCTCTCTTACAAGCCAACAGCGAGTCGGGGGTGGCAGTTTGGGAGGAAAAGATTTATATCCTCGGAGGATACAGCTGGGAGGAAGCTGTGTTCTCCAAAACGGTGCAGGTGTATGACAAGGAGAAGAATAAGTGGTGCAAAGGAACGGACCTGCCCAAAGCGATTGCCGGAGTGTCTGCTTGTGTCTGTGCACTGAAACCCAAAACAGAGGAGAAAAAGAAAAAGACAAAACCAAAAAAACATCAAGATCGAGGGAGATGACTACTCCTGGATGGCCACCCTTGGAGGGTGGACTCCAAAAGGACCTTGTATGTAGTCATTTCTACCTAACCTTGATTCTTTTTCTTTTTAAATGGGAGCAGGGGGAATCTTGTGAATCCTTAGAAAATGTACAGTTGAATGTGGTTTTTGGATTAAACTCATGTTTAAGGTAAAAACATCAAAAGAAACCAAAAACTCCCCCTCCTGCTATACAAAGGGTGACGTGGCCAGAGAGGTTCTGTTGCTCTCCTGAATGTTAAGGCTTAGACTTTTCCTTCCGTGGTTCATTGCATTTCCACTACATCGTATTATAGCGACGTTTTAAGGAAGTTTTTAAAAACAACTTTTATACTTTTTTATACCACATTTTGGTAACTCAGTCTCTTGTTTGCCACGTGTTATGTTACTGACTGTAGAAGCTGCTGCTCTGTGGTTGTGAGCCCGTTGTTTGATGATCTTTGGTCTCTGTGTGGCTTGGCCGGGACTCGGTGCAGCTGTTGGAGCAGCACTGGCATTCCCAGCATTGTCAGGCAGTCAGCTGGAATTGGGACTATTGTCACAATTCCAGCTTCCCCATAGCCCAGCTCACCAGACATGCTCATAAACACAGTTTATTTCAGTGATTTGCTGAGTGGATTTCAAGGGCTTTGCTTTAAAGTTCAGCTGTTGATCATTGCTGTTCTTTCTTCCTCAGTCCTTCTCCTTTCCATGTATTTCAGATTTGCCTTTTTTCCATCTGGTGTACATGCAGGTGATACCCTGCTGCCCTCATTTTTTTATTTCTTTCCCCTCTCCTCCCCCAACTATTTACCTCAATAATTGGAAAACACTAAGAAAACATTTTTGCACTTAATTTCATTTGGAGCTCTAGTAAATCTAAGAATTCTTAGATCTATTATAAGCACATAGGTGTATTGAAAGAGGTAACCAAATGCATTTCTGGAGTGCAAGGACGATACAGTTTCTTCAGAACTAAGAAAACTAGTTGGAATTAATTTCCTGAAACTCCTTGAGGTTTTTTTTTTTATTATTATTTTTTTAAAAGCCTCAGGAGTCAGTTGTTCCTTTGCATTAATGGATTTATTTTAAAGCCTTTGTACACTGCATGAGGTAATGGTTATTATTTTTTAGCCTAAAAATAATTAAAAAAAACACAACACAACAAAACCCCAAACATTTTGGTTATGAAAAACTCATTGACAAGTTGCTTGAGTTTTTTTTTATATCTGAAATCCTTGCTATGTTGACTGACAACTACTTAACTTTTGGGGACATTTTCATGTGTAAGTATAGAACAAAAATTTCAAAGACTTGCTTTGTTTCTGTTCTGGGCTGCTTGTTACTATAGCCCCCCTTTTAATGTGTTTATGTATTACATTAATGTCTGGGAACAATAAATCCAGTTTAGAATATTCTATTCATCACTGCCTGACTTGTGTATTGATTTAACTGAGGTTTTCCTTCTCACTAAATTGGAAGGAAATAATCCTATAATCATTTTGAAGTGGTATTGATAATGGCAGAAACATTTTAGTAGGCAGAAGCTAAATTTAACAATATGAAGTAGAGAGAGAACGTATTTGGCTAATTCATCTTTTCTGCATCATGCTCCAAACCAAACAGAAAGGACAATGGGGAATGACTTCCCACTGCCAGAGGATGAGATAGATGGGATATTGGGGAGAAATTCTTCCCTGGGAGGATGGGAGGCCCTGGCACAGGTTGCCCAGAGAAGCTGTGGCTGCCCCATCCCTGGAAGTGTCCAAGGCCAGGTTGGAGCCACCTGGGATAGTGGAAGGTGTCCCTGCCCATGGCAGGGGGTGGAACAAGATGGGGTTTAAGGTCCCTTCCAACCCAAGCCTTTCTGTGATTCTATGAAATGACTTCTCACATTTTGCAGGTATGACAAGAGACCCAATGCAGTTGATAGAGTGGTTTCAAAGATGATATTTAATGGGCTGTAGATATATGGCTTCCTTAAACATTAAACTTAATTGCATGGACAAAAGATAACTTCAGTACTTATCAAAGCAAGCTTTGTTCCCCCTGGTGTTTGTATCATCCCTTCAAACCCAGAGGCTGTGAGTGAGTGAGTGTGGGACATTCAGGTGTTATTAGAGGTCACTGGGGGATCGTACCTGTTGTTGCCATAAACATTTTTCCATTAGGAAAGGAACAAATGATTCCCGTTTACCTACAAAACCCACAGCAGCGAGCACTGCTCAAGGCACAGCCTGGCAGAGTGCCCCTGGATTTTGGATGTTGTGTATCCAGACATGGCTTATCATCCCTTGGGAAGTGTTAGCAGATAACCAGTGGGGCTGGGAGGTAAGTGCTGAACTGCTTTGGGAAAGTGGTGTGCTGGACTCCTGCACAAATGTGTGACACCAGGGGATTTCTGCTCTGGTTTTCCAGATCTGAACCCCCTCAGTGAGTAATTAGGATGGTTAGAGGAGAGGTGTATCCTCCTGCTCTGTGCTCTTAGGGAAGCAGCCTGGCTCCTGCACCTGCACATCCCACTGCCTTCTTCCCTAAGCTTTGTAAAGCGATTTACTCTTGCCAGGAAGCACAGCTCTTTCTTCCTGCCCCGGGGAAAAATAACTACTGCTCTATCTCATTTTTAAAAAGGGTCCCTTTGCCAGATTCTGAGGAAAGCTCGTTTTACCTGAAACAAAACAGCTACCACAACCCTCAGGTTTTCTCTTCCCACACTTCCATGGCTGTATCTTGGCATCAGCAAGTCAAGGAGCTGCTGCCCGTGACTCTTGACGTTAGGTAACAAATCCCTCAAGATGCCCTGAGGAAAAATTACACCGTGGTGTGAGATGCAGTTGTTTTGAAGGCTTGAGAAAGAAGCTGGAAATATTTTTGTTCTCAAGTTCAAGTCTCCAACTGAGAAAAACGTGCCTGTGTCTGTTTCAGGAAGAGATCAGGCTGCTTTTTCCAAAGACTGGTGATTTTCCATGTGCTGTTTGGGATTCCATATTCTTGCATGACAGCAAAAAAGGGGTCGTGTGTCTAGGGATGTAAAGAAATAATTTAACCTTTAGTGCTCTTACTGAGAACAATTTAACTTGCAGAAAACAAGCCCAGGTTGGAATTGTGATTCTCCCCGTGCTGATACATCTTAGCAAAGCTTGGACCACTAAGAAGTTTCTATGTGGAAAACAAACAAACAAAAAGCTTTATGTACTATTTTATTTCAGCTTGTCCTATTTCAGTTCTCATGAATGTAATAATGAGGCAGATGTTAATTATTGCTTCATGAACTTTGAGTTGTCTCAGGGACCAGGTCAGGGCAGATGGAGAGGTTCTGACACCACACTGTGCGAGTCAGAGACTTGTGTTTAAGATAAGGATGAATAAATCACAGATAATTAGTCAGAACTGATAATTGAAACACAGAACACACTGAATTAAGCATCCACATGATCTACTAGATGCTTGCCCAGGCTTCAAAGCTGTTTCAGGTTAACTTGAACTAGTTCATGCTTAGGTTCTTCACATCAACAAATTAAATGTATTTGCCACAAATTTATAGATTTAGGAATGCTGAAGACTTAAAATATCATATTTTTAATAAGAGCCCACTGACCCTCCCTGAGACCCCGCCAGGGGAGGTGACTGCTGCTTGCAAATGCTTTATGTAGGCAGAGCCCTTATTGTACTTAGAAACTATTGGGATAAAAGTTCTGCATCTGAAGAAAAAGTCTTCAGATCTCCTGAAGCTTTTGGCACTGGGAGGACACTCTACAAGGACAGCACTAAACCCACCACAGACATCAACCAGCACCACAGGAAGGTATTCCCTCTACCCCTGAAAAAGTGGGTATGAAGGTCCCAGGTGCTCCAGATTCTCAAAAGTCATTGACCTTCACCTCCATGAGCACAGGTCATGAGCACAGGTCTCATGACTTGGTGAAAGCACGAGGAGCATGGTGTGGAAGGGCGAGCTATTCCCAAGCACTTTGCATTTCCAGTGGGATAACAGCAATCCCAGTAGCACCTGGGAGGCAACTACCTTGGGAGTGGTTTATCCAGCTCCCTGGCTGCTGTCAGACAACCCTTTATTTCCACAGCCTTGTTTGCTGTAGATAAATTCACAAATAAAGTCAGTTCCATGTTGTTAGGAATATTACTTTGTGATTCTTAAGAACATGGGTACACAGAAGGGGAAAACACAGCACTGGTTTTTTTGAAGTCTGGAAAGCAACATGTTGTTTGGGAAGATAATTCATTGGCATAAAGGATGGAAGAAAACAAAAGCTGTTTTGTGCAATGGAAGCAATAAAGAAACAACAGACGACTAAAATGGCAAAAATTAATAAAATAGAGCTGAAGTGGAAACTTTGCAGCAGGTAAGTTTCATCAGAGCATAATATTACAAGAAAACTTAGATTATTACAATATATTATGGTAAAGTGTTAACAGAGTTTACAATGAAACTACATTAATACGGGATAAAATTGGAGGTGTTTTAAATGTCACTGAATGAGACAGAGACATCCTTTCTGTCCACCTCAGTTTTCTCCATCAGCTCTGGTTTTTAACAGTATTACTATTTGAATTTTCTGCTTTCCAGCCTGGAGACACTGTGCTCATTTCTATTTTGAAACAGTCAGTTTACTTAGGCAGCATTGTGGGCAGAAGGGAATTTTGCCTTCAACCAGACAAGCCACATAAGGGGTTTCGCTCCAGTATTTACCTTGTAAATGAGCCTCCCGAGGGGAGAGGGGCTTTCAGACGTTTGAAATGCCGTATGCAAAAAGCCTGTGCATTTGTCTCCCTTTTTTGTTTCTCTCTTTTAATATTAACCAGCCATTTGCAGTGCTGGTTCTCTGCCTCAGGACAGCACAGCAACACTTGCTGGAGACAAAAGCGAGGGAGAGGCAGCTGGGTGTGTCAGCTGGAAGGGCAGAAGCTGATAGAGAAAATCATTGACTGTCATCAGCACGCTGTAAGTGCTGCACTTCACAAAACAGGAGGGAAATGTCCTTATCGTGGAGACGGGGAGGAATCTTCTTCCCAATTTCCACAGACCTCATCTGGGAACAGCCAAAGTTGTATCTTCTTTTCTTCCTTCTCTCCACAGTTATGTTAAGCTTTCTCTATCGCTTGCTTCCCAACTGAAATAAACTTTTATAAGACTTGGTAGTTTATTTAAGGAAATAAATATGGAGTAAATTAGCGATTAATTTAATGGATTCTTGCCTGGGGGTTTCAGTATCGTTATGACTCAGTCCTCTCAAAATCATGAGATTGGCTTAGTCATTTTTTTTTTCCCTGGATACAAACACTGGCCCCATTCCCACTCTGGTTATTTGGGACAGAGGGGGGACAGCTTTGCTCTGCCATCACCTGGCACACAGCCTGTCACCTGCCAGAGTGACCCTGGGCATGCGGCCTCTTGCAGAGAGAGTTTGGATATTACAAGGAACTTCTTCACAGGAAGGATGATGAAATATTGGAAGGGGCTGCCCAGGGGGTGGTGGAATCGCTGTCCCTGGAGGCGTCTAAGGATCGACTGGATGTGGCACTGAGTGCTTTGGGCTGGGTGACAAGGTGGGGATGGGGCACAGCTTGGAGTCGATGATCCCAGAGGTCTTCTCCAATCTAATTACAGAGTCACAGAATAGTCAGGGTTGGAGGGGCTCTCTGGAGATCATCCAGTCCTGCCAAGGCAAGGTCATCTGGTGTAGGTGACACAGGAATGTCCAGGTGGGTTTGGAATGTCTCTGAAGAAAGCTCCCTGACCTCCCAGGGCAGCTGTTCCAGTGCTCTGCCACCCTCTGTGTAAGCAAGTTGTTTCTCGTGTTCAAGTGAAACTTCTTGTAATTTAGTTTATGGCCATTGCTCCTCATGCTGTTGCTGGACTCCACTGAAACGTCTGGGACCATCCTGGCACAGGTTGCCCAGAGCAGCTGGGGCTGCCCCATCCCTGGGAGTGTCCATGGCCAGGGTGGACAGGCCTTGGATCCACCTGGGACAGTGGAAGGTGGCCCTGCCCACGGCAGGGGGTGAAACGAGATGATCTCCAAATTCTCTTCGGCACCGGCCTTCGAGACATTCATACGCATTAACAAATCCCCCTCCCAGCCTTCTCCAGACTAAACACTCCCAGCTCCCTCAGCCTCTCCTCACCAGAGGGCCGCTCGGGTTGGGCGTTCCAAGCACGTTTATCAGGGACCCGCTTTCCCGCCCGCGCTCTCCGCTCTCCCCTCACGACGGCGCCCCCGCCCCGCCCCCCCCGTTTCCCCTC
>WEIV01011955.1:100816-180932 GCA_013390005.1 Calyptomena viridis
CGGCGGATCCAGCGCTCCCGCGGCGGAATTCCCATCCCGGAGGGGTCCGGAGGGCTGGGGGGCGGCCCCGCGCCCGTGTCGGTGACACCACGCCGGGGCCGGGGGGGTGGCGGTGCTGAGCCCCCGCCCGAGGGTGGCTCGGACAGAGCCCCAGGCTCCGGCTTTTCTTTTTATTTTGGATAAGGGGAGAGACAGAAGCGATTCTATAACGAGAAGGGAATAAGGAGATTTGTAAAGTAATCCTCCCCCCTCCCCCCCGCCCAAACCCTCGATAAACCCCGGCGCATCGGGGTGCAAAGGGCTGAGTGTTGCAAGATCGCCGAGCACCGGGATGCGTGTGCGGATTCCCTGGATCCCACTGGCTGAACCAGCCGGGAGATTTGTGCACGGAGTGGAAAAAAAACTGCAGTCGTGGTGGTTTTTCGCTGGAAGTTTACAGCTCGGTTCCTGGGCTAATCCAGTGTGTGCTTAGAGCAAATGATTGAATGGGTTCGCTTCGCTCTTTCTTTCCCTTTAAGTTTTTTCTCCCCAAAAAATTTTAAAGCAGGAATGTCAGGAAAAGCGTGTGGAGCACTGAGGTGTTTATTTGCAGGACTTCGTGCAACTTTGGTTTTAGCAAATAATAAAGTTTAGAGAACTTCGGTGGTGTTAAAGATAATTTTGTTAAGGATTCGTGTATTTTGTAGCAGAAAATATACTTTATGAAATACAAGTTATTGCTTTATTCTGTATTCTGTATTTTTTCTCTGGAGGCAGTTAAGGTACACCGCAAATGAAGTTGTGCACTAGTGGCACTGACAGAGATTTGTCCATAAACAGAAGTTTATAATCAGTGAAAACTAAAATGACATTTCTCGTCCAGCTTCGTTTATTTATATTTGAGAGCAAGAGAGGAGTGATTTTGTCCGTGTGGATGTTCCGAGGGCAGTTGCAGTTTCTGGAGTTTGTTTAAAATTGAAAATTGAAAATTTGATATCTTGCAAGTTTTCTTTCGAGGGGGAGGAAACTCAGTTTTGGACTTTTTTTTTAGTGTCCTGATGAATGATAATTTGACTGCAGGTATATTAGAAGGATTCAGTGCCCAACTCCAGAGTTGTTTCACTCCCTGTTTTCCCCTCCCCTCAGCAGTGCATGTGGTTGGTTTAATAAGTTGGGGGTTACATTGCAGCTCTTTTCTTAATTTAGAAGAGTTAAGGATATTTTTGTGTCTGTACCTAATTACGTTGGTGTACATTGAAGCAAAAAAAGTTAAGCTGATGATTTAGTTTATGGTGCAGAGCTGAAATTACAACTAGACTGTAAATTCATCTTTAGTAGTAAATTGAACATCTACTTCATAAAAACTCTCTCTATAGGTTAATGCAGATACTTGAGTCTCATGAGGATTGCTGCGTAAATTTATATCAAATTTGGAAGCAAATCCGTAAGAATCTTTTACCTGGTGCTTTGTTTGTGTCATTAAACAGCCTGGTGTTGTGTTTTTGGTTTTGGTTTTTTGTTTCCAAAATTTAAACAGTTTATTTAGATACTGTCCGGGATTTATGTAAATACATATTCTACAACAATATGGTGCTATAATGCTGAGTTAAAGTGCCAGTGTTTTGGAGTCTTTTGAATGAAAAGCCTAAAGACAAGTTCAGGGATGCGGTTTTACATGTAGGGTTTTTCCTTTTTATTTTAGGATGGTAGTGTTGCAGATCAGTAGAAAAAATAAGTTAAAGTTGTCTGTTCTGAGCACAAGATAAGTCACTTTGGTCAGTCATTATGTTTGTGTCATGATGCAGAATTGGAGGCAAAAGGGTGTCGTTTTTCCCTATCACTGTGTACAACACTTAAGGCAGATTTTGTCACAGGGAAAAAGGTCTTCAAGAAAATGATGCTGCTCTTACAGCTAAACTGCACAATCAGATTTCTGCCAATGGTCATGTAATATTGGACAGAAATAATTCATCAGTTGGCACATTATGACAATTAAATCATGAAACACATCAAATCTTTCCAAAGGGACATTTAATTTTGGATGTCAGCTCATCAGCAGGCACAGGAGTGTGTGATAACATGGTTTAGGTGCTGCTGGTCCTTTGTACCTCTGTGTTCCATGTCATTATTTCATAATCATTTAATGAGATATTGAAGTGTTGCTGTCAGTTTTCTGGGTGTGTGCTGAGTATACTCAAAATCGGTATTTTTTTTAAGGTGAGCTAGAAGTAAACCTGCTGTATCACTACATGACACTAAAGATGTTAAGCTGATCTACTTAAAACCATTTGTCATCAAGGGCATCTAAAAAATCTCTTAAAAAAAAAAAGACAGCTGAAAAACTATTTCCCTGTTTGGAAAGAGTGAAACTCTGTCAGAACTGTACAAACAGTTGTTTTAGCCACTTTTTCTATTGTTTTTCATAGAAGGAATTAATACAGACACATCATTTCTAAATCCTGTGAAAACAAGTTAAGCAGAAGAAAGGATACCAGAGCAGAATGAATCATTTATGCTTGTTTTGTTCTTTCCCCATTACTGTGGTGTCAGATGAACTCGGGGCCATTTTAAATGTGCTGCATTGCCCCAAACGCAGCTGAAGTGAAAACCTGGCGACTTGGAGTTCAGAAAAAAAGCTGAACAAGCTCCTAAGCTGCTCATCCTCACCCAAGATGTGTCTGGCCTGGCAACCAGAAGAACTGGAACTCAGAACATGGCATGCAACCCGACTCCCTGAAATCCTGCACTGCAAACTGCCTCTTTTATGGCCGGCTTGGAGGGTGCTCCCTGCCAGGGTGTAGTTTGATGTTCCCTTAAGCCAGGGCTGTTTCTAGAAGAAAAAAAAAAAAAGGCAACAATCTGGAGGCATTTGTGCTGTGCTGCCTTTGTAGTGCATTGCCTGATGTTTGTGGGGATTTGGAAATGGATGTCTCAAAAAGAATGTTAAAAACTGGTTGTTATGCGGCTGGATGAGCTGCTTTGTGCACGTGTGGGTGGTGGTGGAGTGTCCTTACAGGCAGAAAGGAGTGTCTGGGGACAGGGCAGTGTGGGTTCTGTGAAAGACATGAAAATGTGGGGGGCACCCTGAGCACAAAATGAAAGGTGGCTTTGGAAAAAGGCTGCTGGGGGTGGATTTGGGGTGAGGTGTTTGAATGCATTGTCTTTCTGCAGCTGCTGCTCAATTGCTGTTCTGTGTTTTAAAGGGTTGAAAAAACTGGATTTGTCTCTCCACACTTTTTGTTTTTGAGCCCCTTTCTCACGGCTCAGAGGGTCTGGATTCCTCCTTTTGCCCATGGAATGAGTAGCTACCCAAGGCTTCCATGATCTTGGGAATTCAGGCTGAGTTTGGGTAGCCAGAAGGTATCATTTGCCTTTCTAAACTGTGAATGGTGAATCCATGCACAGTAAAGTGGGTGAATGTGGGTTGATTGACTTAAAAAAAGGAAGTCTGGGAAAACTGACATAGAACTTAAATTTGGAACTATATGGCAGCATGCAAATAGACTAAAACCCACAGGTTTTGTGAATCACTGTGATTTATTCTGGGTGTTCTAGACTACAGCACTGATCTGGAGACTTTAGCATAGATCCAGCCATCTACCTATTAATAAATCCACTTTTTGTAGGCAGTTGCTTAGACACACTGCTTTTTCCATTCATGTAGCTGTTAAAATAGTTGGAAAGTTAAGTGGGGTTTTGTTTATAGGTAAACTGAGCAGTCTGAGTTTGTGTTTGGTGATCGACACACAACATGCTGTGTCCGACAAAACAGCCAAATCTCTGGTAATAGAAGTTGCTGGCCTTGGGCCATTGGATTATAGTCATTTGTCACTCTAATGCCATTTCAGCAATGTAGATGTTCATTTCCAAAGAATTAAACATGCTGGAACTGCGGTTTTTCTCTTGGATGGAAGTGTTTTATGTGTGATCATTAAACATACAACTGGGGATTAGGGAACAAAGGGTTATGCTTCATGGGGAAAAAAGTGTGTGTGTGTACATGTGTGTGTGTGTATGGACATTCCATAATGGAATAGTCTGAGGTTTTAAAGTGGGGATTCTGACCCTGTTTTTATTTTATGAAATTTTAGCATATGCATTTAAGATTGTTCCAAGTATTCTAAATAATGGTGCTGTGTTGGTTATTTTTAAAACACTTTAAAGGATTCTGTTATGTTAGTACTCATGTTAATATATTCATTAATGCTTTAATAGAGTAAGACTTTGAAGTACAGTAGTCTTTGTATTTTGACTCTCTAATACCTAATTTATTTGCTGATGTTCTTGGTATTTTAAATATATGTAAGAACTTTTCCTCCTTGTTTGACAGCATATGATTTATTGATCTTCAGTGTGTGCTACAAGGTCTGTTTTTCTTCACCTGTAGTTAGGCAGGAGGTAACTTAAATCACAGTAGCCCTAACAAAGGGTTTGTGTAAGGCTTATTTAAATCATACACCTTGGGAAAAAGCACATGTTCTTAAAATTAAAAAGGCCTTGTTGAAATCCTGTGGCAGTCACAAATGTTAGTGCTGTAGGAAAGAAATGTGCAGGATTGCTTTGGGGAATTTTGCTTCTTGTAGTGTTGTATTGTGAATTCATATCATGTATGAAAGCTTTAAAAGAAGCATTGAATGTTGTTGACATTGGAATTATAGTAGGAAAGAAAGGGATATATAAATCAGCTTCCATCGAGGGTAATGTTAAAACAAACTGGAAAATCACTTAAGGGATCTGTCATTTTTTTACTTTGTTAAAAAAGTAAATACCCCTGTTGAGGTTCAGCTTTGAGGTGGAGGAGAAAAGTGCACTATCTGCAAGAAACCATAGAGAAGAACATCTCCAAAGGTTGTGTGAAAAGATGCATTTAAAAAAACATGTAAGAAAGTAGGTTTTCTTCAAAGATTTCTGTATATGAAAGACTTGCTTATTTTGTTTGAACTACACTGAGTGTAGCAGCAGAACTAGCAGAGTATTCCCTGAGTGCAGTGGGCATGTTTTTCAGACATTAAGAGCCTGCTGTAGTGATTCTCAGCTTTCCTGCCTCATTTTTGCCCATGAATGTTGCTGGCAATGGATTTGCCACCGTTACTTAAAATACACAAGTCATGTATCATTCACGCAAAGAAGTGAAAGCTTTTGGTGTGAAAATATTTTGTCTTGTTGGAAAGAGATGCCTTTGTAGGTAGTGTAGCAACGTGCTACCAACAGGCAAGATACTGATAATCCCTTTTATTCTTAGTGCAAGCTGGATGGAAAGGGACATGGAAAAAGTCCAGTTACTTTGCTTAATGAGAGCAACAGGCAATTAGATTAATAGTGTTCAAATAATGATTTTGGACCGTGATACTTGGGAGAGTATTTGGTTCTAAATGAGGCTGTACTGGTACATAGTATGGGGTGACTTTGTCATTTTAAATATGAGTAGGTATGAGAAAAGGAGAGGGAAATCAAGCAGAGAGAAAAAGAGTCATTGTCAGCACAAGTAACAGCTGAACTGCAGAGAGAATCAAGTTCTCTTGAGTTCCAGTCTCCTTCAGTCTATCCGTTAAATCATATGGGCTCTAATAATAGCTGTTACCTAGGAAAGTAAGGAATAGCACTCTGATGTCCTTAAAGCCTGGAAAACCTCACTTTCTGTTCCTCTGCTGCCTTTGGGATACAAAACCAAAGCTGCTACTGTTTGAAAATTTCTGTGGAGAGCTGTAGTTAATGGATACAAAGTTGGAAAAAAGTCAAAGACAACTTATTTAGGCAATTCCCAATCCTTCCTTCCTTCCTTCTCAGCTGAAGGTTGTGGCCATAGACCTTAACAAGAAGTTGAAGCTTGCACAACTCACAGATAGTGAGAGCTCCCTGGCAGAACTTCTGACAACCAAAAAAGGGTTTATGCTGTTACTGTGCTTTCAGAACAAACAGGAATGAGACACAAAATTATCATCCTGGCATTAGGAGCAACAGAAAATGTAAGTGCAGCAGAACCATAAGAGTGTGAAAGAGGAGCAGTCAGCTCTCAGAGCAGGAGAAATAAAGCTGTTGAGTTTGTTCATGTCAACAGGTTTGTGTTCTCAGTCCTTTGAGCTTCACCTGAGTCCACACACAGCACTGAATTATGGAATGTGAGTAGCAAATGCTGGGATGGCATATCCCAGGTGTTGCCACAGCTCTTGAGTTTCCTAAATTAGGGAGGATAAAAGCAGTGGACATGTGTTACACTTAGCACTAATGATTGTCACATTAAGGCCAATATGACTTTCAGCTTTAATGTAATTGCATCCTTAAAATAGAGCTTTCCCTGAGTTCTCCTCAGTGTTCACTCTTGGAATGATGCAGTTGGGCAGTTGTGCCCCTTTTCTTCCCTTTGTGCTGCTCGTAGTGGTGGGTCCCATGGGCAGAAGTTGCAGTGGGACAGGGATCCCTCATTCCCCAGGTCAGTGCTCAGTATGTGCACATCCAGTATGTTCATGGTGATAGGAATTTATGGATGTTCTCAGTTTCTCACAGATTTTTATAGCCCAACATCTTAGTGCTAGATAAGAGATAAGCTAAGAGCTAAGGTGTTCTTTAGCTGTTTGGTTTGCACACCAAAGTTTTTGTAGTTGTTTATTCTTCAAATTTATTATTTTATGACAGCTTAGAGAAAAGGTGCTTGTAATTAGTGAACAACTGCTGATTATATTGTCTTTGAAGGTCAGCTCCAAGTCAGAGTGTGTGACACATGCAGTGTGTTTACTGAGTAGCCAGCAATATTTGACACTGGCAGACTTCACTAATGTGAAACTGGAATCAGTTTGTATTTTCTAGTTCAGTTTGTTTTTTCTTTCTTATTTGCAAAACAGCCATTTTGAACAGTTCATGAGCAATTCATCGCGTTTACAGAATGTCTTTATGTTTTGCAAGACTTTTTTAATTAGATTTGGGACTAAAGGAGCCAATGTACAGCCCCATGAGAAACATGTTCTTCCAAAAGCTGCCTAAATTGGTGTTGTTTCAAAGTGGAAAGTATTATAAGTTCACAGTGTGCTGAAACGTGGTTTCATTGTTGTTGCTCAGCTTTGTGGGCTGTTTGCTGGTATTTATGTGAGGATCTCCAAAAACCATCAGTGGATCGTGGAGGGGTAGAAGGAGGAGCTGGAGTTGCAGGTGCTCGTGGAGGTGAGGGGTGTGAGCAGGGACACTGCAGGCACTGGCTCCTGCTGCCTCTGTCCTGGCAGTGAGGGAGCTGAAGAGCCAGCCTGGCATTCCATTTGCCTCCCTGCCTTGTGTATTCCTGTTTGGAGATGTGCAGGCCAGGGAAGTGGTGACTCAGCCCCTGCCTGGATGGAGGGGTATGTGAGCCTTGGTGTGCTCTGATCTCTGAGCACCGTGTGCTTTACCAGCAGTGGTTTGTCAGTGTCCTCTGCTTTAGGCCCTTTTTTGCCATCAGAAAGCAAGAGAATTTCAGTATCTTCAAGACTGTAGATGTGTTGGGAAATATGTTGAGTGCCCTGTTCTGCATTCTGTTCCTTCATATATGCAAAACACATGCTAACAGAAGATCTTGTACAAGGAAAGACACGAAGTAGCAGCACTATCAATGTTAGTCTTTTGAAATGAGCTACCTAAAAAAAGTCGTAAAATTGTCACTGTTACTATGCAGCAAAGCTACTGCCATATTCATCCCCAGTTTTTAATGCTGCCACTTAAAAATATGAGTGTTTAATGTGCTTACTATCTGGGGTGTGGTGGCAGCAGAGTATTAATCTGTGCGTTTGCTTTAACGACTATCTTGCATCTACATAAAATTGTGTTGCAGGTACTTAAGCTCTAAAACTGTCTCGGGAGGTGGTGGTGTGTGTGTGGTGTCCCAGTTTTCATTTTAGCTTTAATTTTAACCCCTTCAAAATACAAAGTTGCTGTCGTGGGCTTTGCCAGATCCTCTCAGGTTCCCACCTGGAACACCTTGGGCTGGCAGAGGAGATGGATGGCTGAGAATTTCCTGAGAATCAGAACATTGGTGATGTCCTCAGGTTGTGTGGCAGAGGCCTCCAGCACACACGGGTCACCTGGTGAAGTTGTGAAAGTTAAGTTCCTTCAGAGAGAAAACCATACGAACCTCTGTAGAATTGCTCCTAAACTTCAGCAGATACAGAGCTTCAAATATCAGAGACTTTGGTAGGTAGTGGGAGTTGTGTTTTGTTTCTGTGATCCTCTTATTTACCAATCATTGTGTTTTTCAGAAGTTCTCTGGTTTATTTTTGGCTGTTTCTCTATGAGATTATAACCCATTTTCAGCAGGTCATAACTCACAAAGGGGAATCTCATTCTTCCTTATTCCTGGCCACTTGCATCTCTTGCTGTACTTGGGTTCCTCATCTTCTCTGAACCCTCTTTCCCCCAGTGGCAAAAAAAAAAAAAGGTCATCTGGATCATTTTCTCTCAGTTTTAGTTTAATCATCTCACTGATTATTCTGCATGTGCCAGAACTGGCACAGGAGAAGAGGTGGGATTGTGAATCCAGTAAAACCTGTGTGGCCTTGGAGAATGGATCAGGATCAGGTTGTGTGTGTTTGTAATGACCAGCAGTATTTTGTATTTTACTGGCACTGTTAAATGTTAAATGCCAGGGCCAGGGCCCAGACAAGCTCTGGGTATCATCACCTTTTGCATTGCCTTTTTTCATTCTCTCATGGTGGCCAGAATGTTTTTTGTAGGACTTTGCACCACATTTAGAGAAATACTAAACTTTCTGGGTTAATTCTTGCCTGTCTGGATTCCTAAGCATTCAGCACTTCCAAAGTTCAGGGCTGAGGTGTGAGGTTAGGCCTTCCAAAAGAGGCACATCAGTCCTGGGTAGGTGGGCCCAGCTGCCTTCCAAAGGTGCTAATCCATGTTCCTTGTGAGGATGGAGTCCAGATAGCTAATTTTTACCTCACCTAATTTTAGCCATCTCAAATCCTGCCCTGAGTAATTGCTTGTGAAAAGCATTGTGTGGGTGACTCGTCTGCTGTGGGGCTCTTAGGGACAGATTTTAATTTTCCACAACGTTTAGCTACAGTAATTCAGAGGCTCTGCATTCATTTCTCAGTTTTCTTTGTATTCCAGTGTATTTTTCAGCTTGTTTGACAAACTGGAACAGCAGTCTCCTTACTGTCCAGGGTGGGATAATTCCCTGGGATGGGTCTGCATTGATCCTGTGAGATATTAGTCCTCTGTGGAGATGTGAGTAGTGAAAATAAGCAAGGAAAGTATCAAACACACACAAACCAATGGGAATCAAATGAAGATGCAAGCAGTCTGAATTTCTGTGCAGCTTTGCTTTTGATTGCTTGATTTTAGAAGCATCATTTTTAGTGTCATTTCTGTATCTTAAATAATAGGGTGTTGTCTTGAATGTCAGGCACTGTATCTGCAAGGTGGGCACCTTTACCTGTATGGAAAGGGCCACTACTGGGCACAGCTCACAGGAGAGGGAATATGAGATACTGCTGCAACTGAATTAAAGAGATTTCTGCCAACAGAGGGATTCCATCATTCCAGAGCTTTGGGTGATAGTTCAGCTTTTAGAGAGGAGGGTGGTCTTGTAGGCACAGACCAGTTCTCTCTTTTTTTCTCCTTTGTCATCTCTACCAGTAACTCCAGATCCTGTGTCAACTGTTCATCTGACTCTTGTTCCTCATCTTTGGCCTCATCAAGCCAATTGTCATTTTCTTGAACTGTTTAAAATGTGCCTATTTTTAAACCTGAATAATTTCTTAAAACTCAGGTTCTTGCGCTTTTTCTTCCTACAGCTCGACTTCCCTTTTTTCTCTTTAATAACCTCCTCCATGTCTGGATCTATTAGTTTTACTTCTTTAAACCGTGGATTTGAAGGATAAAAGTAGCCTGTGAGGTAAATTCAGGTATAGTAAGCACAGAAGGAAGGCTTTGCTGTGCCAGGGCACTGCCAGGCACCTCTGCAGCCTGTGAGCTGGAAGCCATTCCAGGAAAGCCTGTCTTTGTTCTGGTAGCCCAGAGCATCCTGCCTTGCTG
Organism: Calyptomena viridis; assembly: GCA_013390005.1. NCBI lineage: Eukaryota > Metazoa > Chordata > Aves > Passeriformes > Eurylaimidae > Calyptomena > Calyptomena viridis. The sequence goes on from WEIV01011955.1 coordinate 110,807, forward strand.
GGATAGGAATGTGCTGGCTCCTGGATACTGCAAACCATGTGGATGGGAGAAGAGATGCATGTGCTGTTCTTCCACCTGGAGGGACTGAGAGAAGCTTGTTGAAAACAATCCTTCAGGATCTCAGTTGTCAGAATATTTGCTAAATAAAGATTTTACGAACCACAGAAAAACACGGATTTCTACAGCACGCCTGGCATTCGAGTGGCCAACTGCTCAATTTGCTGTTTAATGTGGCCAAAGCAGTGTTGTCCAGATGCAGAATTGGTTTTACTGCCGTGTTCTAAGAGGTTTGTCCCACTGTAGGTGTCTGGCACTGAACATTGCAGCCCTAATGATTTTAGTTTGGCAGAGAAAAACAAAAAGGCTAACACCAAGGGTTTGTGCTGGGAAGTATTAGCTAAAATTGCTAAGGGATTGTTTTGCCTGCCCCACCTGTAATAAAATAGTGGTTAAACTGGCTGTGTTCTTGAGTAACTTCCAACTTCTCTCTCCTCAGAGCTTATCATGCTGTAGTAAATCAGAATAATTCAGGGCTTCATTATTTTTGTTCTTCATTACAGGGGGAGTTTACAATTTGCACATTAGACTCAGTAACTAGTTCAGTGCAGGAGGAGCCTGCAGAGCTTGAACTGAATGTGTTTGCTCAGTTATGAGCAACCAGCCTGAAGCTGGTGCTGTCAAACTCTTCGAGGGTGTGAAGAGAGTCTTGGTTGGCCATAGGTGTTTTAACAACTACTGTTGAATTGAGAACCAAGGAAGGACCTATCTAACCATTTAGGAAGTATTTGTTTTTATTGTGATATTTGCAAGGGCTGCCTGCTTGGAGAACTTAATAGGAAAGTGTTTTTCTATGGCTTGTATTGTGATTTAACATTGCAAGAAAACAGACTGGAAAATGTTACTCCTTCTGTGCATCACTGGCAGATGTTCTGTGGGCTCATGGTGCTGTAAAGGTGTCAGAAATTCCCTCTTTTGCTCTCCAAAGAGCTGAGGGTTGATGTCAGCACCTCGGGCAGTTCAGTTGTCTCCCCTCTTGCTCACTGTCAGGAAAGCACTTCCCAGCTATTGCTGCTGTGGCCCCCAAATGCTCTTCAGTGCAGCTCTGGTTTGTGTGAACTTGGGTTCCAGGGGAAGGTGCAAGGAAGGTGTTTCCTTAGCAGGAATACCTGGTGCTCTCTCATAAGGTGCAAGTTGAAAGGTGGATGTAAAATGTGGATAAATCCTCCCTTCTCTGGTCCCAAGGAAGCACCACAGTGGCACTGCCCTCCTCGTGCCATGATTATTTACAAAACTGGGTCGGGCCTGGTTTGGCTTTTTCTTTGCTGTTTTGTGTAACAGAACAAAAATACCAGTTGGGGAAGGTAAATGTGAAGCAGCAGAGGTTTTTTGCTGGCACAGCTTTGGAGACTGGAAGATAAGGAGTCTTTCTGGAACACCACGCTCGTAAATGCAGTAGTGTCTGTGTAAGATGATGGGTTGGTTTTTATTCTTCCACTCCCTTTTTCTCCCTCCTTCTGACTATAATGACATTTTATAGACAACTTCCTCGGGCTGGATGCACTTTGTGGCAGCTGCTGTTTGAAATGGCAGGATGCCAAGAGGCACCTCATTTTTGGTCAGAGAATGAAGAGTGTACACAAACAGAATTTGTTTGGGTGTGAGAAATTGGCTCGTGTTTTGGCAGGTTTTTGTGCGGTTATTGTTCAGTTTGTTGCTCTGATTTGTAGTATGTTATATAATTGATGAAAAAGAGCCCAAGCTGCTCTGCTTTTGTGAATATTTGAGTTACATTAGTCAGGATAAACCATTGTGATCCACGTTGTGTCCCATTGATAACATCAGGCTGGAGGGGCCATTTGTTCCTGAAACCTGCCCTTCCAGTACTGCTGCAGCCACAACTGTGCTCTGTACTGGCCAGAGAACTGGTTTTTCCTCTGATCAGAAAATGACTTTTTGAGAATGATCACTTTTTTTTTCATAATGGACTAAATCCCCCTCAGATTAATTCATGTGAAATGTGCAGAAAATGTGTAACTTTGTTCAGCTGTAAAAATTCTATAATAACACCCAAGAAAACCCTGAATTGGGAAAAAAAAAAAAGAGAAGTACAGTCATGCACTATATTTTTGAGCCTTTGATAGCTTAAATGGTGGGCAGGCAGAGTTGCACTGACTCATGGGCTTAGTTGACCTACATTTACCTGGCTCTGATCTTTCTCCAGGCACTATGGAGATGTGTTCATGTTGTACTTTTAAGCTGCAGGCTAATGATAAAGGACTGGAAGCTGTATTAAGAGTTATTAAGAGTTTGCTCATGATTTATTGAGTTTTCGACTGTTAAAGGCTTTAATATACAACTGCTCCACCTTAAAGTACAGCTTCATTTCCAGACATTTGTGCTTATACAAGTAGACTTCATTTTTTTCATAAAGAGGATATATTGAGATTGGTTTTTTTCAGAAATGGTTTTGCCTAAAATCCTACTGTGTGGGCTGTGCTGGATGTAAATGTATGGCCAGTGGTGTTCACAGCTCCTGCTTGTGGGACGGTGGGTGCAAATCCACAATCTAAAAAAAGCCCAAACAACAAACCTGGTTTTTCATTTTCACAGTTTCGTCTGTGCTTTTTTTAGGCGTTTTAGTGAGAGTTTCTTGAGATTTGGGAGTTGGAAAGCCTTGTTGTATCCAACTAAGTGATCATCTGTGTACTGAGACTTGAATGGATTTCACCTCAGAGGGAAGGAGAACCTGAGGGAAAGCTGCTTTTTCCTACACTTCCCATAGAAAGAAATGGGATAAATTCTGAGAAAATGGGAGAGAAGTAGAGGGTGAGGAAGCAATGCCAGTTTGCTGCTGGGATGATTAATGTGAGAGTGTTTTCTCTGCTAATAAAACCCAAGTGCAGTCACACACATGTGGCCTTTTTGCCTTGCCAGAAAACACATTCCTATCTGAATGGTTCCTTTTCTTCCTCTACTCCAGCCTATCCCAGAGCTGTGAGAATTAGTCCACTTTGTAGGAGCAGCTCAGTGGGTGAGATTGTCCAACTTAGGGGATTCATCAACTGTTTCAGCAGTTCAGTTTATATGGGAACTAGTTGGACTTGTTCAGCCTTCTGCTTAAGATACTTAGTGGTGGCAAGGAATAATTCAACTGTAAAAGCTTATTTTTAACTCGTTTGTGGAAGAGCAGTTGAAGTGGGAGTATTTGCAGCTAAACCAATTTGACTGGAAGATCTGAAGCTGTTGAGGAGCAGATGAAAGCTGAGTTAATGCTTCTTGAGAGCACAAGTTGACACTTCATTTTCCTGGCTTTCTTGTAGCACAGGTGATGCCGGGATGCTGATGCATCAGCAGTGCTATTTCTACCCATTTTTCTAGGACAAGCAGCTGTGGAACACGTACTCATCCTCCTTTTATTCCTCCAGGACAGACTGGAACAGCAGTGGAGGTTTCATTACAGGCAGCTGGGTAACATTAGCCCTCATTTTTTGAGACCACAGCACACAACAGCTGACAAGGGGAGAGCTTGCAGGTTGAATCCTTTGGGGTCCTTTTCCCATCCTTGGAATTCTGTTTCTGCTGCTTTTCTCTGCATAGTTCAGGTGCTGCTTGCTCAGTTATTCTGATCAGAGTTATTACACAAATGTAAAAGTACTTTTATTTTCATTCCTGTGTGGTAGAAAATGAAATTTATGGTGTAGATTTGTTCGGTTAATTTATTTTATATAATTTATCTTATAATTGATATCTTGAGGATGTGAAGGTGATGTCTTTGCTGAAATGTATTGTTCCAACTGGTGTAGAATCTGCTGGAATGCAGCTGGATGTTACACTTGTAATCATATTATAGAGATTCACTTAGAAACTGATTCCAGTTTTGTGGTGACTGGAGACACCAGTGACTCAAAATCAGCAGGATTTGGGATGTTGCTCTCAGAGAGGAGTTTAACAGAGTGTTGTTTAAAGGGAACTAATGTTGGGAGGCTGGTACTGGATACAGGGAAACTTGATTCCTTGCAGCATCTCAGACTGAATGTGGAAATTAGTGACAGCAGCCCAGTTCTGAGTTGGAAATAATAGTCCCACTCATTCTATATTCTTTAAATGTATTGTAGAAAAAATATAATGCAAATGTGTTAAACTTTAAAAAATTTATCATCTGCAGAATTTTGTACAATTTTGTCTCACGGTTTTAACTTCCAGAAGAAAGCAAGGAGACAGGTCTTTTTGTCTTTCAGTTATTTTCAGGAATGTAGTCGTGCTGTGTGGGAATATTGCATTTAATTCCTGAACTTTAAGAATCTTGATAGGTGGAAATAAGGCAAATAAATTCCATCTGAAGCACAAGAGCACTCATGGCATCAGCAGCTTCATATGAAAAGTTACCATTTTGGAATTGCACAAAAGTATATTGGATATTGCATTGTTTTTTTTTTTTTTTAAATTTATGTACTGGCTGTTGTCAGTATCTGAAAGGAGAGATTTTGGGTATGTCATTTACCATCCCACATAATGCCATCTCAGTTTGAAGGTTTATTTATGTGACATCTGCAAGATGACATTCACACTTGAGGACTCCTAGAAGTTCACAACTTGTGTATGTTAAAACTAGCATTTAAAAATCCAAGGTGGAAGTAAAGCCCTAGGAATAATTGCCTTTTTAAAGTGATTGATTATTGAACCCCTCAGTGTGGAAGATACTTGATGGAAAAAACTTCAATTTCAGCTCATGCAGTTTAAGAAAGGGGGTATTTTTATGTTTGTGTTTACTCACATTAATTGACATCATGTTAATTTTAATCTCTTAGATAACATTTTGTACATCTCTGGTAAATGGCCACATTGGGTTGCAAAATTGAATAGATCCATCAGCGTGTTTTGATTTTCCATCCCAGAAGAGAAGTTTGGTAGCAAAGGAAAAGTTGTCCTACGGATCCCTCTCTCTCCAAGAATTCCTGCCATCCTCATTCCTTCCACACCCCCTGCCCCCCCAGAGGAAATGATTATTTTCCATCTCATTTTCTTACACATCTCCAGGTGGGAGATCATTGGGACTTGTTTGCTGCTGGTTGGTTGTGGCTCTTGGTGTGTGGCAGACACAGAGCCCTTGATTCCCTCAGTGCAGGGCTGGGGTTTGCTCTGCACAGTTAAATAACCTGGGCAGGAGCAGCAGAAATGCAGCGTGAAATCCGTGCTCCCCAAAAAGGGAGAGAGGATTCCTTCCCAGCAGCCAGAACAGAAAGCTTTTATCCACATTGTGGAGCTGGACTGGGGAGGAGGGGAGGTCAGATGTGACTGAATTAAGCCTCTTAGGGATTACTATCTTTAAAAGTAAGGCTGGGGGTAATGTTACAACTGGGAATTTTCAAAACTTTCCCCCAGTATTCTCTTGGAGTTTTTCTTCCCAATGTAGTCTTGGTGTGAAACTGGATCTGCCAAGCTTTATTCCTGCTCTCCTGGGAGTGAACACTGACACCATTGATTACTGTCTACCACACTTTTCAAGCAGCTGCACTTTTTGTCTGAGGCTATAAATCAAAATCAATTTTTGAAATAACTAATTGAATGCTAAACAGTATATTTTGCTTGGAGAAAGCATGGGGTTTTTAAATTTTATCTTAAATGAAGTTAGTGCAGTACTTTTAATTAAACCTCAACTTTTCACTGGTAATATTTCTTCATGTTTTGGGTTTGTATGTTGCCAGATATGGTTGAGTTTTTATTAATTGCATTATTATTGACTGAGCTCTGCCCAGTCACTGCCTGTCCTTGGCTCAGGGCTCTGCTTTGTTGATGGGAGGTGAAAAGCTCTTGGTGCCCTGGGATGGGCACAACAAGCAGCTTATCCTGAGCACAGCACAGTCTGAATCCCACTTTTTCCTCAGAGCTTCTGGGGTCCCTCTGTTATCCATGACTGGGACCTGGAAGTAACATCAGTTCCAAATTCAGGGACTGCTGGAGTGTGAGACAGGTTGGTTTGGCATCTAAAGGCCTCAGTTTGATGAAGTCCTAAATGGGCTGGTTTGCTTCTTATGCAAACACACACTTGAAAATATTAAAATTGGAATTGAAATCATCTGAAATAGTTTGGCAGAGTTTGATCATGTGCTGATGTATCTCTGTTTAACTATTTATAAGGTGGGGGGTAAATTAATGCTGATGGTGAGCAGTTTGGTAAAGTGTGTAAATAATTTAATTAAACCTTTGGTTGGTCCAAGTCTTAGATTTTGTCAGTTTGGAAAACGAGCTAACTGAGGTTTTTGAGGTTGGGTGGAGTAATTTCAGGGGTACAAACTACAACCCCAAAAGCTGATGCTGGTAATGAGATTATTTCTTGCCTGGGTGTGTTACTTCTATAAAATCCTTGGGCTCTTGCTTAAAATTTTGTACTGCTTAGATGTTTCACGTGTAGGAAAACCTTCTAAATTGGAATTAATGGGGCTAAACCAAGTGTTTTCTTACACAGATGACTTGTAGGGTGCCAGGCACTGTGATTCCTTGGGATAGAGGGTGGATGGATGGATGGATGGATGGATGGATGGATGGATGGATGGATGGATGGATGGATGGACAGCAGGCAGGAGCTACTCTGGTTTTCAAATTGCTTAAAATACATTGGCTTGTCCCTTCTGAGTGGTTTTTTGGTAGGGATTGGTACACTTGGCCAAGTGATGTGATATCATGGTTCTTCTTCACTTCTGTGTGTAGTTGTGTCTTAAAAAGGGTAGAAAATCTGTCAGTCTTGCAGAAATGATTTGAGAGATGAGGCAGAGGACAGGGAGGTTGGTTCAATTGGGCAGCTTTAGTGTCATCAGTCCTATGGCCTTTAAGTTTATTTTTAAGCCATATTTTGCTCAGTTTACTCTGCAAGGATCTTCTGACTGGTTTGCTTTGTGTTTGCATGTATAAAGCATTGTTAAATCAAATAATAAATCAATGAGATACAATTCAGATTTCTTCAGGCCCAAATGGGATGGTTTTTTTTACGTTATAATCTGACCAGGACTAGTTTTTGTAAAAAAAATAAATAAATTTGTAAAATCCTGGCAGGAACAATTGCACAGACATAACATTTCTCTGTGTGAATACATCATTAAAACAGTTCCATGAAGGCAGTGTTAATGATCATTCTGGTTTTGTCTTGTGTTCCCTAATTAAAAAAGAAGCACTTGCTTTTGCTCAGAAAGATGTACAGGCCTGTAATACTTTGCTTAAAATTGGTAATGAATTATAAGACAGGATTATATTATTACATGAAGGAATTAGGGTTGGAATTATATAACTTATAATAGATTACAGTTGTGATTATTATTTTGTTCTGTTGCATGACTGCATCAAAAATACGTCTTAAAAACATAATTTAGTGATGATTCAGCCGATGTTTTTCTTAGGCATGTTGTTGGAATATCATGAATTTTAGCTCATAAATTGCTGAATAAAAGTGACTTGGTTATATTGAAAATGTAAGCCAAGTTTAAGTGCTGTGCCAAGACCTGTGAATCCACTCAGGTGGAGTTTAGGGATGTGTTGGGTTTGGGTGTTGAATTCCCTCAGTTGGTGATTAGCAGTTGGCTGTGAGAGGAATTTTAGAGAATTCAATGTTTAAGTATTTCACCCTTTGATCACAAATGTTCCAGTTTGTTTTGATTGTTAAAATTGTTTGCAGTCTAAAGCAGATAATATTTTTTTAAAAACACTGAAGGGCCGAACTCCTGCCACACATAAAAGTGATATGTGTATAAATCACTTTTTTGTTTATGGAAACTCTGTTTTGTAATTGCTGTGGAATTTGGCTTTAAGTTAAGCTTTGAAATTTATGAATGTAGGTGGCTGAGTCATGTAAACAGCAAGTGCAGGAGTTCACTGGGATAAAGCACCTGAAGTCTGGAAAGGTTGGATTATTGTGTGTGCACTGTGTGGCAGCAGCCTGGGCTTCAGGAGAGATGATTTCCCAGATTTTAAGGACTCTCTTCCATGGTTCAGATCCCAGGCTCGTTGGTTGTACTTGGATGCAGCCAAAGTAAGGATTTACCATGAGCAAGACTTGACACCACCAAAAACCTTTTGTGGTGAGAGGTGGAGGAGAGCCAGGAATTGTTGGAAAGGACCTTTGGAGAGCCCTGAGGATAAATGGAATGGGGCTCTGATGGACTGGACCAACCTGATTTATCCACACTATTTGTGGCCAGTGACTCCTAAAGTGAAGATCCTTCCACGTGCCAAGTGTGGGATTTTCCAGTCCTCTTTGTCTGTTTTGTCAGTTGAATAAACTCCTTGTTCAACTTCTTTCTATCCTGCTGTCTGTTATCCTACTATCTCTACTGTCCTGAATATTCAGATGCTGCTCAGCTAATTACAGCTGGGGATAAAAGTTTATAGAAACTTCCAGATGCTGTGAAATGCCAACAAATCAGGCCTTTTTATTGGGAATCTTTTGTTTTCTGTAAATTAATATAAACTCTCATTTTAGTGTAATTTTTTTTCTTGTTTTCTTATTAGGAGCTTACTTTTTTTCCTAGAAATATAAATGCAAAATATCTAAAGGGCTGCAGGAAGATCATATTGGGGAAAGACTTTTTCTCATAGATTTGTTACAGAGAGTTTCAGGGGTAACATCAATGATATTTTGAATTTTTGGTGTGTTTTCCCACACTTCAGCAGTTTCAGTTCTGTGCTTGTGCACTCAGGTACCTTTAGTCTTGTGTAATTCATCAGTTTAGCAGAACTCTGGAGAAGTAATTCCTGGTTTTTTCTGTGTGAGGGGTGGCTTTAGAAGGCAAAGCAGTTTGTGCCTGGGACTTAGGAACTGATGCAGCTCCTCACCCTTCACATTGGTTTGGTCACAGGCTGAGGTGCAGTTTGTGCTGTGATTACTTCCAGTGGGAATTTGAAGGAAAATACTTTGTGTACAGCTTTGGAACCTGAAGGACTTTGCTAAAGGTTGGGAAGGAACACAGATGAGAACTGGGATGCAAACAGGTGGAATTTCTGACTCCCAACACCCAGGTGTTTTTGAATTCTAGCATCTTATTATGAATTTATTAATTGTATTGAATAGAAATCTTTCTTTAACAAAGATATTTCTCTTTTATTTTTAGTATATTTTTGGGGAGTTCAGCCCTGATGAATTCAATCAGTTCTTTGTGACTCCACGATGCTCTGTTGAGGTAAGATCTACTTTAAACTTCTTCTAGAAATAACATTTTAAAACTACATCTCCTTTTGTGAATTTAAAATATAACAATACAGTTATTTTTTTAACATTCTTTTCTTTCCCTGTATGTGGATAAGTCAACTTTTTAGAGATAAACTAATTATTCCACCTTCTGCTTGTCATCTTTCAGAGCTGGAGTAGCTGACACTGGTGATAGGATGTTGACAGTGAGTTTTCCAACCCTGTTACCTCAGCTTTGGTGGCTTTTTTTTAAGGGGTGGATATGGAGAAAACTTTCCAGCACTGGTCTTGATTATAAGGTGGACTTCTGAGTCCTGTGAGCCTTTGGAAGCCAAGGGATTCCTTACATTTTTGGCCAGGTGGAGCACTGTTAACCTCAGTGCTGGCCTTACAGGGAGGGCTGTGTGTGAGGTCTGAGAAATGCAACAATGATGAACTAATTCCAGTGGCACTGAGAACACAGAGTGGAGACTGTTGTCTTTGTGTTGGAGTTCATTACAGACTCACATAGTATTTAAGCTCCTATTCTCTGGTTCTTGGTAGAGAATGATGAAACCATTTGCCTTCATAGGGAAAAGTGTTATCCCATTGTCCTCAACTCCAGGCTTGAAAAATAAGTTTCCTCTAGGGCAGTTTCCATGTATTTCCTCCAGACATTTCCATTCAAACATTTCAGTCATGCTTCCATCCTCCTCTCTCAACATAAAGGAAGTGAACACTTGAGCTGTAGATGAGGGAAATCCTTTTGTCACAGTTTACAGACCATTGTTAATGTGACTTACTTTCCTGTAGCTTAATTTTCCAAGGATAATTAGTATAATATACTGCCGAACAACAAAAGGACACAGAGGGAATGGGGTGGGGAGTGAGGGAAGTCTAGAAAGAAAAAAATAGTTTTAGTTGCCTTTTGGGAGAGCTTTGTTCCTTCTCTGGAGGGTGGGAAGCAGTGCAGGATCCTTAGGGAATACATGTTGGTTGTGATGATTTGCTGCTTTCCCACCATAAATGCAGTTGCAGCAGTGGGATGTTTGGATCCCACCTAAGTGCTCTCCATCAGCTGTTCCAACATTGGGGAGGATACAATTCATATCTTGACTTCTGTAAAGCTGTTCCCAAAGTGTGAAGGAACATCATATCCAGCATCAGAACCAGTCTTAGTTCATTTTGTGCACCTGCTTAGCTGTGAAAATAAAGAGGTCCTTTACTGTGTCCTTGATCTGGTTCAGTTCAATGTTTTAATTATCTGGGTGATGAAATAAAAATGATGCTCATTAGTCTTACACTGTGCAGATATTTTGGAGAAAATTGGTCTGACAAAGACAGGGTGAAATCCAGGAAGGACAGGACAGAGATGATGGTGTTCTGTGTTTGACACACTTGGTGCTGGGGCATCTGCTGGTGTCCCCCTGAGGTCCCTGATCTGCAGAGCACAGAGGGACTCAGGCAAGGGATTAGTTAAACCTAAAGCTTGTCTGGAATGGCCCTTTTACATGTGACATTTTAATACATGTTCTGTCAGATACCTGTTGACTGAAATTGGTCCAGATGTCCCAGGTGTCCAGAAAAGTCAACTTCACAAAGGTGCTGTTGATTCATCACATACATAATGGACCAGAAGGCTCACTACATTTTTAAAAAACTTAATATTTTCTGAAGGCCTTTGAATTGGATAAAACCCAAAAATTACAAGGTTTATCATAATCTGTTTGCTATAGACATTTAGAGTAACTTTTTTAAATTCTAATTTTAAAATTATATTGAGCCTGTGTTCAAAATTAATATGGATAGTAGATTCTATACAGTCTGGAGCCTCTTTCTGACCCCTGGCTTCTCACTTTTGGCCTGAAAATATTATATATTTAGACTTATTGTGGTTTATAAATTGATTTACAGCCTATGCACTTTTTATAATGGAATCTTAGGAATATGTTTCTTGCCACTTGTCTTCAGTGCACTAAGGAGGCAATATGTAGTAGCTGTAGCTTTAGAGAATTAAAGCTTCAATAGAGAAATCTCTGCTTTGTTACACTTAGAATAGCATTGGAATATAGCATTTTAGAATATAGCATTGTAAAACTGCACTGTTTTATCTCCCACTGCAGAAGCAGTTCCACTGTTCCCCAGGGAGCCACTGGATGCAGTGCAGGCACAAGAAGGCTCTCAGCTCTCAGGGAGTGTAGGGGCAGGGGAGGGGGGATCAGGAATTGCCCACCAGAGCAGGGGATCTGCCAACCCCTGAGTCAATGAAATGTCTGAAAATTAAAATCCTGGCTGTATTTACAATCCAGATACAGACTGTGGGCTCTCCTGACTTTATATTTAAGGTGATAATAATACACCTGAAACATTTCTAGGGCCACACTGTAGCTGAACCAGGCTGAGTGTCAAAATGTGTAGGTGTGAATGTTTGGGCAAAGTTCTGTTTCATCTTTCCCAGGTAATTTGGTCTGTCTCCATTTTTTGTCTAAAATGTTCCTCATCCTAAAATGTGCTGAGTTCCTGTTGCTGGAGGAAAATCCTGGTGCTGTGAGGGGAATTGTTTGAGAGGTGGATGAGCCTGTGGTGTGTAACCAAGATAATCTTTATCTTTCAGTAATTGTGGTAATGCCTGAAGCTGCAGAATGGGATTTGATAAATATAGAAGCATAAGTTCTCTGAAAATTAAATCTTAATAAGTGTTATTTTTAAAGGATTGAGATGTTTCAAATGAAACTGATATCAAATGTTTATAGATTTACTTGGCCTTTAAATAAGTTTCATTTCTTTTTTGTACAGCTCCCCCCATACAATGAAACAGTTTCATGTGGTATTAAATCCACAGGTAAGTTTCATGATGGTAAGAAATCAAGATTTCTTTTTTTTTAAATTTGAAGGTTGTGACACTTTCCTTAGATTTACTGCAACCTCTCTTTAAATATAATCATTGGAACTTGCTAAGCAGGTACATATGCATTTATTGGGCAGGTTGAGTTTTTAAACTCCTTTATTCAGTGATGACTGAATTGAACTTCAGCTAATTAGGGTGGACATGCTTATTCCTCCTTGACTGTGCTACCACACAGACTTGGTGTCTTGCTGAAACATTGTGGGATGTAGCTGTGAAAATGTGAGGGGCTGAAGCTGCTGAACTCGTACTGAAAAAATAGTAACTCGTGTGGTGCTGAGCAATGAGCATTTTGTGCCAACCTGAAGCCTCCTCTGCAAGCAGTTCTGTGTTCCCTTGGACTCTGGTTTCTGTCTGGCTCAGCTGTTTTTGTGGAGAATGCCTTTTTTTTTCCCCCTCTTCTGATAAAAGTGTGAGTCTTGATGTGAAAATACATTACAGAGTTCCCATTTTAAAGCTGCAACACTTACACAGCTCAGCCCATACACCCCACAGGTACAGGAAATGGACAGTTAGGTAGGAGTTGCCATGGGATCATCCCTCTGTGTAGTGTAAATCAAACTCTCACATTGTTTTAAGCAGCAGGTAAATTAGTGTTTGTTTCTTTCCCTGAATCAGAGGAGAGAAAGAAAGCTGAGATTTATCCACGTCTTGAGAATGACATCAGATCTCCTTCAAAATAATGCAAGTATGTGACTGGACATTTCTCCAAAGTACTCAAAAAAGGACCAAAATAAACATATTAATGTTTCAGAACACCTGATCATTGTGCTTGGAGACTTTGGCTTTGCATTTAAAGCTAAACAAAAATAGCCAGTCATAAAGAAGGACCACAGGTCCCCTTTGAAGTCAGACAGGCAACACTTGTGACAATTCAGGAGCTTTATTTAGCACAAGAGCAGTTTTAGATCCCTGAGTAGTTTTAAGTAGGAGTTAGAAAGGTTCTTTAAAAGACCATATGGTGTGAATTGTTGGTGACAGGGGTGTCCAGTCATGTATTGCTTTGTCTGACTATAAGTTTTGTTCTTTCATACTGAGATTTTAATGTTCACAAGCCACACAGAAAGTTGGTTTGTACAAATGTTTTTCAGATCATTCCTAGACCTTGAGAGAACTTCCCCCTCCCAGCCCTGAGATTAGGTAATGACAGCAAATTAGGTTTTGCTTGAAAAGTGTCTTTAACAAGCTTGCACTGTAGTGTACATGCACATTATCACTGTGATGGCTGCATAAGAAACTGTGGAAACTAAACTGGAATGTTTGCTTATGCAGAGTATTTATAATTATAAAATAACACACAACTGCCACGTTGTCACTCCCTGTAGTCTTAATTTTTTTCTATACTTCAGTATTTAACTTTATTACAGAATTAGAAGATCTGTTAGTACTTACTAGGAGTAATCAAATCATGGCTGAAGCTCTAATATGCAGAATTCTGTTCAAACTAATTAGTCCTCAGTATTCACAGATTTGGTGTTGTATGTGGACTGTCCTTGGAGCATCTGTTGATCCTTGTTTCAATATGCAGTCCATGTTTTTCATGACAGATAGATCTGTTTCAGTCCATTCAGAAACAGAGCTGTGAACTGGATTGAAACAGATTCCCTGAAGGAAAGTGGAAAGTCAAAACAGATAGAAAAAACTACCTCTCATTTTTTCTCTAATGAATTCAACACAATCTTACAGCAAATGAGCTGCTGCCAGTCCTTCCCTAGACTGACTATACAGCAGCTCCTGGGATTTGTTATTCTAACCCTGCTGTAAGGTGTAAAGCTTAATTCCTCAGCTCTAACTTCCTAATTTCTGTGTTCAATGCAGGAATATCAGTTGTGCTCTTGGCAGGATTTTAGCCTGTGATGTTCATTGTGCCATAACTGTAGGGGATGTAGTTTGTTTTCTGCTCCCCACTTGCCCCGAGTGGGCTCTTGTGATTGTTGAGTGTGTGATCAGCTCATCAATTCACCAAAATTAGGAAAGAAATGCTCACTTGGATTGTTGTTTCGTGTGTTAGCTTTGGGTAACCAAGTGCTGGGACTTGCTGGAGAGAGAGGAGCAGGAGGGGGATGCAGAGGTGACAACTTCTGAATGTAGCTGTGATGAACTGAACTCACCCGTGAAGGGAACCCACATTCTTTGCTTTGGAACAATTGCTATTTTTTAAACTGGGATTTTGGAAAAGAAGTTGTCCCAGGTTATTTGAAGTGGTAGAGGTTTGACATGTGTGGCTGGAGGAATATCAGGTGTTCCCAGTTGTTGTGCTTGTGCTGTTGTAACAAAGGGTAAAAAGAACCCTCTCGTGGTTCATGCCTGAACTAACATGTTGCTCCATGAACAGATGAACTAATGAGAAATAGTTTTGTTGTGGATTTGTGTCCCATATCCCTTAACCCCCCCCTAAGCTTTGCATTTTCACATGGGTGAAGCTGTGGCTGTTCAAAGCTGTGTGTGCACTGAGAGCCCCTGGAGCAGGAGGTGATTCCTGACATCTCCCAGCCCTTCCCTCTTCCGTGGGTATCAGGCAGCAGCTTCCCACCTCCCTGTCTGCTAAACTTCTCTAAAAGGACCTTCAGGCCTCTCTTGTGGCTGCTGATGGCTCAGCAGTGATTGCACAAGTGGCTGCTGAATGGCACATGGACAGGCAGGGTGTTAGAACATGGGGAGAGGTGAAGAGAATTTGAAATTCAGTCTCTTGTTAAGAGACTTGGAGAAATCAGATGTGTATGGAGTGTTTTTACCCTTTTTTATTTTTAAAAAGTCTCCTTTAGTCTGACTGGCAGCAAGGCTGAAATTGTTACATGAAGTGTTTCCTTCTCATTGAGTTGGATAATAGATCAAAGCAGAAAAACAATTAACATCTTTATTATTATAATTTGTTCATAATATGTTGGTATTGCATGTGTAATTCAGAGCTCAACACACATTGAGTATTTGTTACTCTTCAAATAAGTACCCTGTAGATTCTTGTTTCTTTCACATTTTATAAAGCTAAAATGTTTGTCAGTAGACATTTCTAGCAAGTGTACAGAGCATTTAAAAACTGTTATATTGACAGTCCTGTATCAAAACATTCTCTAAATTCTGTCCTCCCATAGGATTATTCCCTTAGGTGTGTGAATAACTTCTTTTCCTTAGGAACTGCTGCTTGCTTTTTCTTTTTAAAACACATAAATCCATTTCTGGTGGGCCTGGTGTACTTGAAAATACGCATTCATTGACATGTCATACATAATGTGAGTTGCACAAAATCTTAAAACTTCAGTCTCCACTTAAATTCCTTTGGAACTAATAACTGCTGCTGTTTGGTTCTGTAGAATTTCTGTAGAAATTTGAAATGTGTGTTTTGGCCCCATCTTTGAGAAAACCCGAAATATTAAAATTAATGTCTTCGAAACATTTACATACATACTATAAAAACCTAAAAAACTTTAGGCACTAAAATGTGAGCATACCTTTAACATTCCTGAAACTGGTTCATTAATTTTATCTCTTTATTTGATGGTCAGTGAAGTGGTTGTAACTGAAGTATTCAGTGTTACTAGTTAGCACACATGCATTATAACATTAATTAAATGCCAGGAAATTGCAGAACTTAATGTATTTAATGATCCTGCAGCCTGCCATGAGAATATTTCTGTATCTGTAAAATTCCAGGATAAATAAATAAATCAATAAAATGAAAAAGGCTGTTCATAATTTTTCAGTACTGCTCAAGTGAAATGTTGACTTCTGTCAATTATCACTTATTTCTTGTCATAAAATCCTGGAATCACATATATGAGATTCTCGCATAGTAATAAATTCAACTGTGATAAAAATAAGTTATCAATGAGCTTAAGAATTTCAGACCCTGTAATTGCAATGTTTCCATGCAATTAATGATAGTATTTTTCAGTTACTAAGGATTATGATAAGTCTTTGATTATGATATATCACACCAAGAAAACCAAACCCAGCCCCTTAAAAAACAAACTTCACATGTGGAAAAGTTAGTGTCAAAGGCTTGGATTTTGTAACTCTCAGTGGAAAAGACTTTTAGAAGAAATATGGAGTGAAATATTGCATCATATTTTATAGGCAATTATCCAGTAATTAACTTAATGCAGATTATTCCTAAAGTCGTTGGGCTTTAATGGTTTTTCTTAAGAGATGAATTTAATAGGGGCTATTTTCAGGAGCTGTGCAATGATCTGGAAAATTCCAAACTTTGTGTAAGAAAACCTGAATCACACTCCCATATCTTTAAGAAAATGATGTTTTGAAATAGTCTTCAGGATTGAGATTAAGAATTATTTTTGTTTGAGGGAATGTGGCTGAGCTGCAGGAAAACAGGGAGGTTTTTTCCTTGCTTTCGTAGCCTCTTGACTCGATGTAATTCTCTAACTGAGATTTGCTTTCTCCTGTCCAGGGGAAGAGTATCAGAGAATTGAATTTGGTGTTAACGAAGTTATTGAGACTCAGTCGTCTGTCCTGAATAACACCGACTACAGTATTTCCAGTACTCTGAATCCTCAGGCTCCAGAATTCATTCTCAGCTGTGCACCTGCTCCGAAAGCCCCTGATGACACTCTCAGTGAAACCAACTACAACTCCATTGACTGCCAGTTCAGTGACCCCAGCCTGGCTTTGGACAGCGCTTCCAACGCCGAAAACGACGGCTTGTCCGGAGGCCTCGGGCAGAGGGAGCGCAAAAAGAAGAAAAAGAGACCCCCCGGCTACTACAGTTACCTGGAGGATGTGAGCGATGGCCTGGCTCCCCCAGAAGCTCTGGTGAACGGCCACGCCACTTCCTCGGCACTCAACAGTCTGGGCACGGAGGACACGGAGCTGGCAGGTGACATCCCCTCCCTGGCCACCCCAAGGACTTGCAGCAGCCCCGACAACTCGGTGGACTTCTCTGCTGGAGCTGTCCCTGCCGGCGCTGTCCCCAGCGCCCTGGACAGTGCCAGGACTGCCGGGCAGCCCGAGGTATGCAGAGTTCCTAACTGTGAACAGTTTTGCCTCCCCTCAGAGGCCGTCAGAGATAGCCCCCTAAGGACAGCTCTTGTACAGTCTTATGCTGGTACTGATACTACTGAAAGTCTTGGCGTTACTAATGGACAAACACTTGAATCCTCTGGTGAGGACACAGCTGCCAATGGGGTAGAATTGCACACTGTGGAAAGCACTGACTCAGACCAAGCTAAGCCTGAGGAAGCTTCACCTACTACTGAGGCAACAGTCCCGCTTGCAGGATCAGTCCCCGTTAATCAGCCTGCAAAATCGTGGGCTAGTCTTTTTCACAATTCCAAGCCCTCTGCTTCCACATCTGTGGTCTATGTTGAGACTAAGTATACCCCTCCTGCCACATCTCCTGTGGTCCCTGAAAAACAGGTTGAAGTCAAAGAGGGACCTGTTCCAGTTTCAGAGGATCCTGTAGCCATAAAGATTGCAGGTATAGTTAATACACACGAGTGGATGTTACACTGGAAGGGTATTAACTCTGCTTGTAAACAGGAGTGTGCAGTATTCCTAGGAACATTCCTCTGGTGATGTGCAAACACTGTTCAAACACTGCATGAAGGATGTCATTAGTTTTGTATCCCCTGAGTTAACATTCCAACCAGGCATTGCCATGTCATTATCCCAGATATGGTAAAACTGTTGCTACTTGTCAAACAACTTGTCAAACGATGTGTTTAAGTGATTTGTGATTTTAAATAGACCGGTTGTGTTCAGCTGTGTGCTGTTGTAACAAGAATAGGTTTGTTCTGAAAGTGATGTGTTATATTATCCAGTATTTACAATCTTGTAGTGCATTCCATTACAACAAGGGTATTAATACATTTATACCAAAGGAGCTGGAAGTCCTGGACACTGAACAACAGCTGAGGTGTAACATCTAAATAGGTCTGTCTTCAGAAATTGTCATTCAGGAAATAGTGTATTTGCTGATATGGTCTGTCCTTCCAATTTTAAAGAATTATCCTTAACTATTAGAAACAATATTATTTTATCTATTGCCTGTTCAAGAATAACCATAAGGAGCTGTCCAGAGGGTACATCAGGAAAGGGACTGAGGGATATAAAGGCTTTGACTGTTGGTCCTGTCGTATTTGTGGCTCTAATAAGAAATTCTAGAAAGTGCAGGAAATTGTTTTTGCAGATACAGACAGAAAACGTGAAGCTTTCCCAGTTGGTTGTATTTTGTGTGTTGGAACAAAAATAATTTAAATCTGTGAATTACTCCATATGTGTATTTATATATATATATCTATCTATAAAAGCAGGTTTATTATTATGGTTTGTATGATCCCATACATGTAGAGAATGTTGCAGTCTTGAAATCTTAAGCTCTCATTTGGCAATGAATTTTAACTTAAAACTGTTCTGTGACAACCATAAAGCTACAACTTGCCATAAATGGAAAAGATTTTTTTTATCTTGTCCAGGTTGTTTCAGCTTTAAGTTACCTTTGTAGACATCTACTGTTTCTGTACTTTTTTTTACCACCAGGTGGGAGCAGAGCTTTTTATTTGTCTTTAATGTAGTAAAATAGCAATGTCATTTCTAGACAAGTTTTGTTCTGCACCTTTTCTATGAGCTGACTTTCTGGGCAGGGGGATAATTGAGTGCAGATAAAAGGAATTCATCTGGTTGTTGTAACTGATTTAGGCAGGAGTTATGTTGCTGCAATTCCTCTAATTCAGATGCTGCTGATTTCAGTATAAAGTGTTTACTTGAAGATCTGAATACTGTATAATCAGTGTTTTGCTCTGTGGAAAAAGGTGATTTTCTTTTGTTTTCCATTCTTTAGTGTTCTCTGTCCTGTTTGGGAAGCAGGTACCTCAGTGTTTTGTTCAACACCCACACTCAAAACTGTGATCAAGGAGTTGCAGTTTATCATTTCCAGGTGGATCATTTGCTCACTTTGTACATAGTTGATTTCAACTCTCCTGTCCCAGTTGTGTGAGGGTGTAGAGCAGTCCTGGTGTGTTCCTTGTTTTCCATGTGGCTGAGTTGAGATCCTCCTCTTGGATCTGCTGGAAATTCAGCAGCTTCAACTCAAGGCAGTGGGAATGAATGTTTGCCCATAAGTGCCACAGGTAAAATCTGCACCTGAAATGTCCTGAGTTAAGAAGCAAGTAACAAATCTGACCTAATGTTGGAGTGCTGGGGCCCTTTGGTACAGTTTGTATTTGGAACATGCTCAGGATACAAGGCAAGTTACTTTTCCAGGTACAAATTGTTGGTTTGTGCCTTAATTTCTGCAGTTACTACAAGGGAGGTGAATGATTCACCTTGGAGATGATTTAATGCTGCTTGATCCAACCTGCAAAGAGCTGTGCTTTCTTTGTCCTCACATTTAAACAAAAGCTACATGAGATAAGGAGGTGATCAGGACTAGAAAATAAAGAGAATACACAAATTTCGTGTTGATTTTGATGAGGAACAAGTACAAAAAAAGTAATTTTAGCAAGTGTCCAGGATGGACCTGCTGTATGGACAGTGCATATTTAGAAAGGGACAGCCATAGTGATTATACACCTTAGCCTAATGTAAGGTGGGACAAACATCTGAATTATTATTTTCTAGGGGATAGTAAGGTTATAAATGTTATTTATAAAAAAATGAGATTCTTTAAGACACCATTTGCCACATTTCACAGTTACTCCTCTCTGATGGTAACTTGATGATTAATAATACCTTACATACTGCTGTAAGTAAGGTAAGGAAGTAAGTGATTGGAAAACTATAAATTCTTTGAGTAATTCTTTTAACTGTTATTGGTAATCTTAAGAAACATTTCAGTGAGAGAACCTAAAGAGATTTTCTGACTCATGTTTTCTTGCAGTGTTTTCTTTGTGGATGATGGAGGTAACAATCCAAGTAAAATCTCTTTACAGCAGCAGGATTTCAGGGGAATTGAAGAACAAAACACTTAAGATCTGACTAAATCCAGACTGATTTTTAAATTAGAAGGAAGGGAATCCAATAAATGCAAGTATGGAAGGATACACCAAAACAGAAATCAAATGCAAGGACAGTGCAAAGACCTCATGGTTGGTAGTAGAATTAGAGAAAAGGATCTGGAAGGTGTAAGGACTTGAGGGGTCAGTAAAGCTGAAAAGACAAAGGTTTTTTCCTCAGTGTGTGTTAATACTAATTTACATGGAAAGATGGAAGATAACTGTTCCAATGCTGTATAACAGAAACTCTTTTGTTGTAAAGAGCAAGTAGTTGTGGAGTGGAGAAACACAAGTTTGGAGGTTTTTATAACCAACTTCACAAATGTAGCTTGTTGCATATTCCAGCTGCCATTCCTGCAGGAACTGAATTTGTGTAGGGTTCTTCAGCACTGTTGGCCTGGGATGTTTTAATCATGGTCCAGATTTGAAGAAAGACCTGAGTGAGAGCCATAATATTGAGCACACAGGGGCCTGAGGCTGAGTGTGACCTTTCTAACATGTCAAATTCCTGTTTGAACACGTTTTTCTGCAGAGACACCACGGCCACGTGGTTCCTCCTTTGTTAAACTTTGGGTTTGCATTGATTAGGAAATTCTCCTTTTCCCAAAACATTTCACAGGTATTTGTAATAACACCACTTGGTGACTGAACTTCATAAAATGTGTTTTATTTACCAACAAGCACGTTTAAACCTGATAATACTGTTCTAGATGTGTGTTCAAATCAAGGCCTCGTTTCACAAGTCAGTGCCCTCCAAGGGAAATGTGAGTTCTTTCTGATGAATTATATGAGCTTTCTAACAGATTTTGAGATTTTAAGGTTTTCTCATGGTTCTAAGTGTAATTTTTTTCTGATACTCTTGTAAAGGTTCTTTTAGTTACTGTGTAAACGTGAGATGAAAACGTGGTGTTGAATGTAATTGCTGTACACAAAATTCTTTGTTAAAAGAAACAAAACTCAGTAGTTGCACTAGACCCTGTTTACAAAGCAGCTTTGTGACCACAAGAGGATGCTAAAGGTCCTAATAATACCTTCATTTAGCATGATGCAAAAATAGGAAAAGAGTTAAAGGAAAAAGTTATTGAGAGACATTAAAACCAAATACTTTTATCCTGATATTTTTATCCTGATTTCCAACAGTGTTCAGTTACATTAACAGGTTAAATGTGAGCACAACATGGTTCAAATCTTGCTGCTTTAGCAGTATATTCTGAAATACTGAGCAGTAATTTCTGCACTCACAGAGAAGTTGTCATCTGTGTTGCATCTATGCTAAATTTTCCATCTCTTTGCTCTCTGCTCTTTCAGCTGGCAGGTTCTTTCTGTAGTAGATGACTGATTTCAACTATTTTCTATTTTTTTGTCATTTTTACTTGATTAGAATTGGGGGTATCTACAGGAAATATGATCTTATAGTAAGGAGATAATTTGAAAGTAGAAGGACATGGATTTGTTTGCGGGTCTGCCACCTCCTCTGCTTAGTTATGGCTTTGTGCCTCTGCTCGTCCACTTATGTTATTTTATCTGTTTAGTCCTTCTAAACAACTCAAACTCTTGAAGTTTATACACTGAAGAATATAGGTGCCCTCACAATTATTATAAAAATAAATAACCCCCTTGGTGGACAATTACAGTGTTTATTTATATTTGTTTATTTTGTCTTGTATCCCTTCTTATTTTGCAAATCTCAAAGATGCCAGCTCCAATATTTCCTTTAAATATTTTCATTTAGGTACCTAAATAACAGGTCAGGATTCCTGGAAAAGCTCCCTGTGTTGCTGTGTTTCATAACTGAGACAGAATTATGTGCAGTGGTTTCTAAGTTTTAAACTTGGGCCATGGCTGAAGGTTTTGGAAGCAGCAAAGCAGTAGGAATTACATTATGTAAGGCTGTTGTCTTGTAGATTTTGGATGATTCAAACCAGTAAATAAAACAGCCTGTTTTAAAGAGCAGGGTAACATCTGTCTGTCTGCACTGAGAGGTTTTTGTTGTAAGATAAGATAAAGTGTATGTTGAAACTTGTAAACTGAGATTGCTCTGTCAGCTTCATCTCCCTTCAAAACACAGGAATTTGGGAAATACTTGATAAAATTGGTGCTAAGTGATGCCAGCTAATGGGATTTTATATCTCTATATGTTATATAAAGTTATATAAAGAAAAGCATCTGGTTTTAGGAAACCGAAGATAAAAACCAATAGGCCTTGTGAGTTTTGAAATGACAGTGGTTGGTTTTTGTCCCAGCATCTTCCTGACCCGAATCCCAGGATGTCTCCAGTGGCAGCAACACGACTGGTGTGAACCTTGAGCAGTGTTTAAGTGGAGCAGAAATGAGCTGCTGAAGTTTCTGGGCCCTTGGTTCATTCATTTGGATGATTTTGTGAGGCAGCAACAGATATTTGCTGGCCACGTGTGAGTTTTGTTGATGCTCAATTTACTGTTTCTCATCCTGCAGAAATACTGGAAAATGTAAGATTAATCCATAAACCAGTGTCTTTGCAACCCCGAGGGCTGATCAACAAAGGGAACTGGTGCTACATCAATGCTGTATCCTTCCCTGGGAAAAAGTCATACTCTTAACTTAGTCTGTGTGTTATCTGTCTGTTTTTCTGCCTTGTTCTGGTGAGTATTTTATGAAAGTGTTTTGTCTTCCCAGATCCTGCTGCTGTGGTTAAAATGTGGAAGTGTTAACAGCTAGAAATCCAGGGGGATTTTGGATCCTTGAGCCTCCTGTCCAGGCTTCCCCTGCAATCCTGTTTGCAGTTTGTTACCTGTGTCAAAATAGTTCAAACTGTAGCTTTCTCCTTTAATTTCTAGTTATGTTTACTCTGGGCATCAATTTAAGTGGTTATTTATCTTCTGTATTGAAGTAGCTGTTCTTAGTCTTGGGCTTTGTTTTGGCAGTTGCATCATTTGGAGGTTTGTTGATCAGGCTGTTGCTATTGTTTAAAATTTTACTTCTAAATTTTTTACAATTAATAACAAGTATTTTTAAAAACATTTTAAGAATATAAAATTCCTTTTACACATTACATTATGGAAGATCAGCATGCCTGTAATGTATTGGGAGTTATATTCCCCTGCAAAAATAACTTTTACCCTGGGGAGTAGAAATTGTCCTTCTTCAATGCTATATTGTGATATTAAGAAAAATATTAATAATTTTAAAAATTATTAATGTGAGTGACAGTTGGGATACTTCCTGGCACTGTTAGTGAAAATATCAACACCAATTTCAAGACTGATCATGGCAGAGCCTAATAAAGTCTTTCCAGCCCAGATGTGCTTTAAACTGTAGCTTTTATTTTTTATAACCAGTTGTGCCCTCACCTGGTTATATGGATATATTAGCTCCCGTTTTTTCAGTCTGGAAGTGTTACATGGGAATTGATTAGTGAGGTTTTGCCCACTGTAGAGATCAAATGAATCTCTCTGTAGCTCTTGAAACTGATGCCTTTTTTTGTCCTTTCCCTTCCCCTCTAATTTTTGAACACATTTCCTCTGTTCACTGGTCTCACCAAGTAGCACAGATTGTGATGTTTTTAAAGTCTTATTCTGCCAATGTAGTCTTGAGTTTCACTGGTTGCTCCCAACTCTTGGCACTGCACAATGTCTGACAGGTTAGTTTTGGTTTGGTTATGGGGGTTAATCATCACCTCTAATGTGAATTCTGTCAGCTTCCTTCTTCCAGTCTCTGAAAACATGTTACAGGTTCTCTCTTGCCAGTTTTAAAATTGTTAATTTTATAAAGTCTGTCCTATGAAGGTTCTTTTTCTCTCCTGCTCCTGGAAAAAATGTTTCCTTCTCCTTTAATGAAACTTTTTCCCATGATTAAAATGTCACTGAAATCACTGCATGTTATAAAATGCTGTATTTTTTAGTATGACTTCTGTACATCATTGGTTAATGTTATAATAAAAACTCTTTTCCAGCTTAATTATTGGATTGATCTACATAGTAAAAATAATGCTCTGTTTTGAATATAATTTTAAATATAATTGAATATTTGCTTAATATACAGATGACATTTTCTGAATATTTCCTTAATGCCACTGCCTAGACCCTGCAAGCCTTGGTTGCTTGCCCTCCAATGTATCATTTAATGAAGTCCATTCCAATGTATTCCAAATCCCAGAGGCCATGTACCTCAACTCCAATGCTAGACAGTTTGTAAGTAGCTTGGGGAAAACAAAATGAAGTTTGTGATCTGACTGGGCTCATTCACAGATACCTAACACATGATTGTTGTTGCAAGTTGATCTGTAACTGGATGGGGTTTTTTGGGGGTGATACATGTCTTTTATAATGATCTTGGTATTTGACAGCTGTTTGACTAGTCAAGGAAAATCCTTCTTATTGCCTTAGGAGTATCAATTAGGGTCATTTTAGAGTATTTTAAATCATGTTTAATATGCAGAAATGAACTGTGAGAGCCACAAGAACCTGCTGAACACTCGGGTTTCATTACAGTGATCAGGTTGATTTTTTATGTCTGAACTTTCCTCAGACTTTGTGATGATACTCTGTTTTTTTGGCAGTCATGACAGTGATGTAATTTGATTATTTGGCCTTGTAAGTCTTGCCCTGCTGCTCATGTGTAGTTGTTCCTTCCGTTCTGTTTCAGTGTTCGTTTAATGAATGAGTTCACTAATATGCCTGTACCTCCTAAAGCCAAGCAAGGTGAGTGGGAATAGGGGCAGAACCATCCTACAGTGATGGTAGGAAGGCTTTGGGATAAGATCTCTTGGAGTGATGTACTTAAGACCTTGAAATGCTGGTGCTTTATCCCTTTCTTTGGAGTTTTGGGGTTTCTTGAGATCTCAAATTTTTTTGCTGCTGATTTTGTCGATGTGTAAATTAATGTTACACTTGAAATTTTTTCTTCTATTTAGTGGACCAAATGTTCAAGTGCAGTAAAAATAGTTTTTGTTGAAGCTTCACTTCACATGTCTTCTAAGAACATGCCCTTTCTAACAAAATCCTTTGATATCTGCTGTATTTGACTCCACTTCCTTCCTATTCCATCCTGTTTCCAGCTGTTTTGTTTATCAGATTCCTCAATTTTGTCCTACTTCCTTAAATCCTGGGCACTCACAAAGTGGGGCCAGAACAGGCCTCTTAAGCAGTTGGGAATTGCAGGAATATTATCTTGGCTTCTGATTCCAGAGTGAAAACCTTAGAAGTGTATGATCCCTGCTAATACCTATTTAGGCTCAATGGTGGTTATGTAGTGAGGAATAGAATGGGGTTTGATGCAAATAAATTATCTTAAAGGTTTCAGATTTTTCATCTTAATTTTAAACCAAGTCTGTTGTATTATGGACTTCTGGAAACCAGCACATTCCTGAAACTGCTTTTTATGTAACATGATAAGAAAATATCACAAGGAGCTGGTGGTTGCAGTGCCTTCCAAACAGTTCAGACATTTCTGTGGTTTCTTCCTGTAAAACAAATCTCACTGGCTTATGCAACTTGTTATACTTGTAGGTCATTTTATTGTGTAGTTTCAAGTATAGTTTCAAGGCCTTGTATTGCCATTAGGTGAAACATTCTGTCAAACTATTTCTTGGGTTTTTTTTTTCCTGCAGTGAGGAACAGTGATCTGTGAGAATTTCAAATACACAGATTTAAGGAAAGGTTTTTAGAGTACAAAAATCTAAGTAGCCCTAGAATTATTCTTTTCTGATGGCTGTGGATATTCTTGTTAATCTTCAGAGTGTTTACTAACTTTTCTAGAGCATCTCTGAATCTATGCAGGGTGATGTAAGATGGTTTTAAAATATGCTTATGGATAAGAGTACCAAATAATTATTCATAAAAAAAGGTTAGACTCCAAAATCTAGTGATGTGTGAAGAGAATATTAGTGTATAATTTAGAAAAACAACTTTATATTGTTGTTTATATTTGCTTTTCTTTTGCCTTGCAGCTTTAGGTGATAAAATAGTGAGAGACATCCGACCAGGAGCTGCCTTTGAACCAACCTACATTTATAGACTCTTGACAGTTATAAAGTCAAGTCTGTCAGAAAAGGTGGGATTTGAAATCCTTCATTTCTCTAGTTGCCTTGCAGGGCCACACAGCAGGTTCTGAGCTCAAACACCACTGAAATGGTAGTTCATTGTAATGAAGCTCGACTGCCTTGGGGTTTAAATGATAGGAAAATGTTAATTACAGGTTTGGCAGTTTGATGTGTCAGAATAATGAAAAAATTGCTATTGGAATGGAACATCTCTTTTCATAATGAAGTTACCAATTGATTTGCATGTAAAAATGAGCAGTTGCTCATTTTTGTGAGGGATTCAGCCAGAAGTGGCTAAAGGTGCAGAGACTTCAAAATCCTATTCCAGGTTTAGTTCCAATGAAAAGATAATAGTTCCAGCCATCTTTTGATCTGGCTTTGGCTTGACAGCAACTTTTAATAGTGCTTAAAGAAATAGGGGGCAAAAATACCAACTCAACCTGTTTAATGGAATATCTGTTGAAAAGAATGCAAAAATACCATATCAAGCTTATGTGGGTATTTACTGCCTAGGGCAGTTAGTTTTTCTTAATGTTAAAAATTCCTATTGTTATAGAAAATTTAAACTTTATTTGACATTATAACTTAGGCTGAGTAGTTGCTAAATTAGCTGAATTAATAGGAGAAAGCTGGATATTCAATGTCATGAACCTTCTTAAAAGAAAACCATGAAAATGTCATAGAATTAATTGAAAAAAATATTTTATTCAGGGCAGGCAAGAGGATGCTGAAGAATACTTGGGATTTATCCTCAATGGACTACATGAAGAAATGCTGACCCTCAAGAAACTTCTCTCTCCACATAATGAAAGTTAGTGGATTTTTTTATTTTCATAGCAGTTTATTTCAAATATTGTTCCTTTGTGGTGATTCTGTAATAGGGAGTAATGTTTGGAGTAGGTGTTGAGATAGGGACAGAGCCCCATGTTTTAGGGGACTCAGACATAAACAAGTGATATCTTGTTAAAATCTGGATAAAGTGAATCCATTCTGTGCAGTTTGTAAACGATCTGGGTATTTAGAAAAGCACCATCATTCTGTAAATGCTCTGGATGACAATCAGTCCTGTCCCTGATCCTCCTGAACAACTAAATCCTGTATTACAAATTTGTACATTATTTAAGGTTTAACTCAAGTTAACTGGGCTTGTTTTAAGCACAGATATGTTTGTCCTTCATAACACCTGCAGTGTCACTTGTTTTCTGGGGTTTTGGGCTGTATTTTTTTCACTCATTTTTAAACCACTGTTAAAATCTTTTTGAAGTGGAAACTTCTAGACTAATGGTTTACTTACATCTAATATAAAACATTAAATTAATATAAAATATTAAATTACTTTAAAATTCTTACTGACAAAGTTGGGAGAAGAATTTTCTTTGGAACAATTACTACAATTTGGATGCAGACTAAAATGCTGTTTTATTTCGTAATGGCTTTATGTTTGAGCCCCTGTTAAAAATGAAACAAAATACTGCAAGCCTTAGCCAAGGATAGAATTAAGAACACTAGTTATCCAGTTTCTCTTTAGTAGGGTAAAATTTTAAGACATAAAATGATCATTCCACATTTTGTTCTTTAGCTGTGTGCAGTTTATAACCTCCTGACTTGGGCTCTTGCAAAGAAAATATTTGCTAAGTCTTGGGTTCCCTGTAAAATACCTGTGCAGAGAAGGAGTTGTATTTAATAATGGCTTAATTATGTTTCTAGAATAACACTTGATTTTCTAGTTTTCTACCCCATAAATTTACTGCTAAAAATATATCAAACTTTGCTAGAAAACTCCATTTATTTCCATACAGTCATCAGTGAGGTGTGTTCTGTTAACACATGGATGTGTCCAGCTTTGGGAGAGCCTGGAGCTTGTTCTCTTTTATTTCTCAAACCAATGATCTGTGGAAACATTTTATCCTCAGAAATTCTTTATAGCCTTTCCAATCCTTTATTTGTCAACGTGTTTGATTTGTTGAAAAACTCCACGTGTTTGTTTTCTTCATCCCTTGAAGAACTGTCGGTGTCCAACGGCCCCGAGGCTCAGACTGTTCCCGAGGAAGAGGAGCAGGAGGAACAAGGGGAAGGCAGTGAGGATGAGTGGGAGCAAGTGGGACCTCGGAACAAGTCCTCAGTCACTCGCCAGGCTGACTTTGTTCAGACTCCAATCACTGATATTTTTGGGGGTCACATAAGGTACAGCATTTTTTCCTAGAAGTTGGTCACTCGTAGAGTCGAAATTATTTTAAAGAGCATAAAAAACCAGACTGTTTTTTGATCCAAAGCCCTGAATTGCATGTAGAAAGTTTGGAATATGTATGCTTTGAATATGAATGTTTAAGAATTCCAAAGCACTTTGGAGTTGTATAGTTTTTATGACCTGAGGAATTTCAACTCAAGGATACTAAGAGATAATTACATTTGCAAAGAGCTAAGTCTAGTCATTAAAAGAATGAAATAATCAAAAGCCCACAATTTTTTATTTTACTTAACACTTGATACTTCCCAGAGAAAGTTACATTTAATAGTTAATAAATGTTAAAGGCAAAAGAAGTCTGGAAAAATGTAAATTACTACAAGATGTTACTGGAATGAAAAGAATGTGGGACATGACTTATATTCAGGTCTGATACCAGATGAAGGCAGAAAGCAGATACTGAAAGAATATTTTTTGGAAAGGAAGCCTCATGACTTGTTTGGAGAAATGTGTAATTTAAAATGAAAGCAAAGTAAACACATGCTAAAAACATACTCCAAAACAAAACTGCTAGACTTGAAGAATTATTTTTAAATTGGAGACAGACACTTAATTGCTGGTGTTTGACTCTGTGTTGCCAGATACTCAGTCTACAAGTGTGAATAATGTGAGCTGGTGCCTTCTGCCTGTGAAATGCTCTGAAATTATTTATTCTTCTGGGGTTTGAGCCAGACAGCTGGCAAATAAAGTTATATTTTCCATAGGATTTGGCAGACAGATGTTTGTAGGTATTGATGGAGTTCTACATTGATGGTTCACCTACCCAGGGGGTTGTTAATACCTTAAGTATATTTATCGTGGTCAGAATGGTTTAGATCTCTACATGATTCAAGTAATTTTTATATTAAAATACTGAGAGAATGCTGTTTTCTGTAGAAGTGCACAGAAAATGATGTGAAGCAAAGGTAACACTGAAAAAAGGCAAAAAACTTGCTGCAAGCAGCAGAACCACAGGATCCAATCCCAACATCTGTTGTTTGCTGTCACCACATCCACCAGGTCACACAATTTACCACAGAAACAGCATCCCGTGGGATGTGGGATGAGGGTGGAGATGGGAAGGACTGAACACTGAAGTGCCAGTAGAATTCCACTAAGTGAAAGCATCAGAAACTGGAAAAATCAAATGGAAAAGGCAGCTGGGAAAAGATGGTTTGAATTGGCATCTTTTGGCTTGGGAAACTTGAGGCTGTCCTTGCAAGGCTTGAGTCTGTTAAACGGGCAAAGAGCTCATGGTCTTCCTTAGCAATGGGAGACTTCAATGGGAAAGTACAAAGTTTTCCTGAAAAATCCTTAACTTAGAATTCTTGCAATGCCCAAGTAATTAATTCATTGAAAAATGCATTTTCCCTTGTCCAGTTGAGATTTATAATTATCCTAATAAATGATGCTGTAACAAAAAAATCATAGTCCAGGAAAGCTTTTGCTATCAGATCAATTTTTGCATAACCTTGTGAAGAAAATGTTCTGAAGAAGTGTTACAATATAGTTGCTCATAATTTATAAAAAAAAGTTTTTCTTAATGTTATCTTTTGAGAATATTATTGCTGTTACTCATTAAATTTTCGATACCTGGTTTTGAACACAGTTGGAACTGTTAGAATTTTCCTGTGGATTATTGCTCTCAATAATGGTTTGCTTTAAAAAAAGGGATTTGGGAAGTGTATCCAAAAGCAGCAAGACTTACCCAGGGAAAGGTTTGTTTTTTGAAATAACTGCCCTTGCCATGTGCTGAAGGTTTTGTCCTTAAATACAGCCCAGGAGGAAATGTTAAACTGAAATAAAGATGCTGCTGTTCTCCATACACTCCTTCCTTTAAAGGATACACATTTGCCAATATAAAACTGCATTGGCTGTTTCTGTTGGTGCTTCAGGGCTTTGCCTGAGCCAAAGGGGCTCTTTGGATTAACAGACATTAATCTGAACATCAACATTTCCTACCTGACCTGGAGATATTCCAGCACATCCACCTGGATCTGAGC
Source organism: Calyptomena viridis (assembly GCA_013390005.1). Classification (NCBI taxonomy): domain Eukaryota; kingdom Metazoa; phylum Chordata; class Aves; order Passeriformes; family Eurylaimidae; genus Calyptomena; species Calyptomena viridis. Next base: position 141,058 of record WEIV01011955.1, read on the forward strand.
TGTGTTAATTAGAATTCTCTTTTCGAGCTTTGTAATGCATAACAACATAGTAAATGAATGATTTCTTTGGCTCTGTAAAAGCACATTTTTGTAGCAGCTGAGGGTTTTTAATGCAATTACTGCTTACAAAATAAAATAAAAAAGTTGATCTTTTTTTCCAGAGAAGTTTAAGAAAAATGAAATTCAGGAAGGTGCACTTAGTGCAGTGAGTGCTGTCCCATTGCACAAAACCAAGCCAGGCTACTTAAAACCTGCAACTGAACACATTTCAAACAAAAATAAATCTCCCCAAACCCCAGGAAACATGTTCTCATGGCCCAGGTCATTACATTTGCTAGTTTTCCAGAAGGCTTCAAATTTATGGACAAAGGAGTAAGTACATGGACAAGGTCTGGACACAGAAAGTGATGGGAGGAAAAGGAAATGCCAGTCCTTGATGGAGCAGAGTTCATGTTTCCTATGGCAGGATTTAAGCAAACAATCTAAAATCACTGATATTGGTCTTAGTGAAGTGACTGAAAAATTGGTGTATTTTTTTATTGGAGAATCTGGACTCAGCTGTAATTTTTACAGTAGAACACAGACAAGCACTGGCACCTTGCACTGCTAAGACCTGGTGGAAAACAATTTCAAAGCAAATACAAAAAGAGCCTGGAGATGAATTTTTTTAAAATGCATTATCAAAAAATTTCAGTCTTTAAACTTGTGATGCTTATCCAATAACTATTTTAATCTTTGCATAAATAAAACAATTCAATAACAATCCCATTCCATGTGCTCCTAGTGGATGTTAAAATCATTCAAACTGCAGTAAAGTGGCTGTTTCCAATTGAAACCTAATGTTTAACCTTTGTGTAGTGCTTGCAATTAACTACAAATTGAGTTACCTAAATAACTTCATTCTTACTCGAAGGTTCTGTATTGTTGAAAATGACACTTTATTACATTTTATTTTTTTTTCCTCCCTCTAGATCTGTTGTTTACCAGCAGAGTTCCAAGGAATCTGCTACACTGCAGCCTTTCTTCACCCTGCAGCTGGATATCCAGTCAGACAAGATCCGCACAGTGCAGGATGCCTTGGAAAGTTTGGTGGCAAGAGAGTCTGTCCAGGGATACACCACAAAAACCAAGCAAGAGGTGTGTTTTGAGCCCTTTTTTTTTTTAACAGCCACGTCCTAAACTTTGTAAAAGGGTTTTTATCCAGCTCTTGCTTTACAAATAGTTGTTTGAACACTCCTACCTGTGGTAACAAAAGAAGGAGTAACCTTTTCCAAGTGTTCTGCAGCAGGAAAATGTCTTGCATGGGAGCAGATACACTGAAAGGGAGAGAATTAAGCCCTGAATAAAATCATGCCTGAAAATAGCTGAGGTTTGTGTTGGTGTATCCATTTATTGGAGATTTTAATGAAATGTATATTAAATTAACAGGGTGGCCTGTGGTAATAAGACATATTGTTGTGTTTAGCTGATAACATTGGTTCCTGGGGATTGCCAGATGTTGTTGGTAAAGGAGCAGCTCTTCAAATCATTTCAAAGCAGCTCCAGCTTTAGGAAGGAAACTCTTGCAGCAGAACACTTGCCTGGTTGTGTGTGTGGCTTGTCTGGAGGGGTTTTGATTTATACATTTCACTTCCAAATGAAAAATGGAAATATTCAGTGGTGGTAGGGCTGGTGGAGTCCATCTAGATCCCCTCTAAAACGTTAGATGATCACAATTTCTCTCAGGATTCATAATCTGAAATCTTTCTGTAGCCAGTAACACCTCCATTCCAGTCCTTGGCCCTGTGGAATTGACTGGTTTGCTGTACAGCCCTAAAAAAACCCCAATTTGTCAGTAATATTATATTCAGTTTTAGGTCTTTGGTTCATAGAACTCAGAATATCCTGAGGGACCCACAAGGTCATTTTCTTTGAAAAGCTACAGATGAATAACTGAAATTTGTCTGCCTTGAATACTCAGAACCTTTATTACATTTATTTGTCCAGTTGTTTTCCACGTGAAAAAAACATTTGCAATGCAAGCTCATCATGATTTACCACATGGATCTTGTTTTGCCAGTCATTCATTTTTGGTTTTCCCTGTAGATGGTTTTCACCTCTTGACTGACAACCCAGTGCTCAATGAGGGGGTTTGGGAAAAAATGGGTGTTCAAATTAGGTGCTGGAGGTTTGGTCTGGCTTGTATTTCAGAGTCTGGATGGAAATACAAGCATCCACAGTGTCTTCTGGATCCTTTTTTTCTGAAAGAAATTCAAGTTGAAATAGTTGTTCTTGTATTAAAATTGTAGTAGAAACACTGAACACGTTGTCTGTAGAACCAGCAAAGGACTTTGCAGACAGTAATGTTCAGAATGTGTTACCAAGAAGTATTTAATCCCCATTTTACAGAAGGGAAACTCAGGGCTCCTGATAAAGCTAAAAATAGCATTATTTTATTACTAAAAATTATTGTTGTCTCCTGATTGTTTTAACCTGGATTAAATTGTGAGCATAGAATAGATCTGAAAAGAGCAATCTTCCAAAAATACGTGAATGATTTCTCTTAAAATTTGATTTTTGTGTGTGTATTAATATAAACAGAAAATCAGTCAGATTTTCATGCAGTGTTTAATTAGGTGTTTTAAATGCAAATAACTGTTTAAAATGGAGTGATATTCTCTTGCTGTTTGACTTAATTTCACTTGCATTTTTTTGATTCCTTCAGGTCCTGCCGTTCAGTTGGTTTAAATCTTGAATGTTTCAACAGTCAATATGTTTTTTTAAGGGATTAGTTTTTATCCTCAATGAAGTGATTTTCTTTTTAGTCTCTTATTCCTATTTGCAGATATGCTGATGTTCTCCTGCAAAAGTCTCCTGAGTAACAAACTGGTTTTACCTCTTTAACTTTTCCAGGTTCCCTTGCCCATAATCCTTAGGAAGAGTCTTAACATTTCCTGGGGTTCTCAAACTGCTCCTTGAGGACCTTTTCAAGCCTAGAAAGAGAGAATAGTTTTTCCCCATGAGTTTCTGTTCCACACTTAGTAGGTTCTAGCCCTGTATTGAAAAAGAATATGCTCATGATTGCCAGAAAAGAGATTTTTCTCAATAAAAAATGGAGAAAAACCATAAGCAGTTACTTTTGTCTTAATTTCTAGGAAGGCAAAACATTTTTGTTCTGCGGTTCTGAGCTTAGTTTCAGGTTTTCAGACAGCAGCTTTGTGGATTGTTTGGTTATACTTATATAGAAATCACTATTTAGTAGAGAAAAGTGTGGTCATAACTCATATTTCTCTCTTTGAAAATACTGAGTTCTCCTTTAAGACAACACTTCAGTTGAAGATCCAGTGGGCTTTAAGTCATAAACTGCAGTTTTTATCATAAATTAATAATGTAACAGTAACAAACCTGGGTGTTTTGCAAATGTATCTAAAATTAGATCCTTATTCCTCATTTGAAGGAGCACTTTGGAGCAGGTGACAAGAAATGACAGGTTTTCTTCCCCTCTGTCAGGTGGAGATCAGCAGGAGGGTGACCCTGGAAGAGCTGCCCCCTGTTCTTGTTCTGCACCTCAAGCGTTTCGTGTATGAGAAAACTGGGGGATGTCAGAAGCTGATCAAGAATATTGAATATCCTGTTGATCTGGAAATTAGTAAAGGTAAAGATCTTGGAGCAGAATTCTCCCCTCTTTATGGAAAAGATATTTCCTTGGGATATCTGTGCTTCACTTTCCAACATTTCAGCTTCATTGTTGTCTGAGAGCTTCACAGTTTAGATGAATATTTTGTATGGTTTTTTTCTTTGTTTTTCCTTCTTAAAAAGAACATATTTGGGTTTCTGGGGTCAGTCTTGCCAAAGCTGACATTAACCTGTTTTGCAAAGAGCATTGTGATGAAAGATCTTAAAACCTTTGGCCAAGGGAGAGCTTCCTGTGGATTTAAGGAGGGGGATTAGAGACTGGAGTAAATGTGGAGTAAAGTTACAGACTGCTGAGGGCAATAATGAGAATTTTCCTCTTGAATGAGGAGTATGTCCCTGTACAAGGCTGTTGCCAATTCCTACTGAATATTTTTATCAGATTTAATTCAGAGAAGTGACAAATTATTTCAACAGTTAGTGGCTGTTGGAAGGAAACTTGTATTATAGAAAATGCAGCCTTGTCATTGTCTGACAGCAAGAACGAAAGGGCAAAAGTGGATAGTCTGATCTTTTGCTCTGTTCTTTTTTTCCTTCATTTTTTGGTGGTATTTGTAAGCCTTCCATAAACTTAGAGTGCTCAGCAAACCTGAAAATTCACTCCCTGGATCACCAGGTATCAAAATGTGACTGGTTTTTAAAGGCTGCAGGAGAACTTTCAATTGAACTTGCTCTTTTTGTGATGGTGTTGATTTCTCTGAGAAATGTAACTGAGCCTCCTGAAATTGAATTTCTGAATTTGCTAACTATTGCCTTTGTCACTTTTTTTCCTCCTCCAGAGCTTCTGTCTCCTGGTGTGAAAAGTAAAATTTTTAAAGGCCAAAGAACCTACCGGCTCTTTGCAGGTATTTTATCTACATACCCCTGGTCCCTGTGTTGCAAATGTAAATTCTGCATATGGAATTGTAGAAACACTGGGGTTCCCTGGATCATATAAAATAATTTCTTTTAAATTTACACTAAAGTAGATCGTAGGTGTAACATTCTTGTATTTAGTGGGGTTTTTGCCAGTACTGGTGGCCTTATGTGACCTGGTGTTGTGACCCCAGAGGTTACAGAAGGCAAGAACATCTCTGTCCCTTGTGGAAATTCAGGACTGATTCTGGCAGTGCAGTTGTTTTTATCCATAATGATTTTCATGGGACAAGTTTAGACAGTGGATTTAAGGTGACTTGAGTTACCACTCTGATTTTTTTCTAACTCTTTCTGTGGAAAAGTACAATATTTCAGCCTTCTGCCAGCCTTGGAATTCTCATCCACAGAAACAGCTTGTTGGGTGAATTTTGAATTACTAAAGTAATCATTTGAAGAATTGTTTCAGATTTCATCCAGGATTTCCCTAATTATCAAACAGGAAAGGTTAGAAAATAATTCAAGTTAAGGCTACTGTAAAAAAATTATTTGCTGAGTTCCCCCAATCTTTTAAACATAGAGGAGAGAAGCCAGTTTGAGTCACTTTTGCAATTAGCAGTTAATCAGAGGTGTTTGGGTCACAAGTTTGTTCAGGAGGTTACTGAGAACTAATACGAGTGAAACTTGTAGATTGGTTCTTTCATAGACCCATTTTTCAGAATAAAATTAAAGGGAAAACCATGGTTGGAGAGGGATGGATAATTAACTCACACTTGTCATCAGTGCAGTTGGAAAAGTCTGCCCTGATTATTATTATTTTTTTAATAGATCTCTACATAGTTTGGCCTGATTATTTTAATAGACCACTCCATAGTTGGGGTTTTTACAAATTCTTTGAATAAAATACTGTTGTGATCAGCAGAATGTGTAGCTTAGACTGTTCCCCAAAGTGTGGCTGTGCCTGTCGGAAGCTGTACAGGCTGTGCTGCACTGTTTACAAATGGCCTCTGGGAATCAAATCCTTTCCAGAAAATCCTCTAGGAAATATAAAAAGGAATTTGATGCTTTGATTCTTTATTTATTTAAACCTTTGTTTAGAAAAATTAGATTGGATGTACTAGAGAAACATTGCTAATATTACTTTGGACAAGGGTCTGGAGCACCAGGACGAGGGGGAATGGCTTCCCGCTGACAGAGGGCAGGGTTGGATGGGATGTTGGGAAGGAATTGTTCCCTGTGAGTGTGGTGGGGCTCAAGTTGCCCAGAGAAGCTGTGGCTGCCCCATCCCTGGAAGGTTCAGGAGGTTGGACGGGTCTAGTGGAAGGTGTCCCTGCCATGGCAGCGGGTTGGAACAAGTTGGGCTTTAAAGTCCTTCCAACCCAGCCCATTCTGGGATTCTCCAAAGAATGAAACCCAGGTTGCTGCCTGAGCCCCGAGCGTGCCGTGGAGGACCCCCCGAGCGGCACCGTCCCCACGGTCATTGTTCACGGCCTTCGCTGTCGGCCGCGCCTCACGGCCCTGTCCTTGCAGTTGTGTATCACCATGGCAACAGCGCGACCGGCGGCCATTACACCACGGACGTCTTCCAGATCGGGCTCAACGGCTGGTTGCGCATCGACGACCAGGCCGTGAAGGTGATCCATCAGTACCAGGTGGTGAAGCCGACTGCGGAACGCACAGCCTACCTCCTGTACTACCGCCGCGTGGACCTGCTGTGACCCCTGTGTGCGACACCCTGCCTTGGACAGCGCCCGCTAGCACTAACCTCCTTCTCCTGTAAATGCTCTTCTGAGTGAATCTTTTTTCTTTTCTTTTTCCTCCTTTTTTTTTGTTTTGTTTTCTTTTTGTTGTTTCCCTATCTCCCCTTCTCCCCGTGCAACTATGGGATAAGAGTGATAAAGGAAACTACCGCGGGTTTGTGCACAACGTAGTTTGTGTTGGCTTTTGGCTTTGCGGAATGAAGTCACTTGGTTGGAAGACTGAGTCTCGTGAATCACAAAAATATATAAAAAAAAATATAAAAATTAATCTGAGTTAATGCTGAATCCTAAGATAATAAAGGGATTTACATTTAATTCCCACTTTCTAATTGCGTAGTAGAAGAAAACCCTGCACCAGCAACAGAACTTGTAGATTTCTGTGAAAATGTTTTATCTTTACTTCAGTAAAAAAAAAGAAAAAAAAATGAAAAAAAAAAATAAAAAGCTCTCTCTGCTTCCCCAATAGTTTTTTGATAAGTGGTAAAATATGAGCCGATGTGTATGAGATGGAAATGGTCCTTTGTGCTTCAAAACATGTACAAACTGCAGAGTTGCTGGTTCCTGATAGGAAGACACATTTTAATAATTGTGCGATGAGAAACTGCTTAAGTACACATTGCAGATCAAATATTTGGAGTTAAGATGTTAGTCTATATAGATGGGTGATTGTAACTTTATTGCTATTAAGAAATTTCAAACTGCATTTATGCTTCTGTGTACATGAAATTAAGAAAATGGGCAAAATAATTAAGATTGATATTTCTTTAAGTCTGCTTTGTTTAATTTTGCTGTCTGCTCTCCTATAATGTTGAGTTCCTAATTGTACACAGTTTAGTGATATCTAGAAGTATAAAGTTGTCGCCCATCAATAAAAGTCACAAAGTTGGTTTAAGGTGTGTGTGTGTGTTTTGTTTTTCCTCAAGTGTAAATCCTACTCTTGAAACTCTAAGATTTCTGTGTAGCACTTCTCTGAGGTGTAGGGAGCCTTCCATAAGTGAAGTGGAGATGATTTTATTTTAATTTTACAACTTCTTAAACTTCAGAATTGTTCCCATTTTGCATTGAGGTGAACCTGAACTTTGAGGGAAGAGGAAAAAGGAGAGGAGATCACTGATCCCAGGGATATGACAGGGCTGAGCACTGGCCAGCCAGGAGAGGGAATGGAATCCCTCCTGTATCCTCCTGAAATCCCTGCATGGTTGTTTCTGAGGCAGATTGTGTTTTGTTTGTCTTCAACTAAACTGTTCCCTTTTTTAGCCAGTTGACGTTTTCAGGGAAAACTTTTGGTAAAAATTCATGTTGGATGAGCAGCAGGACCTGCTGAAATCCCTCTGGTTCACCCTGACTTTTTTATTCTCTCCTTGGATGGTGGAGAGCTTGGGATTTTCCTGCCTGTGGATATCACTGCTGTGATGGTGCATCATTCCATCCAGGAAGGAGCTTCCTGCCCAGGACTCTGCCTGGAGGTAGGAGTGTCCAGCCCTGTGGCTCTTAGCTCAGAGTTGGGTGCTGATCAGAGGGATGATCTCTCCTCCTGGAATATCAGGCACTGATAATTTTATCACTGCTGAAATCCTGATGCTGGCAAAATTTAATGATAATTTATCAGTTGTTTTGGATATCCACATGGACCAGTATTTTTTCATAGATAAGCACAATTTATTAGTATTTTCTGATCCACATATCATTACTGAAACGCTGTTCTAGATTTTGGTGACATTTCACCAACTCTGAAACAATTCTCTGTCCAAAGCTCACTTGGATTGTGGCTGGTTGCAGGGAAAGCCTCAGCTCCTGGCTGCTCCCAAAGCTGGGGCTGCCCAAGGGCTGGTGCTCCCAGGGTTTCCCAGTGCAGGGCTGCCTGTGATGGGAATTGCACTGGAGCCACACTGGTGAGACATTGGTTCTGCTTTGCTTTTGAAATCTAAGGGAAGGGAGGGGTTGTTCCAAGTAGAAAAGAAACCAAATTTTGAAATTACTGTTCTGTGCTGGAAATTATTCACGTCCTGTTCCTGCACCCTGGTTGAAGTAGTTTTCTGGACTGCAGAAATCCTATTTTGAATTACTCTTGTGGTTGTATTGGGTTTTTATTTACCTGTATCCAGTGCATTATGAAAATAGTGTAGGTTTACCTGAATAGTCCAGATGGAACTGCAGGTGATTAGTAATTATATTACTTGATGGAGGTTGCAAGTGTTACTAATCATTTTAAAGAAATGGCAATGAGTCATTGACAACTCAAAAATCAAGTGTTGAAATCCTCTCTAGTATGACATGGAAATGTTCAGATGGTAGGAATTTTCTGATTTTTCACTAAGGATATTACAAATGCACTTGTTGGTAAAATGTGTCTTCTGCAGTGTATTACTCAAAGGGAAATAAAGCCTAAAAATTATGTGGCAACAGTGATGTGGACACATAGCCACAATTTTTATTTTCTGTATTAAACTCCTCCCATTGTTGCAAAACAAGGATTATGCAGCCTTTTGATCATTTGCTTTGTCTGTGTGTGATTATGTAAAAGAAAATCCCCAACACCCACAGCAACCCCCTCTCCAATACACCATCAATCCAGTGGTTGTTTACTGATATTTAAACCAGGTTTAAGCAAGAAACTTGGGATGTGCAACTCCAAAGGGCTCTTGGGAAAACCTTGTGCCTTAAGCCAGATCTGCAGGGGAATGACTGGATGGGGTGGGGAGGAAGATTATTAAAGCCACAAGGTATTTGGGGATGAGGGAAGGTCATGGATGTTTTAATTGGGAAACTGCTGTTTTCCACAATATCCCCGGGGTAGGATGGCCTGGGCTGGGCTGCAGGAGAGGGCAGTGGTGGTTCAGCTCCAGGGTTGCTGGGAGAAGTGGTCCCAGGCTGTCAGCAAAGGGTTTAGCTTTGGAAATGTGCTCTAAATCAGATGCTGGAAATTGGTGCAACCGGGGGTTTGTTTCAGGCTATTTTTAATGATCTAAATGGATTTTTTGGAAAGACTTTTGTATGGATAAATAACCAGCTGTAATGGCTGTAGAGTTTGGGATTGCAGTTCACCTTCTGTGTTTTGGGGGAACACCTCTAAAGGTGGGTGCAGGGTTAATGAAAAATTAACTGAATTGTCTCAGTCTGCACATCTGTACCAGTTACTTTATTACTATAAAAGTGTGTTTCAACATCTCTCACTGCAGATGTGACCAGGGAATGTGAGGAGCTGTGGGAACAAGGTGAGTGCTTTTCATGGAATGATTTGAGTTGGAAGGGACCTTAAATTAGCTAATCTCTTTCCAACCCCCTGCCATGGGCAGGGACACCTTCCACTATCCCAGGTTGCTCCAGTCCAACCTGGCCTTCAACACTTCCAGGGATGGAGTGTGCACAGCTCAGGGCAGCCTGTGCCTCACCACCCTCATAGTGAAGAATTTGGAAGTGTCGAGTTCACATTTCATTTCTAGTTAGTGTGGTGAGCAGTGCCCCCAGAATTTTTAAAATTGCTGCTGCTCCTGTGCTTATTTCTTTGCCTTACCTCAGCTTTGATGTGGGCACTGGTGAAACAGCACAGGTTTTAGGGGGAGTTGCAGAGACAAAGGCCAGGCAGGAGGAGGGGGAGCAAAGCAGGGAATGATTCTCCCAAACGTGAGCAGGGCTGTGCCTGGTGCCCATCAGGGACAGCTCAGGGGCTGCTGGTCTCCCTTGTGCTCTTATACAGGATCACAGACAAGTTCTCCTGAAACAGCAGTTTCCTGTTGCCCCTGGGTTTGCTTTACCTTGTGCTCCCTTTGCTCTGGAGGAGTCACACCAGAGAATACCAGGAGTTACCTGCAGTTCTCAACCTCTCTCCCTTTTCTGCCCTACCCAGCTCTGGTGCTGTTACTGCTGAGCTCCCGTTTGAATAGGAAATAAAGGGAAATTAATTCAAGTTGAAGACATGCTGTCTGCCTGGTCAATTAGGAGGGCATAGGGAAATCTGTGTCTCTTCCCATTCATTGGCTATTACATTAAAAGCCTTTCTCCTAATATATACTTATATATGCAGCCTGCTTTATGTGGCTTTTACCACATATGAAATGGAGACGTTATAATCAAGGCAGTAATAACACAGAATGATTAAAAGTAATTTCTGATTGTTTTGGCTTTGGTTGAATGTATGACCCAAAACTGCTGACACGAGACAAAATGAGGTGGATAAAAAGTCTCATTCCAGGCTGTGCTCATCCCTAAGTACAGCCATGCCTTGTACAGTGAAACTGTACTGTTGTATATTATAAAAGTAAATTTAAAAAATCCAATCTTTGTAGAGCAGCCGGGTTGATGGAGCAGTCAGCCCAAACCGTCCTACAGGGATTAATTTCCCATAGGAATATTTGTGGAGATTACAAAATACCCAATTTCTCTGAGGCCTGGAAATTATTTGTACATCGGCTTGTGAGATTTAGAATGAGTTAATTCAGCTTTATGGTAATTGGGGTGAACAGCACCCTCTGAGGGCTGTGAGTCAGGGCTGGGGAGCTGTGTGGTTTTGGGGTGGCAGCCTGTGTGGGTGCACGATGGTTCACCATGTTGGACCTCGTTATTCAGGGAAATTAGGAATTGGGGGGGCTGCAGCATCTTTCAGCTGATGAAATAAGCCTTCAGGAAATACAGCAAAGTCACTGATCCTGAGTGAATCAGAGGAACAAGGAAAAAAAAAGGAAGATACAGTGATTTTACAGTAAGGCAGTGCAGAACCTTCTGTCAGCCCAGTTCTGGGTGGTCTGCGCCCGTGGTGGTGGCAAAGTCTGAGCTTTTTTGGGAGCAAACTGCCCAGATTGCACAGGGTAGAAGTGCCAGGTCCAACTGCTGGCCCGTGTGTGTTGTCAGTTCACATACACAGTTTGTTTGGAAGTAAATAGAAACTCTATAAATACAGCTGGGAGAGCAGGGAAGAGCAGCCAGGACGGGTGTTGTGGCTGTACCAGGACTGGCACTGCCTGGTGACGACTGGCTCCTGTCTCAGTTTCAGATGGAGCAGAAGATACACCCCAAGTGATGGGAATCTGCTGCTACTTGAAAAATTCTCAGGAAAGTGGTGTAAGAGACAAAATCAGCAGTTATGCCTTGGAACTGCCTTCAGAGGGTTCTGTGCCTTGCTCAGAGCACTTGTGCTCTCTCAGCTGCCGGTATTTGCTGCTTTGCTCCCACAGTGCTGAACCAGTTTGATAAATGTCCTTCTGCTTTCCGAGCACCACCGGGTCTGAACAAACCTCTGGGAGTATCTTGTAAACTCCCTTCTAGTAAACAGTAAATAAAAGCGCTTGGTTTTCTGCCTGAAGAAATAAATATTGACTGGTTGAAAGAATAGGACTTTTTCTCCCTAAGAACTTTGGCGGTGGATTTGGAAAAGTCATGGCAGCTTCGCTTGGATGTACCAAATCCAGGGGACGGGTGTTCTGCAGAGGAACACGGCAGGTGATGTGCTGATCCCGCAGCGGTGCGGGATGTGGATCCCATGGGATTTGCTCCCCCCGGGTGCTGAGCACAGCAGCATCCCGCCGAGCAGAGGGGCAGTGACATCCCCGTGTTGTTACTCACGAGAGTGGTTTGTTTATTCCCGCCTGTTTACTTAAAGAAAAAGGAAGGAACTTTCAGCTCGTCTTTTGCTCAATCGTTTCCTTTCACGGTGAGTAAAACCACGGAGACGGGCACGGAGCTGGATTCCAAAGCTGGGGCTGTTGTGGCATCAGGGGGTGAGTCCTGTCTGGGATTTCACTAACTTTTTATTTTCCTTATTCCGTGTAGCTCCCACTGTAGCGCCGCCGGAGCAGCTACTGAGCCCGTGGGGAATGTCAGCGCTGGGAGAGCTTTGGGAACAAACTGCAGAGAGGGATTAACCTCCTATTTCCCAGCAAACGCCCAGCTCTGGAAAAAAGGGGATGCCATGGAGCGTGCGGGGCGGCTGGAGCTGGGAAATCCCAAAGCCCTGGCTGTGGGATTTCCCTGTAAGGAGCAGGAAAGGCTGAGCTGGCAGCCGAGAGGAGACAGCTGGCTTTAGTCCCTCGCATGAAAAATCCTTGCTCGAATTCCCCCTCCCTCGTCACCGGAGCCCTCCAGCGAGGACTCTCCGTGTCTCTGCTCACTCCTGGGCTGCGAGCTCCGCCCGAGAGCTGACTGAGGCAAAGCACAGGAGCCCTTTTATACCATCGTGGGACTGCCCTTGTCCTCCTCCCCTGCTCTCCCTGCCGGTGTTCCCGCCTTTGGGAGGATGGTCCTGCTCTGCTGAGCCCCAATGACTGACTGCAAACTGCTGCGATCCCACCCGACCCCCCTCTGCTCACTCCTGCCTCCTTTTCCTGGCTTTTCTTCCACCTCCTTTTCCCCCCCCTCCCTTCTTATTACTCCACGCCCGTTGCCAAACCCTGGATGATCCAGGCTTGTCCTCTTTGCCTGGAGAGCATAAATACCACTGGGGAGCTCTGTGAGACTGCGCTTGGTACGAGTTGCTGAGCTGAGACCTTGCACATCTCGCACCTCCTGAGGCTTATTCCATCCTTTTTCCCTCCCCCTAGTTTAAATATTTCAGATACATAATTTATTTTCCACAAGCAGGCTTGGAGAAGCTGCAATTTCTTGGAGACTTGGAAGTGCTCAGCAAGGTAAGGGAAAAGTTTGGTCCCTGCTTCTGAAATGTGGTTTGGGGTGGGGGGGTGTGCAAGAAATGACTTTTTTAAGAAAGCACAATTTTAGTAACTTCTCCAAAAAGTTGCCTGGATGGTATAAAGTAACACAATACTGTCTGAACTTGCCTTATGTATACTCTGCAGAGGTTAATGCAAGATTAATAAACGTTAATTTTGAATGAATGGGAGGAGTTTGTGAGTACAGGAGTGGATTTCTACACAAATAGAAATTATCCAAGGGATGCTGTAGCAGTTTCTAAGAGCTGATACCTGTGGGCACTTCCAGTGTGCCCCAGGCACCCTGTGTTTGTGCCACTCTGCTCTAAAGTCCTGTATAAAAGGAATTTTAAAGTCACCACATGTGGTGTCTCTTACCAGTGGGTTTTCCATGTGGTTTTACGTAGAAACTCACCCACTTGGGTTCTGTGGGAGTGGATTGTAATGGAAGATCCAGATGTTTTGGCCTGTGGCCCTGAAGATGCTGAATCTGTGGTGTTTTTGGTGCAATGTGCCAAGTTGTCCTGTATCAAGGAACTTGTCATCCTGCTTTTTTTTGGAAGCCAACACACTTCTTCAAAGTTTGAAGTGTGTGCATTTCAGATAAATTAATGACCTGGAGTTTGATGCTTTAAGTATGTTGTGGCTTTGTCATTGGATTTCTTTGCACAAGTTAGAAGCTGATCCCAAGCAAACTCATCCTAGATCCTAGGCTAACTCGGGTTAAAGGCTGATCCCAGGCTCAGTTTAGAAGCTGATCCAAGGCTCAGTTTAGAAGCTGCTCCCAGGCTAACCCCCCTCTGCTTTGCTGGTTTCTGGTATCCTGACCTAACTTTTGCATTTTCCTGCCTTTGCCAGCTTGTGCCATGTGTGACTCCACAGGTCCTGGGATGCTTTAGCTGCCAATGTCCCCCATAACCCAGGAGGAGGCACTCACTCGTGTACTTTACCAGGGAGGCAGTCAAAGCTCAGTATCCATAAGGAATAAGGTGACATGAGGACATCCTGAAGCACAGGAGTCAGCCTGCATGTGGCTTGAGCAGTGTCACATGCCAGCCTTTGGATGCGACCAGCTCTGCTGCTTTCCACGCAAAGCAGACGCCATCCATTAGCTGGGGAAATAGCTTTCCAAAAATAATCTTTTCCAAAGTCCAGTGCTGCTCTTTAACTCCCTCAGACCCCAGAAGAAGGCCTCCCCTGTGTCCTCACTTTGGACAGGCTTTGCAGCACATTAAGGAGCCAGTTTCTGCTGACTCAGTCTTTTCTGATCTCTCCCAGATGTTTACCTGGCACCAGTATCAAGGGCCTGATGTGTTTAAAGGGAGTTTGTGCTAATGCTCCTCTTGAACCTTTGAAATCAGCAGCAGATGCTTCCTCAGCTGACTGTCAGCTGATAATTTTCTGTGAATAATGTCAAATTCCAACTCAAAGGCAATATGGTTTCAACTTTCCCATATGAGGAGGTCCTGATGGAGCCTGGAGGCCTCACCCCAGCTCTGCAGGGCACTGGGACTGCCTGAGCTGTAACACATGTCCAAGTGTTTCTTTGCACCTGGGCACGAGGATATTGAGAGGCAGATGGATGGACATCTGAAATCGATGAGGTTTTTCTGAAATCTGAGCATCTTTCTGCTGCTTTCAATTAATCTGGCCAGGGAACCCTTTGCTCTCTGATTCCTTTATCCTTTCTTTGGATGCTCGGAACTCCCCACCTCGAGCCAAAGCACAGAAAGGGACCCGCACACCCCAAGCGAAATAGAAGATAAAGCCCAAGTGACCTAATTTTAGAGAGGTGCTGGTATCCCCTCGCTGGCAAATGGGATCCAGGGAAGCACATCCCAAGGAATAATGCACCATCTGTTGCGAGGTTTTGGCTCGATCATGAAACCAGACGCGTTGGCTTTGCTGCGGAGCCGTGAGTGGGGCAGCTCCTCTGGCCCTCACATGTCACAGCTGATTTTTTCAGTCTGCCCTTTCTGAAAGTTCAGTGTTTGCCTTAAATGGGTGGTGGATTCGGGCTCCTATTTAGCAAAGGGCACCCGGCCAAACGAGGGGTGCAGCGGCTGCCTCTGAGAGGCGGCTGTTCCTGCCGGCCCTGCCTCCAGCCCGGGCTGCAGGAAAGCTGCCTCTGTCTGCTAAATGGCCACATTGTACAGGGCCGTGGCAGGGCAACTATTTTTAAGCTCTCAGGGAAGTGCCTCAAAGTAGGAATTGTTCCCTGAATTTGGGTCAGACAGTCTACAAAAGCAGCAGCTCGTTTTGCCTCCCCTGCCCCTGCGTAGCCGGGTTAGAAAGCTGGGCTCCTGCTCCAGGGGAAGTGAATGCCACAAACAGGGCTGAGAAGAGGATGAGGTTAAAGGAATATTTGTCCCAGCGCCACCGAATGTCCTGTCTTCAGGTGTGCCTGGAGCTGGGGACAAGGCGTGTGTGTTCGACTTGATCTGCAGAGCAGGAAATAATGAGAAGCCGTTGCTTAAACTGAGCAAATTACATCCTGCATTGTTCTACCCCAGCAAAGGCTTAATGTGCTGCCTGGAGAGAAGCTGAGGGCAGCTGGTTTTCATCTGCCTTAATATTCTGTGCAAGAAAGAAGCCTCAAACAGGGACGTTGTGTTTTTCGTGTTAGTCAGCCAACAAGTTCTCAGGGGTTCTCAATGCTCTCTGAGTTTTTTGAGGGTCCCTTCCTGTGCAAAGCACCTCGTGCTTGCCACTGTCCTCCACAGTTGTTGTGCTGGATTTGGGGAATGGGGTTTTGGGGCTTTGCGTTCAAGCATAGCTTTTCCAGCTGGGATCTGAATGGCTTTTCCCTGGCTTGGATGGTTTCCTACTCATCTGGTCTCAGTGTGTCCAAATCCCCTGTCACTGGGATGAAACTTGTTGAATAATGGCTGCTAATCTGGGGTTTGTTTCCTGCTGCTGCATAGGAATGCTTTCAGCATGGCTTTCAACACTGCTGTCAAAACCAGATCCTCACCTCATGTTGTAGACAGGGATGGAGGAGCTTTCTTCCAAAATTTAGATCCTGTGCTTGCACTGTCTGTACGGATGCTTCTTGCCTCCAGTGGTCCTGCTCCCATGGCTCTTAGATCCCTCTTAGGAGCAGTGGGTGCTGCAGAGCCCTGCAGCAGCACATACTCCCTTTCCTGAATAGCTTCTCATCTAAATAAAGCCAGCCAAGACACACAACGATGGATAAACCAGAGTGGGGTGGGGGAAAGAGCTTGGGAATGGATGTGGAGCAGAAGATCCATGGAGCAAGGGAGAGGGATTATCCAAAGCTGTTCAAACCTGGCAATGCCCAAATCCAGACCATCTCTCTGAGCCCTCAGTGCTGGCATTGCTTCCAAGTGCATGGGAACACCTAATCTGGCCTGGGGAGGGCAGGTTCTCTGGCTGCTATCCTGATCTGCCAAAACTCACATCACTGACAGGTCAGTGAGACCCTCCCGGGGTGTCAGTGCCAGCAGGGACTGGGCTTGTTCGGTGTGACAGTGACATTTCACAGCAACAGCCTCTCCCACAGCCTGGCAGCTGCTCTGCTGGAGTCAGTCCATGGAGAGGGGCCTCTGGAACAGCTCTTGGTAATGCCTTCACCTCTGTGGTCTGCCTCTCTGGGAATTTTACTTTCCCTTTTATTTATATCTTCTCTGCTTTAGCAGCTGCTCTTCACAGGGACAACTTCATGTGTCTCCCCTTTCCACCTGTGAAGGGATGGAGCTGGGGTTATTCAGAGCTGCTGGGCAGTGCAGGGTGGCAGCTCCATCAAAGATGCCAGGGGTGCAGAAAGCATCCTCTGCCATGCCTGGGTAGTGCTCAGTCCCAACAGCACCAATGGTGTAAGAAACTGAGTCCCCATCCCTTATGGTGTTGTTCAGGTCTTCCTGTCCCTGGGCTGAATGGCAGTTGTAGGCACCACTCTTTCCCAAGCACAAACCTGGGCTGTGTGGCCTCACTGTTGAGGGATAGATGCACTGAGAGCTTCTCTGGCACTGCTCTGACTGCCTGTTTTTCCCCAAATTCCAGACCCACATTGAGCCATAGGAATCCTGCAAGAAAACCTACCATCATCTTCATCTCTGCTTCTGCTGGCTGTAGAGGAGGAGACATGAATCCTGCCCTGCCTTGGATCATTCCTCTTGGATGTGTACTGCTCCTGACAGTGACAGCTGAGTGCTTTATCTTGCCCAACTCGAGTCACCTGGAGAGCATCCTGAGTAAATATCAGCATGGGGAAGCTCACTCCAGATCCAAGAGAGCCATTTTATTCTCAGACAGACAGGAGATACTGATGCTCCACAATAAATTGAGAGGTCAAGTGTACCCAGTGGCCTCTAATATGGAATATATGGTGAGTCTAGAGCCTGATACCTCACTTTATTGTTACTTTTTTTTTTTATATTGTATTCTAATTTTCCTCGTGGTGCAAGAGGCAAATTTCCTCTGAAATAAGTTTTTCTCGAGAGATTTCCTGAAGCAATTTCATTCCAGAATGAATGATGCTTTAGATCATTGGACTGTTTTGGTTGGAAAGGGCTGCTGATGGGTCACTGAGTCCATTCACTGCATAGTTTCAGGACTGGTTCCATTATTCATAAACGAGTGTCTGGCCCAGCCCTGGATGCATCTCGGGTGATGGCAATTCCACAGCCTGCCTCAGCAGGTTCTTCCATTACCTTAATGTCATAAAAGCATCAAATTTTCCCTAGTGTTTAACCCATGTTCTCCCTGTGAAAGCTTTCAGGCTGCTGGGAATGGTGTTTTGGGACACCACAGTGTCCCTCAGAGGATCTTCTCATGGTCTTTGGGTTGCCATCAGCTGCCACCCAATGCTGGAAGTGGCATCTGCCCTCTTGTCATACACTGATCACCACAGCTTATCAATGTGAGCCAAGCATCCATGATGCTGCAGGGAATCTGTACAGGACCCTAGAGAAACAGGGCTGGAGGAATGTGGCTCCATCTGCCAAGAATTTCAATCAGTGGAAATAGCTGAAAAGACTTCGGGAGTTCATGGGTGAATGGGTCAGTGCTATTGGCTTTTTGTAGTTCAGGAAACCAAAATAAAAGTTTGGTCGATGTATTCTCCCACTTCAGAGGGAGAACTTAAAAGGTTTGAGGATGAAATATGCCTTTGCCATCAACAATTCCCATAAATAGCTTTTTTTCACCTGATGCCAGAGACCCTACTTTGAGCTATTTTTGCCATGCCATCAAAATATTACAGGGCCACAAAATGATGTAGGCAAATAATTATTTTTTTGTGTGCCTTTTCCCAACATGCAAATATAGTTCTGACCCAAACTAGTCTGACTTCAACTGTGCACTTCTGCTGACAGATCCAGTGATTAATGATTTGTTAAGACCGTTTTTAAAAGGGTAAAAGAAAAGTTCACTTGAATGTAATATAAAACTGTTTGCCAACTGTGCTGAAATGAGGGCTGCAAATGGAAAAATCCTGCCTTTTGTGGCTGTGGGGAGAAGGAAAAGAAAAGGGAAGACAGAGAAGAGTGAGGAAGAACAACTGGTCCTCACCACCACTTGCCCCGCTGGTCTTGTGTCCGGCTTTGAAACCGCGTGCCTTTCTAAGAACGAGGGATTGTGTCTCTTTCTCAGCAGCTCTCCCGTTATCCTGCAGGGAAGTACTGCCAAAAGAGGCAACTTGGTTGGCTTCCAGAGGGTAAACACAGAGCCTGAGCAAGCCCAGCGTGTTTGGGTTGGCTCTGGGGATGGCAGAGCCCTGTGGACCGGCCGCTGTTTGCGCTCGCGGCGCGGCCGCACTGCTCTGTTTGCCTCTGCTCAGGGAGCTTTTCTAGTGGTTTTTATGGCTGATTGAGGGCAAATGAAAGGGCCTTATGTGCTGTGAAGAAAGGAGCTGAGTATAAGATGGTGCTGCTTGGAAGGGCTATAATCAGCCTTTCATGTGTGCGTGTTTACCCAGTGTGACTGGGAAATGCTGTGCAGGAGCTGAACGGGAATTTCTCTTTAATCCTTTGTCCTGCATAGGACATTTCTCATTTGGACTCGTTTAAGAGGATGGTCTGTCTTTGGTACCATAGATAAACTTTCCTCTTTCCCTTTGGTGCCCGTGTGGAGCATCACCAGCAATGTGCAGTGATAATTTAGGGATGAATAAGTAGAACTTGTTCTTGCCCATCAGCCTCCAGACACTGCCTTGTGAAAGTCCTTTCTCCCAGTTCTGTGCCTGACAGATTTAAGTGGTCTAAAATGGCAATGGGAGCAAATATATTCCAGAAAAGAGTCACAATTAGCTACTAGAGGATGAACTTTAGTTGTTGGACACTGAAAGCAATACAGTGAGTCCTATGACTTATCTGGAGATTAAAAGAATTATATATGAGATATAGCTAAAGTGGAGTGAAAAAATGAAGAAAGAAATGGTTTTGCTGCTGGGTTTGTGTACTTAATTGAAAGTTGGCACAGGTACTCAGTGTTAATGGAAAAGGAGTGAGCAGTGCACAGCTTCCTGACAAAGCTGGGGCAGTACAGAATTACAGAATTACCTTAACCCCTCTAACAACTCCAGGATCCACACTTCCACTGTGTATTTGGACTTTCTAACAGCAGTGGGTGGGTGCCAAAACCAAAACAGCCTCCTTGTTAATAGGCCCAGAGTAAAAAGGATGTAATGGACCCTGAGTAAAAAGAACATAATGGACTCAGACTAAAAAGGACATAATAGATCCTAAGGCATAGTGACCTTTAAAGATGACTTAGTCAGATGGTTTCAACAGTGATGAAAGACAGAAATCTTTCCTCTTGTGGCGGCCTCAGAGACAGCTGGATAAGGCAAAATTGTTCTCAGTGCAGATTGCTGGAAGGAAAATAGTTTGTTTTCATGTATAAGGTATGCATCCTTCCTCTCAACTGTAGGGTGGTGACTTTCCCTGTCAGGATGGAATAGTATTTCTGTGAGGGTTAGCAAAGCACATCCAGGCCTCTGCCAGGACATGTCAGTCCTGGGGTTTCATGCCACTTTTAAAAGGCTGCCAGCATTGCAGAAAGTCTAATCTGGGGAGGAAAATGAGTGAGTAACCTGATCACTGCAATTCAGGTGTCTGAGGTTTACAAACTCCTTAGGCTGAGTGAGTAGACTCCTTGTGAGATGTATTCTTATTAAACCTGAACCCATAATGTGTGAATGCCATGCATATATTTTACATATACAGTGTATACTGTAGTTTGTAAGTTCTTTGTGAATTTTCAGGAGCAAAAAATAAAGTCCATGTGCTAAACCACTTGGAATCACACATACCCAAAGAATTCTCAACCTCTGGGAAGGAAACTGAACCCAGGCTCATCACCCCTCTGGCTTCAGCAGTCTTCCTAGATACTGCTTTGAATATTGGCAGAAAGAATTCTTGCAAGTATAGCTGGGAAAGTCTGAAATCTCTTTTTTCCCCTATGTTTGTTGCTCTGAAATAATTCCAGCCTCCTGACCACATTCGCGTCTGAGAAGAAAGAGGCAAATAACTGCTCTAATTTAAATGGGATGGCTTTGTAATCTGATGCCTGCAGAAATGAGCTTCTCTACCCATCCAGCACAAAGCAAAGATGTAGCTCGTTCCCAATTACCTGTTGAGTGTCTTTTGTCTGAGTTCATTTATTTTATCCGTAGGCATCCAAGGGAGATGCAACTCATACGTTCCCATTAATTTCCGTGTAATGGGCTGTTGCTCGTAATGTCTCTGCACTGAATTAGGAGATTTGGAGCATCTCTGCCTTTGAGGCTGCAGGGAATAAGGCTGTGCTAGAAAGTCTGTGGAACTTTCAGCACAGAACGTCTTGGGAGAGTTTCTGTGGCTTTTGTGTTGGATGGGAAGGCGGGATGGAGGATGGAGGTTGGATGGGATTCGTGTTGCGGCTGGTCATTGCCGAGTGCAGAAAGTGGGAGACCACAGAAAGCTGCTTGTCTCGGCACAGCTGCAATAGTCTGCTTGAACAGAGAAGGTCATCTGTGTGTGGTGGGTCTGATCCCATCACCTTCAAGGAGTTGGAGGGCTGGGATGGAAAACGGTTTTATTCCTTGTGTCAGAGCTGTGTCTGCACGGGGTTTTGCAGACTGATGTGAATTTTCTTGGTCACTGGTCAGTCCGAAGCCAAGCTGATGAGCTTGGGGCAGCTCTGGGATGTTGTTGAAATCTGGATTACTGAGTGTGTTTAAAGATAAGCTGTTCTCGGAGGCTTGGGCTGTGAGCTCAGTGAGATGAGCTCGTGTTTGCCTCACAGAGATAGTGGAGACACACCAAGTTCCAGGAGACACTGTTTTCCTGTCATCTTATCCAGGGATGCACAGTCCCTCCCCATCCCAGCTATAACTGCCCAAGACTGTGTCCAGATGCTCAGATTTGAACACTTGATGGTTTTTAAATGTGTTTGAGAGCCTGAATGCCCTCCAGCCCTGCAAACAGGCTCTGACAGGTCCTGTGATATTTTTGAGATCAGAAGTTACTTTTCTCCTGGAGAAGACAGGACTTAGAAAGAGCAGCTGGTTGCGATGGTAACTGTCCAAAGAGGACAATCTTGTGCTGGCACATGAATGGGCTGGAGACACGTTACAAGGACCCTCTCCTCTTGGTTTTATTTGTAGGAATGTGTGGTAATATTTTAATCCCAACGAATTATCCTCTGAGGGCTGTTCTGAATAGAGCAGCTGTCAGTAATTACACAATGAATTCAGGGCACTGGCTGCTGGGCCCAGCAAGTCTGGCCTTTAGAACAAATACACTCCTGGGCAGTGGAGCCACTGAAAGCTGCTTTCCTGTTTGCCTTTGTGTCATGTTTGAGCTCTGCTTTGGCTTACAGCTGGGTGATATTCTGTGAGGAGTGATCTCACACCAACGTACTTCCCTCACTGGGAACGGAAATGGGATTTGTCACTTCCAACCTCATGCCTGTTTCAGTGAGAGTGAGATTAGCTTGACAGCCCTGGGATTTAGCCAGTCCTGATGCATTTGACTTTTGGATTCATTGGTGGACTCACAGTTATTCTGGAAGGAGAAGGGGAGGTTGGACTGGGAGACTCAGACCTACATTCCTCGATTAAGAGGTTGGACCAAAAGTCTCCAGCTGTGTGGTAGTAGAGGGCAGGAGATCTCTGCTCCAACAACTCTCCATTGTTGGAGTTCCCTTTAATGGGAAAGTCTGGAGATATCGTGATAGTAAGGACAATGGATGGAAAATCATATTGAACTACATCAAAGCACTGACTACGTGGTAGAACTCTTAAAGTCTCAGAAATAGGTGTCAAGAGAAAGTGCTGGGACCTTCAGCCTTGACTTTACTTTGAATTTTTAATTTTGTGGGGTTTTTTTAACGTATTAGAAAAACAACTGTCAAGAGTATCTTGTGTTTTGGGGTGGATAGTCTAGATGGGTTCTTGAGGTCTTCCCACACATGTTTTCTGCTGACCTGTGTAAAGTATCTCCTAAGAGACATGGCATCAACCAAGGAAAATAGTAGCTCCTTTCATGCCCTGGACTTTAATGGAAGGGGAACATCTTGAGAAGTGTGATTTTAGGTTGGGGCTCATCACTGAAATGTTCTGCTTTCACCAGGACAGGCCGGACATCAGGGGTGAACTGTAATGTAGTCATTCTCTGCTAACTGCTGTTGTTTAGTCTCTTGATCTTACAGGTTTGAGATGAAAAACTGACCTGTTCTTTTCTCTCCCCACATCCTGAAGACCTGGGATGATGAGCTGGAAAGATCAGCCCATGCCTGGGCTCAGCAGTGCATCTGGGACCACGGGCCCAGTGACCTCATCAGGTCAATCGGGCAGAACTTGGCGGTTCATTGGGGCAGGTAAGAGCTGGGGGGCTACAGGCTCATTGCAAATTGAGATTTATGGATCCTCCTTTAGAGACACTTGGAAAAGTTTGTTTTGATGCTTGGTGGAGCACTAGGGGAAGGGAAGAAAAGCCGAGGATGATTAATTGTGATTGCTTTGGTGGAACAGTTATCGCAGTAACACCTGCAGCCACCTTCAGCTGACAGTTCCCAGCAAACCAGCATTGATTTGGGCTCCTCCATTGATCTGTAGCTCTGTGTAATGCAGCTGTAACATGCTTAAGGTCACTCTTACTCCTTAGGGAGAACATGTCCAGAAGTCTTAACCCTTGCTCCTAAATCTGCTGTTTCAGGGGGGTTCTGGCATCATGTAGAGAACCAGCTGAAAGCTGAAGTTTCTCAGCAGCAATGTCTGAATTCAGCTGCTAGTTCAGAATTTAATTATCTTTTCCTGTATTTCCCATAAATATTTATCCAGCTCTTAATTTCTCTACTGAAAACAGTTTGCAGGTTTTTTTTTCCACCTTCTTGGGACAAGTTTTTAAGCTAGAGTTGTTAACCCAGTTAGGAAAGCTGACATTAAGGCTTTCAAATGGATTTTCCTCTCCATCTCAAGGTGGAATTTGTTTATTGTTAAGCCCCTGTTGTTAAGCCTGTTATGGCTTAAACCTGTTTTGCACAACAAGCATTTTGTAATTATTCAGGAGCCCGCAGGGTTTTCTACCCATTTCTTGGGTGGAAATGCAGTTATGATTGCTGTAAATCAGGTAGAACTTGGTGGAAAGCAATGGAAATTTGCTGGTGTGAACTTAGCCTGATATAAAAATTGGGCCCGTTTTTGTTGGCAGAATTAACTAATGATTGGAAAGTAGAGTGGTTAATCCATTGGAAACAAAGTCAAAAGATCGTGCTGTTCTTGGCTCTCCTACAAGTGTTCAAGATGACCATGGGTTCCTGATGGAGGTAGATCCAATCTTTCTCCCTTTGCAGCCACTGAGAGGAAAGAAAAATCAGATTTATCTCAGCTTTTTCAGGAACGAGCCATAACTTGATTGCCTCAATTTCCTCCTCTGTAAAATAGGATTCGGAAAGTATTCACTTCATGACATCATGAGATGGATGTTTTTAAAATACTTCTAATGAATGATTTTTAATGAAAAGTTGGCTGAAAGAACAAGCTCCAGTTGGTAATGATATCATTTGGAATTCTGGCAGCTTGCTTTGTGTGAGCTGTTGAAAGCAGTAAAAAGCAGTGGCTTTGGTACAGTTTGCAAATCGTTCTGTTTGCTCTGTGTACTTAGTGTGTAAAATACACAGGAGTTTCTACAGGTAGTTTTGACACCATTTGTGCTCCTCAAACAGCACAAGGAACATCAGCACTGCCACAGGCTGTGGTACCCAGGGCATGGATTACAAAAAGTACACAGTGTCTGGGGAGCTTGGTGCAGGGGAAATTGCTGCAATAAAAGGTGGGATAGGGGTGTAGTGCACCAACTACTCTGCACCAGCTTTTGGTGGGATGTGAGTGTGGAAAAGCCCACTCACTTCAAAGGTCTTACAGCATTAGCTCCAGGAGTACTTCCAGATTTAGCAAATTGCCCAGTGGTAAAATGGGCACACGAGGGCTTTGGGTTTAAGGTGTTTGGCAAACCTTAACTTCTGTTTACTTTCAAAATACAACTTTCCGCCAAACTAGAAGTTATTTTGTAGTTGGGTGGAAAAGTGAGGAGGGCATTTCAGGTCAGCAGCACTTGAGGATCATGTCAAACCTATGAATAACAGAGTCAGGTCAGGCTGTGAATTTGAGGGGAAAAATCATAGAAACACACGAGTTTGGGTTGGAAGGGACCTAAAAGGTCATCCAGTCCTATGGGCAGGGACACCTTCCACTATCCCAGGTCATTCCAAGCCCGATCCAACCTGGCCTTGGACACTTCCAGGGATGGAGCAGCCACAGCTTCTCTGGGCAACCTGTGCCAGGGCCTCCCCACCCTCACAGGAAGGAATTTCTTCCTAATAACTCATCTAAACCCATCATTTTTAACACTTTCAATGAGACTTTTTTACTTGGAAACTTCTACCAGAACGTCGTGGTTCAAACTGCCTTTTTCCTCCTTCAGGTATCGATCTCCAGCTTTCCACGTCCAGTCTTGGTATGATGAAGTTAAAGATTACACATTCCCTTACCCTCATGAGTGTGACCCGTGGTGCCCAGACAAATGCACAGGCTCCATGTGCACACACTACACCCAGGTAAAGGACACCGAGGGGTTTGGACCCAAACCCTCCACATCCCCACATATCACTGCTGACTGTGCCTAGACTGGGACAATTTGCTTGTTTTCAATGACTGCATTGCCCTTGCAGATAGTCTGGGCCACGACCAACAGGATTGGCTGTGCTGTGAATGTCTGCAAGCAGATGAATGTCTGGGGAGAAATCTGGGAGAATGCCGTCTACCTGGTCTGCAACTACTCCCCGAAGTAAGGCAGAGCAGCTGGGCTCTCTCCAGCTCTCCTAAAACTGGCAGGTTGCTTAACTAGCCCTGGGTCTGGGGAAGAGATTTCAGGCAGTCTAGACTGGTGGTTGTGGCTTTAAATTTTCTCTTTAGACAGAAGCACAGGGCTGGTTCAAAACTACGGAGCGATGCCTGGAAAACTGAATGAGGGGCCTGGGCCAGGCTGGAGCTTTGATGTTCCTGCCACGGGAAGGGAAGGAGGAGCAGGAGGTGGCCAGGATGGAGCTGGCGTGTGCTGCTTGCTCTCTGCTGTCAGAGGATGGGAGGGGATGAGGTGGTGGTTAATGCCAAAAAAACCCTGAAGTAACTGCATCAGTCAAGATTCCACTAGCTCGATAGTTTGCTTAAATTTCAAACTGAAAATTACATTTCTTGCCTACTGCATCCAGGAGAAGTTTCCTACCTGGCAATGGCAGTTAATATTTTCTGTTTTAATGGCTAATAGGAGAAACATTCCCACTCCAAGCCCTTAGCAGTTTAAAACTTCAAAACAAAATGAAGTAGGGAAATTGCTTATATACAAATGGAGTGGCTTGGAGAGCATCTGACTTCTAGGGATCATAGTGCAGAATAATCCAAAGGAAAAAGATGTGTGGGTATAGAGCTGTCATGGCCCAGGCACAGCTCTCTGGGTGGGTTGTCTAAGCCTCTCTGCCTGTATTAGGTACTGAGTATGTTTTGCTCATGGTTTGGAGGGATTTAACAACCTGCTCCTCGTAAGGGCTCACAGCATCTCCCACAGAGCTCCCACAGCAGGCTGGGCAACTTGCACGTCATCCATCCAGGGCTGCTGCATGGAAAAATACTCTATTCCTGCAGTTTCTGCTTAATTTTTTCTCTCTGGCATTGGTGCACATTGTCCTCATCTAGCCTTATAGGTGGAGACAGCTGAAAGAGCAATAACCCAGGAGTTCATAGCCATGAGCTTAACTCCAACTCTTGCAACCTTCTCAGCCCCTAAAATTTGCAGGACAAAGTGCCAAAATGGGCTGTTATTTTGAGTTAGTTTTTTTGAGAAAAAATGCAGTAATCCACTGATTTATTTGTGTTTATATAAGATCACAGTGTTTATATTGGAATTTAATATAAAAGCGACACTGCATGCAATTTATTTAAGGAAACCCTTAAAAAATGTCATTTCGGAAATGAAATGAGAAGGAACGTTTTTCCTGCAAGGCTTTCCTGAGGTGGTTGTTTAGTCTTTGCTCTGGGCCAGGTGATGTTTCTGGTCTTAGGGGCTTGGGTGGGTGTTTGGGTGTCTGATGGGTGTTGTTGCTCCTGTCCTTGCAGGGGCAACTGGATCGGAGAAGCTCCGTACAAGACCGGCCGTCCCTGCTCCGAGTGCCCTCCAAGCTATGGAGGAGGCTGCCAGAACAACCTCTGCTACAAAGGTACGTGGTGAGGGGCTTGGGCCACCCCCTGGATGGAGGAAAAGCCTGCAGCAAACACGTGGAAACTTCTAATGAGAACCAGCCACAGCCTTATGCGCCTTTTAATTATCCATCCTTCCTATTTCGGCATAACGAACACGTGGGAAATCGTTGGCCGCTGCCGAAACTGAAAATCCCTCAACTGCTTCAAATCTGGAGCTCGGATTCAGCGTGTTTTCCTGGGGAAAACGAAAGAGTTTGGATGGGGGGAAGCAGCTCTGAGCTTCCACGCGTTTGGCTCGGGAGCTGCAGCGGGAGCACTGACTGCGATCCCATCCTCGCGGGGTTTGTTTGGGAAGGGAATGTTCTCCAGTGCTTCCCAGAGGCGACGTGGGTGGGCAGAGCTTGGCTGCCTGCCCTGCTCCTTCGGGGGCCAAGGATGGAGCCTTTTCCTCCCTCCCCACCTTGGGTTTCACGGCTGCAAAATGAACAGAGCGATTTGTGTCCCTTGGAGGAGAGGAGGGGATCCTGGATGGTTTTTCCTGACCTGTGGAAAGAGAGGTCAATAGAGTAAAATCTATTTTTGATGTGAACCCTCCAGTGCAGCAGTGCTGTCCCCCTGCACGCAGGATCTCCTGGGGTCATTTTTCTCCTCCCACGTTTTGCTTCACAGAGAACTGGGCTCCTGCAGGTTCCCTGGAAACCTGCCCATAGCAGGGCTTATTTTGCAGCATTTCTCTTTTTTTTTAGCTTGTTGGGTTTTAGGAAGGACCCCAAGGTGCAGATGGGCTGCAGTGGGCAGAGGGGAGGGGATACCCCTATGGAATATGTGCCCTTCAGCAAATTTGTGTTTTCCTCCAGAGGGGAGAGAGCTGTGGGAAACAATATCAGCACTTTTTCTTCACTGATTAGTGGGGATGCTTTCAAATCTTTAGTGTAAGATGCTGTAAATGCTGCTTCATGTGCAGAGGAGCAACCTCCCCTCAGAGTGCCCTGGCAATAGCCCTGTGCTACATTTAATGGGCATTTTTGATCTTCCAGCTATTTTAAAGCAGATCCTTGTCAAACTAAATCACCTCCCTCAAAACATGAAGCTGTCTGACTTCCCCACCAGTGTGAACACACTGTAATTATTTTTAATCCCCTCTTCTAACAAGATCACCGTTATGAAGATCCCATCATTGGTGAGGCAGACGAGACTAATGAAGTGGAGATTCCACAAGTCACGGAGCAAAAGCCAGTGAGGTTCTTCCCTCCAGAAAGCAAGCCCAGCAAATCCATCAAGCCCAAGAAAATCATCCCGGAGTCCTACATGAGTAAGACAGCCTCTCTCTTTTTCAGCTCCTATGAGTTTTAATGTACCTTTATGGGAAAAGGTTGGAAAGTGATGAGGGTCAGGGAAAAAAATAGTGAGGAGGATGTTTGAGAGGTGATCTGTGTGAAAATTCACTGCTAATTGTAGCAGTGTAGCACCCAGAAATGGTGAGCAAAGCTTTCAAAGGCACTTGTGCCTTCTGCACATCAATCTGCAACAATTATATATTTCTCTAACTCATTTCATAGACACAAGGGTTGGTTTGGGTTGGAAGGGGCCTTAAAGATCATTTTGTTCCCAGGGACACCTGGCAGGGACACCTTCCACTATCCCAGGTTGCTCCAACCTGGCCTTGGACACTTCCAGGGATGGAGCAGCCACAGCTTCTCTGGGCAACCTGTGCCAGGGCCTCCCCACCCTAATATCTTCCTAATATCCAATCTAAACCTATTCTGTTTCAGTTTCCCCTTGTCCTGTCACTCCAGGCCCCTCTCCAAAGTCCAAAGTCCCTCTCCAACTCTTTTGGAGCCCCTTTAGGCACTGGAAGAAGCTCTGAGATCTCCCTGGAACTTTTTTCTCTCCAGGCTGGACACCCCCAGCTCTCCCAGCCTGGCTCCAGAGCAGAGGGGCTCCAGCCCT
Source organism: Calyptomena viridis (assembly GCA_013390005.1). Taxonomy (NCBI): domain Eukaryota; kingdom Metazoa; phylum Chordata; class Aves; order Passeriformes; family Eurylaimidae; genus Calyptomena; species Calyptomena viridis. The sequence continues at coordinate 169,632 of WEIV01011955.1, forward strand.
TGGAGCATCTCCGTGGCCTCCTCTGGACTCTCTCCAGCAGAAATCAATGAACCAAAGGTCCTCCCCTCAGTAATCAATTTAGGAAATACTGATTTTGTTTCCCATTTAAAATGGTCCTCACTCAGAAGTTACCCCCTTTGCAGCTTTTTTTGGGTTTTATAGTTTGTTTCCTCTATTTCTCGCTTGGGAAGATTTCTGAAGTTATTTGTGGAGCTGCTGATACTTCCTCAGTTGTTTTCTAACCTCTGTTAATTAAAAGAGACTTACTGAGAAAACAAGGTGAGGCAAGCCAGCACATCCTTTTCAAGTTTATCTACTGGAATCTGGAGAGTCTGTAATTAAATGGAGAATGAGATTCTGACTGGAGACCTCGGGCTGTAAATCAAAGCATTCACTGTCAGATGCTTCTTCCTTGCTAATATTCCAAAGACACCTGTCTCAAGTGAAGGGCTAAAGAGGCACAAACTGCTCCAGGCTGGATAAAATAAGATTTTATCTTGCTGCACTAAAGACCTCCAGGAAAGATGTGTGGAGGTCACTCATCTCTGTAGCTCAGGAGCTGGCTGAGCTCTTTCTTTTTTAAAATATTTATATATTTATTTTCTCCCCAGCACAAGTCATTACCTGTGAAACCAAGATGAGAGACAAATGCAGAGGCTCGACCTGCAACAGGTAGTGTTTTATTGATACTTTTTGGAGCACTGTGGGGAAAAAATAATCTAAATATTACTCAGTTCTTGCAAACAGGATAGGCTGTACTATGTATTTTTTGTGACTATCTGGGTAGATCCCCTTATAAAAAAACAACCAAAAAACCAACAAAACCCAAGGAAAAATCCCCTAAATTTCTTTTAATGCAAGCCTTCAGCCAAGCCTGGCAGTAAGGTGACTTGGTTTATTTTATTCAGCCATGATGACCCAGAGTTTCAGGTGTCCAAAATAATTTAGTAAATTTTGGCAGAGCCCCTTTTTGAGCCTTTTTCATGCATTCCACTGCTGTCCAAGCCAGACCAATAATTCATGGCTTGTCCCCTCTCAGCCAGTCAAGAACTTCTGGTTGAGGTTTCTGCAAAGAACGGGACAGTTTATCACTTGGAGAAAAACCAAATCCACAGAATCTAAATATTGGTCAGGCTCTTAAGGAGGGTGGAGAAACTGTTTTAAAAAGTACCTATTTTGCAATCTTGTTTTTAAAATGGCAGAGTTACGTGAAATGAATGGAATGGCTATTAAATGAAATAGAGTCAAAGTCTGTTTTTCTTGAATTGTTTTTCGCCACCCTCAAAGATATATATCTTCACTAGGTACTTGTGCCCAGCTGGCTGCTTGTACAGTAAGGGAAAGATCTTTGGAACATTTTATTATGAAAGTGTAAGTACCTTTTAATAGCTCAGAGCTGTAATTTGTGGGGAGTTAGTGGTAATAAGAGAAATGGGAAATGCCAACCATTCCAGTGTAATTTGGCTTTTCATATTCTCCAGTTGTGGTGCTCTAAAATGGTGCTAATAAAGATTATCTGTATTTTCCTCATCTTAGTGACGAGTGAAAAAAAAAGGAGTCTGGGATGGAAAAGTGATTCCAGACATGGTTTTACTGTGAATTGTCCTTAATGTGTGGACACCCATGGAAAGTGAGGGGTGGGGATCAATAGGCAGCTCTCACAAAGATCTGTTCATTAGTGTGGGAGCTTTTTATGTAAAACACTGTTAAAGATTGTAACTAAACAATATTTTGGGCTGATTTGCTGGATCTGGAATTAGCAAGATAATCTATAAATAAAGCATGGCACTGTTTTCCCATTAAAACTACTGCTGGGGTAAAGAAAGGTTGAAGATAAAAGTATTTTTTCTGTAAAATCAGGTTTTCTTTCCCCATTCCAACTGTTGGTACGTGACTGCATCACCCATGATTTGTCCTTGCCCTGCATCCTCTGTGATTGCAGACAGCCATCCCCTCCAAGTGGTGTCAGCAGAAATACTTTGGGTTTGAATATTTTGTTGAGAACTGGAAATATTTCAGACTACTCATTCACTTCCAATGCTGCTTTTCTTCTAAATTGTATTTAAATGTATGGTTTTGTTATTTAAAAAAAAAATAGCTTGCCATTCAACCAGGCAGTGCTTAAAATAATAATAGTAATAAAAGAATAAAGCTGTGCTGGGAGAGTAAGATTTAACAACCAGATTCCAAAGGAGTGTACTCAGCTTATTTTCCACTTGGTGCTTTGGTGGTGGTTTAATTTCTTCTGTTTTTCACCCAGTGGTTGGGCAGTGAGAGAGATTTATTTCACACTCCCTTTATTTATGCTCTTGTCAGTCATCCAGCATTTGTCGTGCTGCAATCCATTATGGAATCCTGGACAACAAAGGAGGGCTGGTGGATATCACAAGGAAAGGGAGGACACCTGCTTTTGTGAAGTCTACCAGGAATGGTGTGGAGTCTTTCAGGTACTGCCTTCACCAAAATGTTTTGGTATTTCCTTTAAATATAAGCAGATTTTCTGTCACCTTTGTTTTTCACCTGTACACTTAGTGATTCAAGTCATTCTGCTATGCTTATTTTTAAAATAAATTATTTTTTTGCTTGTTTTACAGGAAAAGTAAACCTTCAAATGCGTTCATGGTTTCCAAAGTCACAAGTAGGTTTCAAAAGCTGAGGGGAAAAAAATATTCTTGCTGGGGTTTTACGGGATGTTTGAAAACATCATTCCTTTTAGTGCTCTTTTTCATTTTATGTGGTTGTGTCAAATGGTTTCACAGCACAACCAAATGCTGGAGTGGTGATCTAAGGTGATCTGGAACCCTGGAGTGATTGTCCACTCACTGTGGACAGTTCCACCACCACCAGCCTCATTTTAATGTGGGTATTCCAGAGGAAGGTACAGAAAAAGAGGATAATGGGCCACTTCCAGCAGCATCTCCTGTGATGGATCATGGTGGGCTCTGAACTCCAGCTGCAGTGTCAAGAGCTGCTCATAGTGAAGGGATAGAAGATGGGCCATCCATGTGTGAAAGCCTCAGTCTATTGTCAACACCTTTAAAAACTGAAAAAATAGTGGCTAATGTCCTAGTCAATATTGTAATGAAACACATAATACATGGGGAATTAGTTTTTAACATTGAGTCATCACATTTCTGATGAGCACATAAATAAATACTGTGGAGTTCTACTTTTTAGACAACTCCCACTTTCTGAATAGCCTTGAAAAACTCCTCCTACACAGAATCATCCCTTTGATTGGATCCACCAGAGCCATTTTCAGGGAGAGCTGTAGGTGTCTGGTTATTTGGACTCCACATCTGGAGCTGGAGCCAAAACACAAATTGTGGATCAGCTGCTTTTCTCATTTGAGAGCTGTGACCTTTCTAAGGCCACTCTGTAGTGTGGTGGCAGGATTCCTGCTGGAGAGCTGCTTCAACCCTCTCCTGTGTCCCTGCTGCTGGGGTGGGAATGAGCAGCTTTCCTCTTGGTGCCCTCAGCTGGACATGGGGCTCACCAGATGTGCTGTGGGATCAATGACGTGTGTTTTCTGCAGCTGCCTGAACTTTTAGGTCTAATAATTTGCTTTTCCATGTTCCTCCCTGCAGCACAGACACTGGATTGCTACACCACAGTAGCTGAGCTGTGCCACTTCAAAAAGCCAGCGAGCCACTGCCCAAGGTAACACAAACCCACCTGGGCTCAGCTTAAACCCACCCTGCTCCGAGGAGGGGCAGCTTAACAGAGGATGCTGAGGTCCCTGAGGCAGAGGGATAGTGGGAGTAGAGCTGATTTTACTGGATAAACTGGAGGAGGGGGTTGGGAATGGAATGTTTCTACCTGACACCATGCTTGTCTTGGCATCACTCAGAAAATTCATGTTAAGTTTTTGGATTGCCAGTAACGTGTAAGTCAGTCAGGCTGTGGGACCTCGTTCCAGCACACCCCTGGAATTTATGAGTGTGCAACTTCACACTCTGTCTTTATCCTCCTGCATTTGCTGGTTTGGGGATGTGGTTCTCCTTTCCACCTTAAAACGTGGAAGAAGTTTGTTCTAGAAAGCTGCTCTGTGCAGGTGTGACAGGGCAGGGGAGCACAAATATGCAAAGACATGTGCACAGCACTGCCCAAAAATACAGGTACTCCCCTTTGAGAAGGTCATAAAAGATCAATCTCTCTTTTACTGGTCTAAATGCCTCTATTTGCAGTTCTGCAGTAACAACCAAATGTCATCTGAGGGGAACAAATAATTAAATTCACTGTTGCCACCTGCAGACCAGATGCAGGCACTTGAAATGTCCCAGGAATGCAGCTCACTTTCCTGTTCAGCCTTGATAACAAGAATAAATATGAATAACTTGTTTTCTAGGATTTATTGTCCAGCCCACTGTAAGGACGAGCCATCATACTGGGCACCAGTGTTTGGCACCAACGTTTATGCAGATGTGAGTATGATCCTTTTCCCAGTGATCCCATATATTGTGGTGTCTGTGTCAGAGCTGGGCTCACGCTCTGGGATTTAGGGAAGAAAGTCAAACTCTCTGTGATCATTGTGGGGATGGGCAAATGGGGGTGAAGGCCGAGGTCAATGGGCTTGGGGAGCCCTTCTGCTCTTCAACACTGACTTATTCTTAGGGATTTGAACATGTCACTTAAAATCTACTTGACTTATGGCCAACTTCTACACTCCAACACCAGTTTATTCTTGGAGATTTGTCACTTAACCAGGCTGGCTGTGAAATCATGGCACTTGTCTGCCTTTGAAAGGCACTTTGGGATCTACAAGGAGCACCAAAGGGCTTTTATTATACAGTAACACACTATAGAATTGACAAAACCAGGCTTCCTTCCCCCTCCCCTCTCCTCTTTTGGGGAGCTGAACAGTGTTTCTGAGCAGCCAGGACAGAGCTCAGAGTAGTGGAAAGAAAGTGTGTGAGCTGTTTTTATGGGATTGTTTTTATAAACTCTGCTCCTGGGGATGAGCAGAGACTTGATGCTAAAACTAGGCAAAGAGTCATTTTCTTGAAATCTCATAATATTAGGCCTCTAAAAACGGGGTCTCAGTGTTTTTCCATTTGTGGGTGCCTGGTTGTTTTGCTTTTTTCCTCCTTTTCTTTTTCCCCTTCAAGGTTGTGTTCAGAAAGCTCCCTGGCTGCTCTCTGCCCTGTAGGAACATGTTTTTTTGCAAGTCTGGGGGAAGCAGTCAGCAGATTATGGACCCCCAGCTTGGGGTCACCTTGGAGCTTTGCAGACACCTGAGAAAAACCTGCAGAAATCATACAGTAATTTGGGGAAGCAATTTTGAAAGCAATTTTTTTAAACCCCCCTATTTTTCATTTTGTCTGAGACCCGTTTTTTTCAAGGTAGAGCTGCACAAACAGGTTATCCCAGACTGGCTCACAGGCAAATCCATCAGGCAGCTGCTGCCCTGCAGTACCTGCCTCCCTGGGAGCTCCCACCTGCAGGAAATGGGAAATAGTTTGCTGGTTTTTACTGAGGACAAAACTACCTCAGATTACTCCTGAATTACAAGGGTATCAGGCAAGGAGCAGCATCCCAGGCTGGCACTGCACTGATGCAGAAGGATCAGTGTCCTCTAATGAACCACAAGCTCCATTTCCTATCATCCCTCCTGGGTATTGTTTCATAATTGGGAGCATGGATGGTGATTTGGGAGAAAAACAAATAATAATGATAAAAAAGTATTTGGCCACTTTCTAGCAGGTTTGGTTAACCTTTTTCTGGACTACTGTACTAACAGGTGATGTGGGGGTGATAAGGAAGCCTTGAGGTTGGCATGAGGGTGAGGTTGGCAGCAAAGCAGGTGAAACCAGCTGGGGAAAAAAAGGATGCTCTCCAGGAAGGGATGATGGGAATTAAGCCAAGCCCACTGCTGAGGAATAATTAGTGCAGTCGTTAAGGTGGGTGAGACAAGTGCTGGTTCTAGGAAGGCTCTGGGAAGCAAACTTCATGTCTAGTGTGGCACCTTCAGGGCCCTGGAGGGAGTTGTGCTCCAACTCTGACTTATTAAATAAGTAGTCTGAAAGAAAATGAAGCATTTGGCCCCATTTCCAGTCTGCAGTCCCTGCAAGGTGCTCTCTGATCTTTTACCACCTTCTCTAAAACATCAGTTCACTAAATGCTCTGGCAGGTAAGGGGTTGATAGTCTGAGCTGTGGTGACAAAAATGCTTGTCTGGTTCATGTAAAGACAAGATTCACTGTGCTTTAACCCCAAGACAGTATTCACATTTCCATGATCCCTGGAAGACACATGACAATTTGTTTTGCCATGAAAAATAATGCTGTCACATGAGGAATTGATGGGTTTTATGTGATATGATTTTTATTCAGGGGGCAAAGGAGACCCAATCTCGCTTTGTGTAAAGGGAATTTTACCCACTTGAAATCCATTCTGATTTGGGTTATGGTTTACTTATCATTATAAAATTGTCAAGGATTATGAGTTTATGTGTGGGGCCTTCTGGTGGGTTAAAGTGTAAAGAGGTATTGGCAGCTTTTGCTTTAAAAAGCAGTGCAGGGAATTGTTCTTGAAGAAATTAATAGGATCATGGAACAAGGACAGAGAGGAGATTTAAATTGGGGGGTAAATGAGCAAAATGCAAGAAATATGCAATGGTAAAAGTGGACAGGCCTGGTTCTGGGGTGATCACAGAATCGTGGAATGGCCTGAGTTGGAAGGGTCCTTAAACATCATCTAGTTCCACTCCCTTCCATGGGCAGGGACACATTCCACTATCCCAGGTTGCTCCAAACCCCATCCAGTCTGGCCTTGTTGCTGGAGCTGTGTGATCATCCAGGGATCTTTCCAAAGGTTGTAGAAGAGCTTTTGAGTTCCACGAGACTCTTGTCATTTGTCACCCCACCTGGCTCCTGGTGTGACATAGAACATAAGGGAAGTCCATCCCCATCCCTGCTCAGGAACCCTGTGGAGCCAGGAAGGAGAATGTCTCTCCACTTGTGAGATGAGGTCCTTTATCCACAGTTGTGCAATGATTGACTGGAGGAGGATGAATCACCTGCATAACCAGGCTGGTGTTTGTCACCAGAAGCTCAGCTCTCAGGAGATAAGAAATTCATGATTAAACCAATCACACTAATGAGGAAATTCTGGGTGATGAAGTTCATAGTCACAGAATATTACTAATGACCCACTATAAAGTGTATTGTTATTTTATAACGTGTGTCCCACAGTCCACTTTGTCAGGAATTGGTCTCAGATCATCCCAAGGGGCTTCACCATGGAAAGCCATTGTGTTGTCCATACAGCTGTTGTATTCCTAAATTAGGGTGGGAAGGCCTTATTCTTGTAATATCTCATCTTTCAAAAGCTCTGCAATCAATTCATCAAAGCACAGCCTGGCCTGGGATATGAGAGGGCTCTAATCCAGCACAGTGATAAGAGGAGGTTTGGGCTAAAGCAATAAAAACTCTATTGGTCAAAGCTTTGAGCAAGCAGTGGAACAGCAAGTCCTGGAAAAAACCAGGAATGCTTTGAAAAGAACATTGTTTAGGATGTCTCCCTGTGGAGATTGTTGCAAATTGATTCAGGACAGTTTAATTTTTATGAGCCAGTTTTAGATTTACAGATTTCCCACCACATACTGGGGAGAATTCCCTGCATATCTTTCAAACACAACGTTCCCTTGCTCCCTTGACCATATATAGAAGCAAAATACCAAATTGGCACTCAAAACCCAGAGAGCTGCCAAGAGATAGGCCATCCAAAGTGATAAATATATAGGGGACAAGGCAAACCTGCCATATATGGCTGTGAGAACAAAACAGCACAGTCTGCGTTGTATGTACGTAACGTTTGCCCTTGGCACTGGTTTTGTGGTACTTGGACCTGTAGGATCAGGGAGTGTCTGGGGTTGGGATTTTCACCTGCTGCAGTTCCTTGTGCAAAGCTGGTTTTTGCTTTGTGTTGTTCCAGCCTTCTTTCTGTAAATCCTCTAGAGCTGATGGCCAAGTTTATCCTATGCCTCAGCCTTCCCTGCTTTTGCTCTCTTTTTCTGGATGCTTGGGGAGCTTAGTCATCAGTTGTTAGTGTTTTGTGTTGCTCCAGCTCATCTGACTCTGCACATCTTGGAGAGCAGGGGAACAATGTGTAATAGAGAAACTTTAGTCCTTCCAATTCTTCTAATCTCCTCTGGTGTTGTTTTATGGGATAATGTCCATTCAAAAACTACACCACTCAATGGGTGCAGTCCTTCTATTTTTCCTAGAAAGAAGGATTTGAACTCTCCTGGATAATTAGTGGTCATTGACCTTAATTCAGGAAAAGCATTTCCTTTTCAAGCTACTGTGTGGATGAACTTTGCTGAGGTGCCTGGTCCTTAGCAAAGTGTTTCACCACAGTGGTTTCTCTGGTGCAGACCCAAGAGGTCCTGGCTGGAAAGTTGTCCTCAGTTCAGCTTTGGCCCTGGGTAAGATGAAGAAGCTTGGATTTAGATTGGATATTGGAAAGAAATTCTTCCCTGTGAGGGTGGGGAGGCCCTGGCACAGGTTGCCCAGAGAAGCTGTGGCTGCCCCATCCCTGGAAGTGTCCAAGGCCAGGTTGGACAGGGCTTGGGAGAGTGGGAGGGGATTGGAATGAGTTGATCTTTAAGATCCCTTCTAACCCAAACCATGATTCTGTGATTCAGTGATAACCTTCCAGGTGCAGCTCCACCTCAGACAGGAATGATGGAAAAGCTGCTTGTCCTCTGCAGTGGTGGTAGATCTTCTTAAAACCAGGGCTTGCGACATACCCACAAGATCTGCTCCATGACATCTTTCCTCCCTAGTTGGTCCAAAACAGGGACAGAAAGGTTTCATAACTATTTCTTTTTTATTATCTCGTGGGTTTTTTGTGTTTATGGAGGTGGTAAATCGCCATATATAAAATATAGGCAGCGTGCCAAGTCAAAATAATGAAATATTTTTCAGAGCTCCAGTATCTGCAAAGCTGCAGTGCATGCAGGAGTCATTTCAGATGAGAGAGGTGGATTTGTGGACGTGATGCCTGTGGAAAAGAAGAAGAGTTACGTTGGCTCCTTAAAGAATGGTGTCCAGTCAGAGAGGTGGGAATTTTTCCTTTGCACTTTCCTCTTATTTTCCACAGTGGGTTCAGTGGCATGTTGAAGTCAGCACATATCAGCTAGAAAGGCTGGTGGATTGGAAATATGTGACTCAAGAGTGTCACTGTGAATTTTGAGACCCAAACAAATAGAGCGTGTTGTCCTGCTCTCACCTCCCACTGCTTCACATCAGTGTGAAAGGTGTGAGAGATTGTTCAGCCTTCTTTGATTTTGTTATAGTACAAGTCCATATTAATCCATTTTGCTGTGTGTTTGACACATTAAAAGATAGGCACAGGTATTTTCAGCTTTCAGCCTGGGTCGTGCTTTGAGGCTTATAATTGGAATTTCCATTCAATTCTGGGCTGTGGGATGCATTTCTATTTATTAACTCATCCTCTATTCTCTTTGAAAGGAACGTGAGTAAATTAATGTTGTCAGAGGTGATCAAACACTTTTTGAAGATGGATTTGCCACCCTTGTAATATTTTTGTAGTTTCTTTTGGGCCAACCTTGCTGGGTTCAGTGACAAATTGGAAATCAGTGGTTCCAAAATCCTGCACCTCCTAATGACCACAATGAGCAAGTCACAGCTCATTCAGTCCTTTCTAATTTGAAACTCCTGTTTCAATCTGTGTTGTATTTTTTTCAGATATTGGTGGGTTGGTACTAATTTCTCAAAGCTATCCTTGCAAATACCAAATTTCCCACTTTCAGGGTGGATTTTAGTCACTACTAACTTTGCCTGCTCCATGTAGTTCCTCTTTAAAAAATACCACAAGAAATCTTATCAAGTTTGCTGTTTTTGTTGTACTAATGGATATCCCAGAATGCTATAGGAAACATCTCAGGAAACAAAAATAGACTAAGACAGGAAAACCATAGGTGTTAAATATGAGGTTTTTTCAGTATAGATTATCAAGGTCAGGATTTTGCAATTCAGATTTAGGCAACAAACCTCCTGTTCCTGTGAGGGTTTTTTTTATTTCTGTTCTGTATGCTCTTATATTTTATATTAACAGGCAGCTTTTTACTTGGATGGCAGACTGTGCCCTAGCTAAGAATAAATCCCACTGTTAGCAGGGACATGCAATGTGAGCAGCCAGTGCTGATCTGGGAGGTGAGGGAAACCAGAGACATCCTCACACGGGGATGAACATGAAGATGGTCAAAGTGTTATTTACCCTCAGCAACAAGGAACAACTTCATGCTGTGAGATCCACCAGGCAGTGAAATAGATTTTCAAAGATTGAGGTGAAAATGTTACCCTTTAGGACACTGGAAATAACCTTTGGTAAAGATACAAACCAAGCAGGTGTGGGGAAAGATTGCCTTTAGGATTTACTGAGCTTTTATCCTAGTTGGAATGTTTATTTTGCAGGAATATGAAATTTTGCCTTTTTCCTGGGGTTTTTCAGCCCAGCAGGGCTGGAGGAACAGGATCTGGGAATAGAAACACCCCCTTGCCCCCATGCACACAACCACCTGGAATTGGAGCAGCTGGAGACACCTCTGCAGATTGAAAATAAATATCCATATTTATTGTCATTTAATGTGAACTGATCTGGCTACTCCCCTTGCCAGCACCAGAAGACAGGCCAGACAGGCCCTGGGAACCTGCCAGCCTATTTGACAACTGTTTTTTAGGAAAACACATTCCTCTTCATGTCTGAATCTCTGCATAAGGGAGCTCAGATTTCCTTGGATATAAGCTAGGGCTGTAAGAGAGGCTGTTGCCTTCCAGCTCCTTTTGTTGGCATCAGCACTATAGAATGGGATTGAAAACATAAACCAAAGGTGAAATCATGGATTTGTGCCTCTTTTTTTTTCATCCTCTATCATTCTCCTGCTCCTGGTAGGGGTGAGAGAGGAGAAATTCAGAGTTGCCTGTAGGTCAATCGCCCTTTGGGTCTTGCAGTGTCTTCATTTACTTCATTCCATGTGTTTGGTTTTTTTTCTTCTCTTTTCCTCCAGCTTGAGGAACCCTTCAGATGGCAACGCTTTCCGAATTTTTGCTGTGAAGCAGTAAATTCCCAGGGAAGGTGCAGGTTTCTTTGGGAGAGCGCTCTGTTGGTCTCCGGAGTCGCGGAAGCTCCTCTGACGGCATCAGCTCTGACCGTACCCTCCTTGCCCATCTCCTTCAGGGAATTCTAAAGAAAAGGGGAAAAAAAAAAAAGACAAAAAAAAAAAAAGGAAAAACCAAAAAAAAAACCCCAGTTCTGAATCAACGGCTGGCACCCG
>WEIV01011955.1:180942-266403 GCA_013390005.1 Calyptomena viridis
AAAAAAAAAAAAAGGAAAAACCAAAAAAAAGACCCCAGTTCTGACTCAGCTGTTGGCATCTCGTCGCACCCGTGCAGCGTTGTATCTTTTCGTCTCGTGTTTTTGTTTCTCTAGGGGCATTCAGCAACGATAAACTGTTGTAACTTTCCATTTACGGGAGGTGTGCTACACAGAACGGCGGTGGCTCAGTGCACAGCACGTGTGGGGATCTCAGCATGGCCCTGGATGGCATTTTTGGGGTGTGAGGCACCTACTGTGACGGGTGTGGGGACGTGAGCGGCCGAGCGGACTCGGAAGTGAGCGACTGTCCAGGCACTGGACACTTGGAAACGAGAAACTGGTTTAGCAGTTGTGTCGTTTGGGGAGGGGAAGGGCTTTGATTGAGAGGTTTTGTGTGGTTTCTGTGCAAAAGAAGAGATAATTTGGTCTTTGCCCAAAGAGGGGGTGTGAGCCAGCAGTGCTGTGTAAGGCTGCTGGGATCGTGCTGGGCTGTGTTGAATGATGTTGGGAAGGGGATGTTCTTGGTGGCCGGACATCGAGGTTTTGGGGGAGTGGAGTAGGGTATAAAACGGTGGCAGAGATCCTCACTGCAGCAAATGAGGCCACCAGATAATCAAAAGAGCAGGTTTAGTGTTTGCTGGTCAAACATTCACAGGTATTTTGCAAGCCTGGCAACCTCTGAGCAGTCAGTGAATGGGGCTCCTGTGCTGGCACATCTCATCCTATACTACACACCATTTTAAGTACAGTTAAATGCAGTGTATTGTTTTATACAGCAGTGCTGGTTGTTTTATCTGTAGTAGTTAAGTAGTGATAAAATTAATCTTATTTCTGCTAGGAATCGTTGCATCCATAGGAAGCATGTTCACTTTCCCTTTGTGAAGCTCCATGTGGTGTGTGCAGCTCTAAGATTTTAAAGATATAAATTGGGGTAGATTAATTTTTCCTTTCCAATGTGTGAAGCCAACAGATCCCCACTTTCAGTGTAAATGTAACCTGGGAGCATTTTTGATACCCAGGATGGTAGGTTTTGCAAAACTCATAGGTGTTGTAATGATGGTATTTCATATTTGGATATTTATGTTTTGACATGCACCCAAATTCATTTCAAAGCCAAGAGAAGGGCCCACCATGACCTTCTCTTTTAAGGCAGAAGAGTATTCTCTGCTTTATGTTGGAAATGAGTTTTAAAAATTGGTCTAAATACAAATCTGATGTTTTTTTGGTGCATGTGCATCCAGTAACTTCATGAGTCAACAGAAGACAGTGTCAACTTTAGTTCTTCCATTCTTGTAAATGCAGAGTCCTTCTGTTCAATAACCGAATGATAATATTATATTACAAGTGGGGAAATATTTCCCTCTAATTGGCAGATGTCTCACAGCTGCTCTTATGCTCAGTCTATGTTTGGTTTCATCTAGGCAGATATAAGAACCATCTCTTCAAGCTCTTTCAAAACACAGACCAAAAACATTTATATGATTAAGCACTTCTTTAAATCTGTAAACACCGTGAGATCAGCAAGGAAATGACATTTAAATGACATTTATCACTCAGTTTGCCTCACCATGGAGGATTATTTCTCTGTAAAATCTGAATTTGGAAAGAGATCTTTTGTAAAACAAGAAATTGGAGCTTGTTTCTTGTAAAACAAGAAATTTGCATCATGTCCAAAAGTGCTGCACACAAACCCTTCCTTTGGGGTGGATAGAGAGAAGTGACTCTTCATGTTGTCTTTACGTAGTATCGTCCTCCAGGGTGTACAGTGTTGACTTTAGATAGAAAAATGGAACTATTTTTTTTCTTTCTAGGGAAATTGATGTTAAAAACAGTTTAGAAAAGCTTAGACAAGCTGCTGGTTGGAAGTGTTTGAGATGCTGGCAGTGGAATAAGGCTTCCCTGTTTCTGCCCACTGGGAATAATTGGGATATACATGGTCTGGTTCAAGCCCATCAAAGGAATCTGGGACCATCATGGGCCAAATGGCAGCCAGGGGGTTATTAATTGAGTTGGAAAGAGTAAGAGGTGCCATCAGGTTCACAGGGACTGCAAGAGCACATAAAGCACCTCGATGTTACTGTAGGATCCCACCTCCGTGATAATTCTGGATGTACATGATGGAAAGAAATGTGAGGGCTCTTGGAATAAAGCCCAGGAGATTATTGTGAGCACATAAAAATGGGATGTATCTACCTGATGGAAAGGGGACGAGGGAAGGGTTATTATTCCAACAGAAATATCCTAAACTGCTTAATTCAAGTTACAATTGCATATTTTTATCTTCAGCCAACTGGTTTGGATTTTTAGAAACAGATGTTAATTTAAGTCTGTATCTGTTTATTTTTATATTTGTTGTACAAAAGAGAAATTGTGACTTTACTACACAAATATTATTCGAGGTCCTGGGTGCTATTAATTTAAAAATACCTCCCCCAGAATTAGGGGTGATCAGGTCCTCCAAGGCAGTCATGATATCTCAGTGACTTGCAATCATGTGTGCTAGCTATTCATAAACAGGTGGGACAGTACCAGTCTTTAGCCAAATATTTGCTGATTTTATTTCTGATACCAAAACATTTCTCAGCACAACATATTTCAGTGCAGCTTAAAGATGCATCATGTCTTTATCTCATCAAGTTCCTCCTCAGCCCCCAGCTCAGCAGGTTTGTGGGCACGTGCCAGCTTGAAGCACCCAGGTTAAATCCTGAAGTGCCTCAGACAGCTGATGCTGCCTGGTGGTTCTTGTCCAATAAATTGATTTTTGAAGCCAGGCCTGCCAGTGCAGACATTATTGCAGAACATCTGACTCAGCCAAATCTCCAAAAACACAGCCAGGGCTGGTGGGTCTGTTGGCTCCATTAATTTCTTCATTTTAAGACATTCAGCCAACAGCTGATCGAGGAGGCTCCAGTTGGTCAGTTGTGCAGTCTAAATATTTAGGGCCAGTTCAGAGAGTTGCTTTTCTTTTTTTTTTTTTTTTCTGTGAAAAATGGTGTATTTTACTTCCTATGTATAAAAGTTACTTGTAAATTTTCATTTGCCTTTGCATGTTTTCCAAGGGGCCGTGTGGTTGTTTATAAACTAGATTTTTTCTAAATACAGAATTGTAAAATATCCTTTCCCCCTCCCTCCATTTTATTTTGATTTCTGAATTATTTGTGAAATAAAACCTTCCCAGAATGAATGCTTCCCTTGTCTTTAATGCTCAGCCAGAGCTGGGTTTGTGTTTAGAAGAGCTATTTGGGATCACTCTTGGGGACCAGAGTGTCCCCTGGAGACCCCAAAGGAGATTGGGATGTGCAGAGTCTGTTCCACAAACAAATAAATTAAGCTGCCCAGTACCCAGACGTTAAAAGTCACCCTTTACCCCATCAAAAATAAGATGTACTTTAGTGAAACATCCTGAAAGTAAAGGAAAATCACTGTCTGTCTTTAAATCCCTGCAATATAAGGGCTGAAGTAGATTAATGAGTTGGAAATAGTTTTTAGTGTTTAGTGCTGCAAAACACAACTGAGGTGAACTCCTCCCCACCTGAGCAGGCTGTTGTTAGTTGTACCCTTATTTTTTGAAAGGAAAAGTTCCAGAGTTTTTAATTCCCCTGGAAGTTTTCTCCAAGCTCCTACTTGGTGACAGCACCACAAATCAACCCCAGTTGTTTCATGGTAATTTAACACCATCTTGGTTAAAGGAGTGACAGGACAAGGAGGTTCATAACTCAGCTCCAGGCAATGAGCACCATATGGATTGCCCAAAAACGTGGGCTGAGCCATGGGAAGGGGTCCTGAAATTTTACATTTTCCATTCCCTGTACAAGAAGACCCACATCAAACCCAGAGATGTTTGCATTTCTCCAAGGCTGACCTGATGCAGTGATTGTTGAACAGGATTTACTGTAAAACCCAACTGAGGACTGACAAGATTACACCAATATTATGCTGCCAGTGATTTCTGTAGAAGGAAAATTTCATGGCTGTTGCACTCCCTGCAGTTCCAAACTGTCCATTTGAACTTGCTAATGCCCAGTTTGTGCTTTCTTTCCCTGCTGCAAAAATACCTCCTTTGTTGAAAACGTTAGGGAAGATTTTCATGAGCAGAGCTTAAAATAAGCTGAGAAGGGGATTCAGGCTAATGGTCATTGTGAGCTTTCTTAGTCCATCCTGCTAATTGCAGCAGTTATTTGATTTCCTGTTTGTTGGTGCTACAAAATGGCCCAGCCTGGGGGTTGTAACTAGATGACTTTTAAGGTTGCTTCCAACCAAATACATTCTGTGATTCCTTGAATGGAAAAAAGGCAAATTTTGCCTTGAATGGCAAAATTCAGGTCTTGGCTGGCCTAGAGAACCAAACAGCATCACACCCCAAATTTAAGGCTGAAGCTAAATTTCCCTTTGGGTTAGCTTCCAGTCCTTCAACAGTATCTCTGTTTTTGCTAATGATTGTCCCCT
Organism: Calyptomena viridis; assembly: GCA_013390005.1. Taxonomy (NCBI): domain Eukaryota; kingdom Metazoa; phylum Chordata; class Aves; order Passeriformes; family Eurylaimidae; genus Calyptomena; species Calyptomena viridis. Next base: position 185,389 of record WEIV01011955.1, read on the forward strand.
CCTTCCCAAGCCATGTGCTTTATTCTGTTCTCATCTATCAGAAAATGGTGATGTCACAAGTTTTGTGTGAGAGCAACATCACAGACAAAGCTGTGTCTTCATTCTGTCCAACAGGTATGAAAACCAGGTAAGTGAAGGCTTGGGACAAAACAGGAAAAGGCAGGAGAAAAATTCAATTTATTTTTTTTCCCAGTTGGGGATGGGATTCAGATTTATGTTTTAGAGAAGAGGGTGTGAAAACTGGGAGGTTGAATGAAAGCAGAGGGGAAGGAAAAAAGAAATCTCTGTGGGCTTCAGTGAGGGTGGCCTGTTTTCCCACATTGCTGGGATCAACAAGAAGCTGGGCTCTCCCTGCTTGCTGTTTGAGGGAGAAATATCTTGTTGCTGCTTGTTTTGCCTTCTGCTGCCCGTTCCTCACCCCGTGCTGAGCTCATCAGAGCCTATGTATAGCCCGGGCATACCTTGGGGTGGGTGTCCTGCCAAAAACCCACGTTCATTTATAGGATGCACCCGGGCGATGTTTTCAAAGCCGTTTTGCAAACGATGGGGTTGGTTCCCGTTTGTACTAAGGACCTGCTTTAGGGCACTTAGGAGACATTTATGCCACTTTAGGGTGTGGACAGAGCAGTGTAAAGAAGCCTCAGTGTAAACAGAAACCACCCTTACATCTTGTTGACAGTGGTTAAAATAGGGTTATGGATTTAAGCCAACAGACAAGGTTTGCCTTGTGCAGCTCCCTCTGCTCCTCACCCTCGGTGCCATGTGAGCAGGACAGGGTTGTCCACAGTGTCCCTCCTCAGCCACTGCACAGCCCAGCACCTTCCAGTGATCTGAAGTGTCAAACTGAATACAGGGATATTTATAGCGGCAGACAAGGCAGGAGGCTCAGGTGGAACATGAGAACTGGAAGCAGAAGGGAGCTGAGGCTTTCAAAATAAATTCTGAGCTTTGGAATGTCTTACAAGTGCTGCTTCCCTCGGGTTTGGGGCTCCTGTGGCTTTGGGGGTGTGGGTGACCCTGAGCCTAAGAGAGGACCTGCCAACACACACACTGTCCTGAAGTGCTTGACACTGGTATCCCCAAGTTTTTGTTTCAGTAGCTGCCTCAAGGCTTGTTTCTGCACATTTATCTTTTGCATTTGTGGAAGCTAAGAAAGAACCATCTATGAACTAAGCCAAGGGGCCAGAGGACAAGTGCATCAGAAAAAAAAATCTCTAAAGCAGCCTAATTTCCTTCTCTACAGGTTTAAAAGGCTTTTTAAGTTGGAAAAAAGAAAGAGTAAAACCCAATGCAGATTGGCTGTAGGAAGGTTTTTTTTATACCATCTCATTTGATGTGCTTGTAATCAAAATACAGTTTATATGAATGCAGGGAACCCCAAAAGTGCATCAGTACCTCTGCTGGAAGTAGGAGAAACAGTCTGCAAAAATAACCTGGCACTTGGAAGGGAAGAATACAAGGAATAATAAAAGATGGAGACCAGTAAGGAGTAATTCAGCTCAACTGAGATAAAAAAGAGTCAAAAGCATCACACTATGGCCAAGGAGATAAATATCATATCAGATGTGCAAGAGGAACACGGTCTAAAGGAAGGTGAGAAACATTTCAGCTTTGCTTTGTGCTGTTCAGGTCTCTGGTGCAGTGTGACAATGTGTGGATTTGTACATCACTGTCCTAAAATTGTTCAGCTGGCTTTGGGAAGCCCAGGAGGAAGCAAAGAGAGACCTGAGAGCTGAAACAGCTCCCAAGAAAGGAGGAAAGATGCTGAGGATGACAAAGGTGAGGAAAAGGACACTGGAAGTGTGGAAAGGTACCGTAACAGAAATCATTTGTTCTTCAATCCCAAAGGGACCCCACTGAGAAGAGATGGGCTTAAAATGTAGTAGCAAACACTGAGATTGGTCATTACTAAAGGCTCTGACAGGAACAGATAATCTGTATGGTCTTTTCAGGCCACTATTGAAGGTTTTTGAGAATATGCTGGATCTCCTAAAATGAGATCCTGCTTGGAATGGATGGAGGATGGGCTAGAAAATGTCTTGATGGCTCCCCTAGTCATTATTTCTACAATTTTCAAAACCAAATGAAACATGAAATCGTATGGGAAGGGTTATTATCTGTTTGGACCAGGATGGTGCACAGGCATGGACTGGCATTGTCCCATGAGTGACACAAAGATGACCCTGTAGAAGTGGCCCAGGTCAAGGTGTCAGGAGATAATAAAAACAAGTCATTGTTCTCCTAACTTTTTGTTTTTCAGGTTTTGGGTTTGTGTCTTTTTTTGGGTTTGTTGTTGGTTTTTTTTTTCTGTAGGTCTTTTGGCAGACAAAGGAGTCCTGTGGGACCCTGGGGTGTGTTTGCAGATCACACAATTACAGAATATGCTGAGCTGGAAGGGACCCACTATAGAACCGTGGACCTCCTGTTGTGTCTGAGGTAAAGTCCTGGGGACAACCCCACAAAAATGCTGCTCTGAAATGCTGGCAAGGGGTGATTTGGGGCATCCCTGTGGGGATGGCACTGAGCAGAGGAGCACAGGCTGAGTGCTGGCTGCTGGAGAGCAGCACGGACTGCTCAAATGCACAGGAGGCATCTTGTACCAGTGCCAGGCATGGAGCACCATCTGAGGACAGGCCTTTGGTGGGAAGATGGAGACCATGGAAATTTTCTCATCTGCAGAGTCATGAAACAATCTCAGGCGTCTGAGGGCAGCTGGCCAGCTCAGCAGGCTCTGTGTGCCTTTCCAAACACATGAGTGAAGTCAAGCTGTCCCAAACCCTTACAGCAAACCAGATGCACAGAGCTGAGGAGCCCAGTGCTGGACAATGCTTTCCTTGGGAACAGCTCCATTATCAGAAAACAATGATTGCTGTAAATCCAAAGCACTAAACTGGAATTTGTTTGGACACCAGCCATTTTAGCAGGGGCAATAAAATGATGAAAACACCCAAGTTTCCATGAGCTCCAAAGTCTCTAGTCTAGACCAAGAAAAGGGCTTTAAAAGCCAGCTCCAGTTGATGTTGTGGACAGCTCTGGATGCAGTTCCAGAAAACGCTTGTGATCTGATTTTAAGGAGAGTTACTGGAAAAGTGGTGAAGCCCTGGCCCCTTGGCCTTGTGCTTGGTATGGCACGATGGGGACTCGGGGTGGAGGGGTCCCTGACCCCCCCTGGGTGCCCCTCACTGACGCAGGAGAAAGTTGTGTGAGGTCCCTGCTCTTCTCTTATATAATCCATGACTTCAGATAAAATTAATGCCAAGTACCCAAAAAAGGGATTGTGTGTGTTCTCCCGCAGCCCTTTCCCGTAATCTGAACACAACGTTCGACTGTGACAGTTTTGCCAGTAAAAGAGAGGTTTTTCCTTTGCCATGAGATCCAGGTTTAAAATTAGCTGTGTCTCTGCAGAGCCATCGGCAGCAATCCCTGGGAACCTCAGAGCTCCATGTTGGAGGTTCAGGCCCACAAAAGAGCCCAGCAGCCCTTTAAACAGTGACCAGAAAAGTTTGTTCAGGGAGGGCTGTTAACAACAGGAGCCTCCATCAGCTCCTACATCGAGAAAACCAGTCAAACTTTATAAAAATACTTCCCAAAGTAAATATTCGTGAGTCACAGATACTAAATATTAATAATTCATACATTGGGAACAGAAATATTAGCAGGATTTGTAAGGCAGGCCTTTTTTATGTGCAATATTACAGAATTGGGTATGTGTTCTTCTCTCTCTCTCTTTTTTTTTTTGGTCTTGTCTGTGCCAACCTTTCCCATCTGAGACTCAGGTTTGGAGCTGCTCCGAGGTCTTGGGTCAGTGAAGCTGGTTGGTGTCCAAGTCCCACAAGGGGAGCAACCCTTGGAAGAGATCCAGGCAGGGATAGTGTTGAGCAGTGCTCCTCCTCCAAGGGTCAGCAGTAGTGGGGCACTCTTGGGGAATTGGAGGGTTCCACTCCATAATTGCAAATTACAGCCAAATGAAGGGGTTTTTTCATTCCCAGCCTGACCTTTTGGAAAAAAAAGGAAAAAAAAAAATCAACCCCAAACCAACCACATTTACGCAAAGTTTATGCAACCACCCAAACCCCCAAAGCACTTTTGTCACATTAAGGAGTAAAATGGACTCAAAGCCAACCCTGATTTTTCTAGTGAGCCGTTTTAAGTAAAAAGTGGTTTTGTTGATCAAAATGTAAAAAAAAAAAAAGCTGAGTTTTAAAAAGTGAAATTGCAGTTATTTCAGTAATTTCTTTTCATGTTTGAAAGCCTGGCATCTTAGAAGTTTGTTGGTGCTGAAAAGCAATAATGAAAAATTTTAATTAATTTTTTTGTTTGGGTTTTTTTTTTAGTTTCCCATCGTGTATCACTGGCATTTGTTGGCTCATGTGGAGACTGAGATCCTCTCTGGGTGAAGAGAGGAGCAATTTTTTCTGTTGAAATTGAAAAGGAATGTCAGCTGAAAAAGAATCCTAAGAGGCTCCAGGCAGAACTGCAAAGGAGAAAGGCTTTTCTTGAGGAATGAAATGAGGGGGAGTGAAGAGCAAGTGACTGTGTATGACAAGGACTCAAACTGGAGTCTAACACCTTATTTTTGTCAAACCTGAGGGCAGTTTTGCCTTGCACTTCGAGTGAAAGCTGGTCCCTAAAATCCAGAGGGGTGAGTAGAAGTCAGGATGTGGGGTGATCCTGATGCTGTGAACCCCCCAGACGTATTTTTCTCTTTCTCTCCAAAAGAAAAGTGTTTTATTCTGTCAGTTATGAAAGCCTCACTTTCATCATTGGTGCCTGATTTCACGATGCTGTGTCCTGGCCCTGCAGCCCCTCCTGCCAGGGCTGGGCCAGTGCACCAGTGGGGAGCCTGCTGCCACTTAGGTGGTCCCAAATTACTTCTTGCTTCTCCTTCCTCATGTCCTTTCCCAACTTTGGAAAGACTCTGTGAGGGCTTTTAGCTCTGAGCAGTTAATTCATTAATTAGCACACACATAATTTGAAGGTCTGCACCTCTTGGTGGAAGATTTTTGGGCCCACGTGGCAGTGCAGGTGGAGGTTCCTTTCTGGGAATGGGGAATGTCTGTTCCTCTTCAAATTTTGCTTTTAGACCCTGGAATTGATCCAATGCAAAGAGAAAAGGGGCACTGTGGGTCTTGGGAAAATACTTGTTACTGAGCTGAGAGCTGTATTGGCACAGAGATGATGGCAAGGACACATGGAGCCAGTTTTCTCTTTCCTCGTAGCCTGAGGGTCTCAGGAGTGGAGAACATAAATCCATGTCTTTCAAACATGCTCCAGACAGTGTCTTATGTGATGGTGAAATTGTCCAAAAATGCTGAGGACACATTTCTCCTTTCCCCCGAAAGCTCGTGGAAGAACATCAGCTCTGCCTTCTTTCAGGAAAACCGTCTTCTGTGGGATACCAGACTGGAATATTCTTCCAGCTAAATGCAATGTCAAGGAAATTTCTCACTAGGAAAGGGCAACCCGAAGCACCCTCACTTTTCCTGGGCTAGCATTTGGGCTTTCTGGAAATTCTGGGTGGGTTTGCAGCTCGGTGTGTGTGGGCAGATAACATGGCCCTTGTTCCTACCTCTTCATATCAATGCCTTTCCTCAGAGAAATGGAATGGAACAGCTCACTCAGCTGGTCAGAGAGCACATGCAACCTGGAAAACTGCCAAGGATGACTAGTCTGGACAAAAGCCCAACTTCTGTTGTTACAGCAGTGACAGGCACCACTAGTTTTGTGCTTGATCACCCAGGAGATGGTCTCTGGTGACTCTTCCATCTGTAGACCCAGTTGGGACACTCCTGTGTTGAGGTGTGCTGCTCTGCCTTGCAGGGGTGCAGCAGCATCCCATCCATGGGAGCATCTCAGTTTTGGTAGGTGGGCAAAGGAGTCTTTCCTACAGCTGGGACCAGGCAAAGCAGAGGGAAATCCTATTGCCACCAGCAGCTTTTATTTCCCAGGCCTCTGGACACAGTCATTTTGGCAGATGTGAGTTTCTCATCAAAGCCCTGCTTTATGCTGAGCTCTCCTGTCCTTTCTCATTGTCACTTGCTGACCAGTCCAGTCTTCTGTGATCTCTGCCTTTAATTAAAGGCAGATCAGAGACCCTGGGACCTGTGAACAACTCCCCCCCACACCTTTTACTGGTGGGTGCCTTTTAGGGGCTTTTCCTCAGCCCCTGGCAGAGAGGGGCAGGCAGGGCAGTGGTGGCAGCATTTGAAGGCACAGCCTGAGCTCAGAGAACACCCTCACAGTAATGATGGGGGAGGTTTTTCCTGAGAGAGCAGGGAGACAAGGAATCTATCAGAAGAGGAAGGAAAAACAAACCACTGACTCATTTTTAATGAGTGGGCTGAAAATTACTGTAGATCTTAAGATCTGTTTTGACTGGCAGAGAAAGGCAATATTGCAAAGGGTGCAAAGATTCAGATCTCCTTTCTAAAAGGAAGGCTCACAAAACACTGTCAGAATCTCATTTATGGAACAATTAAGCCAGGGCCTGGGCTAGTCATTGCATTTCTGCTCAAAATTCATCTGTTCTGGGTTTGCACGTGAACCCCAGTTCTGTACAAATGAGAGAAAAATGCAGATTTTCTGAAGTGATGGCATCTTGATGAGGTTGTCTTTACAAGACAAATGACATCCACCATGGAGGAAGCAGGACAGGAGATGGCATCTAACCATGGCTCTGGTTGTTGATGGCTGTGCTGCTCCTGCTGGCCAAAGAAAAGGTATGAGCAGTGCCTGCTGGGGGGTTCTAAGGGCTGTGGGAGGGCATTTATAACACTGCCTCATCAATTTTCCAACATGAACAGTCCTCATGATTTCTTGGGGAATATTGCATGGCAAAGAAAGAGGCAATCAGGTACCACAGGAAGCCACAGATCTGAACCACAGCTGCCTCAGTCCTATTGTGCAAACCACTGTTGATTCCCAGACCCATGATGCCACTTACAAAATTGAAACTATCCTGGTGCTCACTTCCTCACTTATTTTATTGAGATCTGCTTCAGGCCCCTTGTTAAAACAGCTGCAGGGTGTTGATGGGCTGATGTGGAGTCTGAGTGGTGTGTCATTTGGGATTTGAGTGGGGTGTCTTGCACAGTTGGTCCCCTCTGGGCACTGTTGTGCCTCTTCCTGAACACAATCCCCCCTCGTTAAGCCCCATTAATCTGCTGGCAGGCAGCTGAGCCCGTGGCTGATGAGATGTGTCACACCTTAAGCTGTAACCTCATCCCACATGAGCTTTTTGTGTCTTACCCTGTTTAATGGCAGGAGCAGGATTTAGGGGGCAGCCAAGACGTTTACTATTCCAAATCCAGGATCAAGGCACTGTGAGATGTGAGATGTGACGCACAGCAAAAGCAAAAAGGATGTTTCCAAGTCTTGACTTCAGAAACAGGATATGACTGATGGGTCTGATGGTTGGTTGCATCTTCATGGATGTTCAGTCACATTAGCTGGAACAGTTGTCCAAAAATCTGTCACTGCAACAGGGCTTAGGAACATGGGTATAATTTGCTTTGTATTGGGTAGATGATAACAAAACAAGAGGGAGTAAAATGAAATTTATGAAGAGAGAGACCATTTTTTGATGAAATATATATGAGAAAAGCAAGAAAGGCTCAAGAGAACATGACATAACTATTGCAGTTCTTGACTGTATCAAGAGCAGACTTGGAGGTCTTCATGATGTGCCGTGGAAAATGGGCCAGGAGGTGAAATCAGCCACCAAGAAATGCCTGTCAGCAGGAGCCTGCAGTGCTCTAGGTCAGTGAGCTTTGGATTCAGGCCAGGATGGCTGGGAAGAAGAAAGGTTGCTTGTCTCCTTACTAATGAGGCCAATTATTCCCTTCCAGAAGTAGGGAAGGCAGATGTGAAACATCTTTCCAATAACGTCAAAGATGTTACTGCATTGTTTGTAGCCCTCTTTGGGTGATTCAAGATTTCCAGTGTTTGTGCCTCATCACAATAAAAGCAGGAGCTGCTCACATCCTTGTCCACCCAGAGGAACCAATCTTAACCATGAGCTTTTAGAGCCAAAAAACCAGAGCCATGTCCTGAGAGACAGGAAAGGCAGGCACATTTACTAGATTTTCCTTCATTGTGCTTTTGCTCATGTTGGATCCCTGTAAGAGCCTGACTCATGGCTCTGGGAAAGAGAGGATTAAGTCTTGCCTGCCCAAAAAGCCAACTGATTGCAATTCACCCAAACCACCCTGCTGGACTCCCAAGTTCCTTGTGTGGATGATTTCCAACTAGAACTTCCCACCAGTATTTATCAAAGGATACAAACTACAAACAGTTCCATATTGCACATTCCACTCCACCAGTTTTGTACCCTCCTTTATCGTGTCCTGCTTGGCACAAAGTCCACTTGCATCAATCTGAGATTTATTTTTGGAATGAACATAAGATTTCCTGGTACATCTCCAAAAGTCCTGTTAACTCAGGACACTTTTGATCATAGAGTGAGTCAACACAGCTCTGCACTCCCCTTTATGAATTATTTGCCCTGAGAATGCAACTGGACTTTTCTCCATGGACAGCAGAGCTTGCAGTAGCTCTTTGTACAGCCCAGAACAGAGATGTCCAGGTCATTTGAAGGGTTTTGGTGCCTACTTTAACAATGTTGGTCTAAGGAGGGACCATTTTCTGATCAACCTTTTTTTGGTGGGAAAGTTGAAATTTTGTGGTATTTCAAGTAAGGAGTTGACTTTTTCTCTGGAAAAACTTAGTTCACTCATGGGAAAATGAGAGCATGGCCAGTCTAAATAGTAAAGAAAGTCACATACTGCCTGAAACACTTTTTCTGTGCTCGAGGAAGTTACTCTGTGTTGGTCTTTTGCTTTACAGAAAATTCCTCCAACCTGCCCCGTGGGTTTGTCACCCTGAGTTCTGACATGGATTTGGACAGCAGAAGAGAAAGGTCTTGAATTATGTTCTGAATATTACTTTATTGGGGTACTTCTGACTTTAGAGGCAAGTCCTTACGACACAATTTCTCTGCTTTGATATCTTGGAGAATCTATATAACTGGTCCCAGGTATCTGTGAAATACAGCTTGTAGTCTTACTTCAACTTCTTAGCCAAAGGAATGAGAATCTTGAGGAAAGTTTCATCCCAGAAATTTCTTTTTCCCTAGTGAAATCACCTTGAAGCTCTGTGGTGGGTTTGCAGCAGTGCAACACGTGGTTCAGACTGTTTCCCTGCCTGTAAGCTATCCATGAGAGTGAAACTGTAAATGACTTTTTCAGGGTGTGAATGGGACACTCAGTTTCTCCCAGTAAACCCTTATCTGCTGTACCCAAAGGGATATAAATTGGCACAACCTCACTGCTGCTGCTGGACCTACTTCACATTTTGGCTGCAAGTTTTTGTCAGCCTGAAAAGCCTCACACTGTTGATGGTAACAGAGTGAGATGTAGAAAGTCACTCATGCTCAACCCACCCCCAAATCTCATCCCTGCCCGAGGCTGTGGTGGGACTCGCAGGCCTGAGCCATGAATTCCTGACAGCGGTTCCCTGTTACAGCTGGAAAGACTGAATGGATTTGGGCAGAGCAGTCCACTCTCAGGGAATCTCATGGGCCTGGAAACAGAAATAAACTTCCCATGGTGTTTCTTCTGCTCCTCTGAGGTCTCTGGTGTATCCAGAGGCTGGAGGCAGCACATGCGTTGCTTTTCACTTACTATGGAGTTATTTCTACACCCTTGCTTGGTTTACAGAGAACAAAAATCCGATCAAATACTTGGATGAATCACAGGGGATATCCAGCTGTTCTACAGCTGTGCAATGATAGAAAGCATTTTGGTTCTGTCTCTTTTTAAAACAAAGCAGCTCCTTCTCCTCTCCAGCCTGCAGCCCCTTAAGCACTGTCACAGCCTCTTCCACCCCAGTGGAAAGAGCAAATATCCTCCCCACTCCTTCACTGTTGGAAACCCATCTGCAAGAGATGTGTTTTAGGCCTTGCATATAAAATTATTTTTCACTGTCTCGGGACTCTCCATGAGTAAATTGATGGGAGTAAAGCAAATATGATGAGCAGAACTGTTGTAAATAAAATGAGAACCAATGTTTAATAAGAACAATTTGACAGTTAACTTGACTTTATTGTTATCCATCTGTTTTCTCAAGCTGAAATCCTGTGAAGAGGATGTCAAAGAAGTTCAAGGATTTCCTGTGTCTATGGACTCAACTCTTCTCTTGGCCCTCACTTTTCCTCATGTGCCTAACTGGAATTGCAGGTAAATGTCATGAGAGACTCTCTTCAGCTGTTCTGATAGAAAATTTATACCTGTCTCATGTTTTCTGATGTATTTGAAATACTGAAATACATTGCTGCCACTCTGCTGTCCTTTACTCTTTTTTTCCTATTGCATGGCTTTTTGGAAATACATTCTATTTTGTCTTCAGTACTGCTCTCTGAACAGTCATACGTTGGAAGATATTAAACAACAAAACAGCAAAGAGGATATGTTTTATATTATTTTGTTTATAAGAACACTCTTGACTGGTAAATAACTACACCCTTCGTAAGTGTTTTCAATTTTCCCTTTGAAATATGAAACAAGTAATGCTTTCAACAAGCAGCTCTTCTTTGTTAAGGATTTTTTTCTCATTTTAGGGTACCAAAACAGTTTGAAAATAAAAACATTTCAGGAAAAACATGTTTTATAAGGCACACCTTATTTTATTTTACTTTTTTTTAATTTAGAGCTATGTAAAATTTAAGCTGTGACTATAAAGACATGACTGCTCATGATGCTGAATTCTTCGTGCTGAGTAGAATATATTCTAGTATTTTTAGGAACTGATGTGTGATCTATGAAAAGACACAGCAACCTTATAAAGTCACTTGGAGGAGGGACTTCACTTGCTTTATTTCTTATTAAATTCAACAAAGTCAATAAATTGAGCTATGAAGGGTAGAATTGTACCTTCAGACATGTGGCCTGGATTAAGATGTATTATATTATATAGTGATATTTTTATATTATATAGACATGTTCCAGTGCTGATCATTTATTGGAAATGAATGGCCAGACCATGGAATTTCAGTTCCCTGCTATGCTGATCTCAGCAGTATGAAATGATCACAAAAAGCTCTTATTCACCAGCTTGTTCCTTTTCCCTGGAGAATTTCTGAGTGCAAGCCTGTGGCTTAGTCCCTTTCTCCAAGTGGAGCACAGACATGGAATTCTTCTTGACTTCACCATGAGAGAACTTGAAAAATTAAGTCCCAAAGCGGGACTTAAAGGTGGCCTAGACCTGACTTATTCTAGGCTGGCCTTGCACCCTCAGAAAAAGCTGTTTGGTCTTGCTGGAATGGTTTCCTCTAAATGTGCTGCACTCCTCAGGATTGTTCTGGATTTCCAGAGAGTGTTTGTTATTGCAACCCAGTTTAAGGTCACCTTGAGAGTGGCTGGGCTTGGCACAGCTGATTTCTGGGCCCAGGACTTGCTGCTGATCTTGAGTTTTTGACTGATTCCACAAAATGTTTTATAGATTAAGTCTGAATAAACCCTTCAATCAAGGTCATAGTAAATAAGATTCGAAGGTTAAAGCACTTTGTGGCAAGCAGGCTTTTAGGAACTAGTTGTATTAAGAGTAATGATTTGATTAGAGAATGAGAAACAGGAGTGGGGAGACAGGAACCTGACCTCAGCAGTAAAATGCTTTTTTCCTGCTTCTTGGAATCTGGTGCACAAAGGTACAATTAAACAACATGGCCAACATTTCAGCAGGCCAAGGCAAACCATTTGTGCTTTTCCTGACTCTGGGCATCTGCACAGAGCTTTGCTTTGCTTTAAAATTCTGGGCCAGATGTGCTTCCTTGCAAGCAGCACCAAGGTGGGAGCTGGGACCCTGCAGTGCCTGGGGTGGTAGAGGTGGCCCTGGAGGTGAACTGGGCTGTTGGGCTCCTCCAGCACCACCAGTCCATACGAGTTGAAGGTGAGGATATCTGCAAGCAGGATGCAATTTGGAAGTGCAACCAGGGCAGATAGTCTGGGTCACATTGTTGGAGTCAGCTCAAAGTGGAGTAGGAGGGAGGTGGAAGGGGGTACAGGAGCAGCCAAACACCCACACGACCCCAGTGCCAACCTTCAGTGCTTTGGCAGTATTTGATTTGTTGTTTCCTTAGAAAAGCAGGCTGAGCTCCCAGCAGCAGATCGTTTTCAACCTCCCTGTCTGAGTTAGAAAGGAAAGGCTTTATCCCAAGAGGGAATACTTCCAATAACACTGGAAATGCCAAGTGGTGTTTGAATTTTTCCTATTCTTCCTTCTTATCTTTCTGCAGGAGGAAGCTGTCCTGGGAGCAGGGTTCATACACTTGGATTCCACTGCTGGAGTGTTAATGAAATGTCCTCTGCTTTGCTCCTGAGGATGTGGAATGCAACCAAGAGGGCTGGGAGTGACAGGGATAGACACAGGGAGGATGCACCAGTGTGGACCACAACTCTGTGCCTGGTGCCATTGACCAAGTCTGGGTGTTCTGCTCTACAGCATGAGTGTGATGGCACCAATTCACCTGGTGGGGCTGCAAGGTAAGATCTACTGAGGCAACAAACATTCCCATTTACTGCATTCCCCTTCTCCATCAAAGTATTGAAGCCTTACATGGAACCCCAGCTAACACAAGTTGAAGAGACTTAGACAAAATTTAAACACGGACTTTTTCACTGGCAAACACAGTAATAATTCCACTGGCCTCAGTAGAAATGTCCTAGTTTGAGCATTTTCCAGGTCTAAGTCAGCTTGTGTTTGCCTAAGTTTCGTGCCACTTTTTGCAAAGTTTACTTTCTCAAATGAGGAAGAAACATCCAGAAATATCATGACTTCTACAGAAAACAAGTTGGAATAGGCCAAATAAAACGACAGTCTCCATTTGGCAGGGAGAAGAGGTGATGCAATTAGCTGATTTTTATTAAGAAATGAATAGAAAGGTATGAATTTGAGACATAGTCTTCTCTTGCCCAGAAATATCATAGGATACAGAGCAGAAAAGATAAACAGCTAAATGCTTTAGCAAAAATGACTTGTGTCTATGTCTATGGTCAGATAATGCAAATATAAGACTTAAGAGATGAAATAATAGTCTAAAATAAATGTCCTTAATTTATTTTCCTTCTCTGTTCTACCAATTTCAAGTTTCCTTCAAATATCTTCCATTTGCTGAATTTTTCTGTGGCAGAAATATGGCCTTGTCTTTTGCAGACTAGAGCAAAAGGGATGCTTTAAAATATCTCAGAGAGCCAATTTTCTCTTTGTTGTTTTCTTGGTGATGTTAGAAAGCACAAGCTGTTTGTGTGAAATCTCTGTGACATGTAGAAAGCAACCATGGTGTCCTCCAGAAGAACCAGAGCTGTTGTGTAGAACTCAGAATAAGGAAAAATAAGAAAAAAGAGGTCTGTTGAGACTTTGAGAAATTCCTGTGTCTCTCTCTATATGTCTGGAGTTTGAGTTTGGTTTTATTCTCCCTGTGGGGATCTATAAAATCACATGTACCTTATAGCACCTAAAGAGAACCAAGAGGTCTTTGCTGAGTATCTGGGCTGTCTCTGGAGAAAGATCCCTGGGGATCCCACAAACCTTCTGTTGATGGCTGAGAGAGCAGAGAAGGAGGTCAGCTCTTAACTGAGATAAGGAAATTCTGTGTTATGGGAGGAACAAGGAGGATAAACCAATTTAAACTGGTGTTAAGGGCAGCCACCCATGAGGTGATGTGGGACTTGGCTGTGTGAGAAGCACTGAGGGAGATGGAGGGTTTACAAAGATCCCACGAGCCCCCCCAGGTCCTGTCATCCCATCTGAAAAGTGGGATTTGATATCTCCAGGGGCCACTATTGCTGCTGACCCTCTAGATCCAATAGCTGTCCTGCCTCTCTTAGAGAGGTGTGGATTTAATTCTGTGTCTTTAGGAACATTTTTCTGGCTGTGGTTGACAAACCTTCGTGTGTGGCTGACCCAGCAAAGCTCACATCTGTCCATCATCCTGTTTTCCTCCATGTGAGCACATCTGTTCTTGCTGCTACATCTATTTTTGAAGATTTATCAACAGATTCCTTCTGGTTTTGACCTCACAGCAATCCAACAGTGTAGCAGTCACCTCTTCCATTAATCAACCTTACATCATTTGCTCGATTTAGGAACAGTTTTGTCCTTTTTCTCTCTTTCACTGGTGAGTTGCTGAAGCAATGATTGCACAATATTTGGGTTACCTGTGGCAAGGCATTAACGTTGTTCAGGATGAAGTCCAGGATGTTTTGCTGTTTCAGGTGTCTTTGGAGTACAGGCCCTTGTATGACAACTGCAAATGAAAACCAGAGTTGTCTGAGGTCACATCACCAGACGTGATCCTGAGAGTTACCTGGTGTTGAGAGGCAGCTTTTTCCTTTTATTTAGTTTTCTTCTGTGTCCTTGGTTCTATTTCTGGTGTCATTGCAGTAAAATCTTCTCAGAGTAGAGGTGCTTTGCAGCTGGAGCTGGTTCTGGTGGCACTTGTGGCTGCAGAGCTGTGCTGACAGAGGAACTCTTAGAGAGTTTGCTTGAAAGTTTTTTTCATGTTTGGCAGGTGGACAAATCAAACAGACCCAAAACATCATTCCCTTGAAGGTTATAACTGATCCATCCACCACAGGCTGTTAAAAATGAGAACAAACCCATTGTCCTGAATCTTAAGCCTGGAGAACTGATATAATTTATTTCCCATATCATTTCTTGACCAAACCATACTCTGCACAGGCTTTCATCATTTCCTCATACAATAATAACCAAATCTTTTCAATAATATGACATTCCTCTATCAGTGCAACCGACATCCTGTTTGCCTTCTGTGCTGCAGCTGCACATGGAGTGTAATCCTTTGGGAATATTTTCTACCATCTCCTAAATCTCGGGTGTAATTTGGTAGCTGCAGCTCCTGTCAGCTTTTGCAGCACCTCCCACCTGGATCAATGGATAAATTGCTCCAGGAAGCATTGCCCAGCATGCTTACACATCATTTGGAAAACCTTGATTATTTGCATCCTGTTTAGGACAGTGGAGCTTTCCCCACGCTGGGAGCTTGGAATGTCCCCCGAGGTTTGCCTGGCACTGCAGGAGTGCAGGTGCTGCAGGAATTTTGCTTCTACAAAGCACAGGAAACAAAAAATGAGCATTTCTGGGTGAGATTTGCACCTTGCACAAACGATACGTTGGGGGTTGTCGAGGTCACTGATGGGGCTTCAGGGGAGTTTCAGCTGGTGCCTCAGTGATTTATTTTGCCTCCATTCAGTTATCCAGGGTGCAAATGTCACCCTGATGTCACTGTAAGTGCCTTGGCAGGACGTGTTGCAGGGTAGGACATGAAGGAAAAGGCAGCCCCCAGCCTTGGCTGGGACAGTGACTTGGCTCTTCCACTTGGTGTTGAAGGAAAACGGTGCTGTCTTCTCCCTCTTCTGATCCCCTTTTCTTTCCGTTTTCATAAAGATGAATGTCTGAAAACCCTAAGGCAAATCAAACCTATATTTTAATAATAAACCTGACCATGAAGCTCCTGCTTTTTGCTGCTTTGTGCATTTGGACCTCGAGTTCTGCATAACACAAGCCTTGAATGTTGATGGCACAAAACTCCACATGTAACTCACTGTTCCTGCTGGTCCCAGGGGACAGGTGTCACAGTTACCATGGGCTTAGTTCCAAAATGTCACTGAAAAAAGAGTCCTCATGGCAAAATGGACCGTGTTAATTTTAAGGCTGAAACATCTTTGTGCCAAATTGAAGTTTTTTCAGGGTTTCTATGACTAAACTGGCATGTTAATATATATTTACTGTGCATATTTAGTATATATAATATATGTATTTACTGCTGCCTTCAGGATGTTTGATGCAAAGGAGGGGAAAAAATCATAACAAAATTAAAAGCACATGGAATTCTTAAGCCTGAGGACTTGTTCAAGGTATTTGTTGCAAGTAAAGCCAAAGGCCTGATGTGCTCCTCACAGAATTCCTGGAGAGCTTCTGGTTGCCTTTTCCTTGATAATGATCTTTATGTGTTTAGCTGTGAACACACATTTCCCATCTCCTGTTGCTGCCTTTCTAGTTTAGACAAATTAAATTCTTGTTCCTACAGTGTGTTTTCCAAAGTTGGTTTTTTTCCCCAGCTGTTCTTTTCTGCATTCTTTTGAGTTTATTCCCATCACCTTTCCCACCCCTGAAGGGAGGTGGTGGTTGTGGGAGCCAGGATTAACCCTGGAGCACTCGGGGTCCTGCAAACCTGTATGAGGTTGGATTTATCTCAAACAACTTTGTGCCCCTGACTCATTCAGTGTGTGTCTCCATCCTGCTCCAGGTTTTTCCCACCCTTTACAGCCCCTTTCCCCAGTTCCCACTCACACCTGGTTCCTCCTGTCGAAGTACAATCCTTTGTGCAATTTGATGATCTTCATTTCAACAGTTTTCCAAGAATATTTGGAATTTAATCTTGACCTGCAAATCTCTTGCAAACCTTCCTACTGTGATACAACCTCAGCCTTTCTCGAGTTCTCTCTTTGTTTCTTTATCCAAGTCCTGAGCACAGACACCACCTAGACCAGAGTCATGGCTCTACCCAAAGACCTGACTGAACTGATAAAACTGAGCAGGATGTTTTAATTAGTTCCACATTCATGTTGAAGGGGGTTTGTCTCCATGTTAGCTTATCCAAATGTCATGCAGAGTCTCAGTAAGATTCCCAGAGAAATAAATCTCCAAGACTTTGTTTCTGCTCCATGTTCACTGGTGCCCTGCTATGAACATTATCCAGCTCTTTGCTAAGGAATGCCATATTTTTTCACCTCTCTTGATAAAAAAAATGGTCTTAGGCCAGACCTTTTCTTTTTAATGCTGACTCTGTACTTTTCCATGCCCTTTTCTGAGCAGTAACACTGTTTTTACTGTGTTCAACACAGGGTTGTCACCTATCCTGAGCCTCACACAGGGAGTGAATCCCTTTGCTTTTGTTAGGGAAGAGAGAGATGAAAAGTTTCAGCAACACAGGAAGCAATGACAAGATATGGGTTTATTGGATTATTAGCCCTGGGGCATGAAGATTGCATGATATGATATTTTAAAGCAGCAGCATCCAAAGGTCACTGGAAGTGTCCAGCCTGAGACACACATTGGGCTGATTTCTTGAAGTTCAGGTGCCTGATCTCACAGTTTATTGAAAGCCATATGTTGGGTTATCAACATGAATTATGTTGGCCTGAATTACAGGCATTTGGTGGAGAGTTTGTTCTTGTTATGCAGAATTTATTGTGCAATTTTCTCTGGTAATTCAGGACCCTGCTGTCAGTCTGTGAATTTTGATGCAGAGGAACACGTTGCACAGATGGGCTCTAAAGGCCTTGATTTTTGTTTTCTTGGGTAGAAATCTCTACCTGAGCTTGTCTACTTGTCTACTGCTCAAATGTGATGTGCATTTGTGGTATTGTGCAATTTATACATGATCAGAGCTCAAGCAGATTATGGTTCAGCTGCAGCAGTTCAGAGTCAAGCTCTGAATGAAGGGAATTGATTATCTGGTCCACAGATGTAGCAACTGGAGAAGTTATTCTCTTTATTCTACTTCACTGGGGCTCATATTCCCTCTTATTTGTCTTTATCCTACTTCAGTGGGGCTTGTGTTCCCTCCTAATGTGGGAATATACTCTCAGAAGTACTTGACATATATGAGTTCTATTTGATTTGGGCTAGAAATTACTTGAATAAATCACAAAACCAAAGGGCTCTCAATTTATATTTCCATTTCTTAATTGCATTTCCTTATATAAATGTGATTACACTTGATAACAAAGGAACACAATGTACCAAACATCCAGGGAAAAAAATGAGATTGGAAGGAAAACAAGCTTCATCCTTGAGTTGGATTTGGACTTTTTACCTTTTAAATAAAACCATCTGTATTTATATTTTAAAAGTTTGTCAGGGACAGATGTTGACAAACTGTGCTATTTCCTAATCAGTAACCTGGATGGTGACCCCTTTGTGCAGCCAGGCATGTCCTTAGCTGTCCTATACAAAATAGGGTGTAAGAAGCCAGAGAGGGGAATTATTTTCCAAAAGCCTTTAAGAAAAAGAAAGAAAAATGAAGGGATGTATACTACTGGGATTGGAGCCTTGGGAAAAACAGTCATTCATCCTTGCTGCCATCAAGTAGGCTCAGCTCAAATAAAAATTGGGCAGAATAATAATCTGTAGACTAATAAACCTTTCTCACTAATCTAAAATATTTTTGTCTTGATTTCAAGCACAAACTTTAGATTGGAACATGGACTTTCCTTAAGCCTTAAGGAGTGTGCTTGGAACCTTGGCTTGGTTTGTATCTACATCCTGATTCTGTCTTAAGGGATTGTTCATACACACACAGAAACAGAACAATATGTTTTTAAAGTCAGTTAACCAATTCCTATTAATTAATGCTAATGAAAATAAAGATGAAGAGAAAGAAGGAAAACCAGCATAGGCTCTCACTCAACTTGAATTCAACCCCAATCTTAAACCCAAATCACCTCTGGGCTGTTTCTCAGAACTGCCCACACAGCAGGTTTAAATCATCTGAGAAGCAGTAATTTGTCCCACAATCCATTACCCAGCTGAGGAGCTCATTTTTGTGGGATATTGTGAATATCCAGCTGTCATATGAAGTGTAGGCCCAGGAGAGGCTCATAAACATGTCCATTGGTTGGGACCTCTGACTTCAAAGGTCCCAAAAACCTGCGGGTTTCCCAGGGCTGGATATAGTGTGGGAATTACTCACAGCTTCCTAAGCCTGTGTGTTCCTCCTTGAGCATATAAGGACCTTTGGTCTGAGCCAGTCCATCCTTCTTGTGCTCCTGTAGTCTTTTCACCTCTATTTTAACTCAGGTTAGCTCAGCAGGGCTGACCAAGCTGAAAGAGAAATAGTTTTTGCTTTTCAGTGTAGACATAACATCGGGCATCCTTGTTCAAACAAAATCCTCTTAGAGCAACTGCAATTAAACTGAGAAGGAACAGGGAACCTGGTCTTTATTTTGAGTTCTTGCTTCTTCAATGATTCAGATTGGCTTGGATAATGAAAATAAATCCAGCCTCCACTTCCATAAATCAGAGTGTTCTGGCTTCTCACCCCAGGAAGAGACTGTCTGTTCTGGTGCCAGAGTTATTCCCAGTTCTTTGTCACAGTTACAGGACTTGATTATCCCCAGAGACTGGTCCTAACAGTTTTCAGAAGGCTGAGAAGACCTTCAGGTTGAGGGTCATTTCCTCTGGCTTCTCCTCCTGCCCCTTCTCTAACCAAACTCTTCTCAACAAGAGCTGAGCTGCACAAGTGTTTGTGTTTCGGAAATCTGGCATTTTTTGTCCACAATTTACTGCAATGTGGGACAGATGGGACATTTGGAGCAGCTGATGTCCCCTGGTGCAATAACCCCCTGTACAGCCCGTGTCTTTATGCCCAGGTCACCCAAATTCCCACCCTCTGGCCTCCTCTCCCTTTTTAAAATCCCTATCCATGTCCATCTTACCCTTCCCTCAGCCTCCATCCCTTCCCAGCACTCAATCTTAACATTTCATACATTTTAAGACCTTCTTTTTCTGTGAGTACAACGAGGAATCTTTCCCTCTGGAAAAGAATGCTCTTTCAAAATTATTACCAAAATGATGCATATTAGAATATGCAAATTGTGGTTTTGCTGCTGCCAAAAATTGGAAGCCACATGTTTAAGATTGCAGCTCTTCTTCCTCTGTGAGAAGGGTGTTTTTATTTTCCTTTGGCTTGTTTTCCTGTTGAATGTCATCTGTCTGAAGGCTTTAGAAAGAATCCAGAGGTCTTACAGCACTTCAGCAATTGGTGCAATAAATTAAATAAAGAAGGTGTATGGTTTTTACAGAGAAAAAATGCAAGTATGGGCATAACAAAACAATCCTCACTGCTCCTATGAAATCCATGCAGCCCCTCTGGGAAACAAAGGAGTTGAGGAGCTCATGCAGAAAATGCTTAAACAACTGAATTAATTTCCAGACCAGGCTTGGAGTTAAAGAAAATATGATTGAAAAATTTCTGGGTTTTACTCCATGGCTTTACCAAGCTACCCACTAATGCTGCATTTCAGGAATGCACATAAATGCATGTTTCAATACAGTTAAATTCGAAACAATGTGAAAAATTATTTAAAGTTCCACTAAAACCACACAGGGTATTTGAGGTTGGAGAGAATCTTTGCTCAAAGAGGGTCATCAAGAGCAGGTTGCTCAGGAGCAACTTAGGTGATGATTTTTTTAAATATTTCTTTCTCTGAATTGTGACTTCAGTTTTATATTTCTGAGGTCAGTGGTAAAAGTGGGAAATTGTTTGCTTCCTTTCATCTTGAATTCCCATGGCTGTGTCTAATGCAGTGACAGATCAGATGATTTACAGGCTTCACATTTCTTTTGAGATGACAGAAACCCTGACACTTCTGTAAGGATGGAGAAGGAACTCCCAAAGGGTCACCATGACAGAACCAGCACATTCTTGACTTTTGAATACTCTGAGTCCATCAATGAAGGCCTCACTGCAAGTTTTAATTAGTTCTGTCCCCCTAGGAATAATGCCCAGCTGATGCTTCTATGTAATGTAGTGTCCACTGGGAATAATCAGCAGGAACTGATGGTGCTGTGCCCGTGCAGGAAAGGAGCCCCTCAGTTGTGCTCACAGGCTGCAACAAAGTCTTAGAGAGGCTGTGAAATCCCCCTTTTTTGGGAGATCTTCAAAACCTGGCTGCATGAGGCCATGAGTAACCTGATGCAATTCCTTCTAGTGAAAGGTGTCCCTTGCCCATGGCAGAGGGGTTGGAATTAAATGACCCTTAAGGTCCCTTCCAACCCAACCCACGCTGTGATTCCATGAATTCCCAAGTTTCAGCAGGAAACTGGTCCTACCAGAGCTCCCTTGGAGCCCTGTGATGCTGCATGTCTTGCAGTGAGTGTCTGGAGGACCTTGTTGGCCACAAGGTTTCCCACCTGCTCAGTCTGAGATCTGCACAACGCCAGAAACCTGATTTTCTCACAGAATTCCTTTTCTTTTAGAACTGATCTGCTGGTTTTTCTCTGCCCTGCTCTCCCTGAGCGAGGGCAGGCGGGCTGGCAGCTGCCAGTGCAGATGGAGGGGGTTGAAGAAGTGGAACATAAACTCCAGATTCTTGTCTGGACTGGCTCAAAGTGCCATCAGGTGTGAGGTTTGGATGGAGATTTGTGGAGTTTGATGCCTTGCCCAGACAGAGCTTGAGTTCAATCACTTCAAGACATGTCTGGCCAGACACAGCCATTGTGTCTGATGCTGGAATGGGAATATCCTGGGCTGTCTACCAGAGCCACAGGAGTGTTTGGTTTTGCAGGTCACTGCATTTGTTTCTGGCCCCTGCCTGTGACAAACAGCTCCATGTACTGCTCTCAGCTCCTGCAGAGCTGTTTGCTGGATCATTGGAGGTGATTTTTGCCTCCTTGGCCTGGGTGATCCAGCCCCCAGGCTGGAAAGCCATGTTCCATGAGCTTGGAATGAGCTGCATTTATTTGAGTCTGCCCTGGTGCTCATTAGACAAACCCTGAGGTGGAGAGTGTGTGTCTTAGCCATGGCATCGAGGGGGTTTATTTGGAGACAGGTTGAGATTGAGAGTGTTGCTTTTGGCTGTGATAAATGAAGCTGGTTTATATTTGCACCATTGTTTGTGCTGTGATAATATTCCATCAGTAAAATATAGTGCTTTGGCAGGATCAGCCCGTGATCCCACCTGTCCAGGGCTGTGGCCAGAGCTCCTCCATCCAACTCTGTGACCTGAGCTGTCACTGCTGTGTCTCTTCTTTAAATATTATTTAGTTGTGCCAAATCACAGACTGATCCATCAGTGCCATCGTGCCTTCTCTGGAGATCAGTGTCACCACCTCAACAGCTCCATCCCCTTCCTGGCCACACATCTGAGGGGGTTTGTGGCCTCCTGCCTGCTGCAGAGCTGCCTTCACCAGGGAAGTGGGGTAGGCAGCAAAATATGTCCATTTTTAAAGGCCTGGAGAGGCCAGAATAATCCTACTTTGGGCTTGGCAAGGCACAGCACTGCAGCACATTCCTTCACCACTGGGACTCTGGGTTGGGGCTGTGCAGCCAGATGATGCTGGCAAGGCAACACAAGTTCAGTTTGTGTTTTTTGGTGGGGGAATAAAGATTAATACCACCAACTGTAAACTCAGAGTGAGGGAGTTTTAGGAAAGCAAAAATGTCCTGACTCTGGGCTGTGCCAGAAATTAATATCTCAGTTCTTGCAAGAAATACAGTATTGTATTTCCAGTATAGTCAGAACTGAATAGTTACCTCTCATCTGAAGGGAATAATATCTCTCAGGCAGCATATCCAGACTTGGATGCCTTTGCTTTTAGGTACAGGTGTCCTGACTCTGTTACTGAATCCACAGGGTGGAAAGAGTCCAAGGCTGAATGGAGCATCATTCCCCAGCAACTCGGACCAGATGTTGGAGAAATGATTAGAAATGAAAGTCAGTGCTCCCCAGGACAACCATATCAAGGTATTTCCTAGGCTTTCATTTCATTTCTGGAAAGCTTACATGTGTCCTGTCTTCTGGTTATTAATGGATTTCCACTGCAGTTCAAGGAGGACAGGTGGACATCTGGCTGCCTCTGATTAATTGAAATGAGGGAGATGACAGCATTAAAACAAAAAAAATGTGGGTCCAGTGGTAGGAAAAGAGGTGGTGAATGCTGAGTCCTCTGTTTGCTGCATGTCCATCACCAGCCTGTCCATCACAGCCATGTCTGTGCAGGCTTGGACAGTGGATTGCTGTGGTTCTTTTCCCCAGCCCCAGCAGAGTTTTATATAAATGCCTTAGTTTTGTAAATGCCTTCTGTGATCTTTCTGAAATAATTTTTCTATTGACCTCCAGCTGGTTGTTAGAATGCTGTTGTGGCTTTTTTAGGCTTGTTGAAGAAGCTCAGAGTTGCAAGGTACTTCTGGGCCCACCAGCCTTTCAAACCAAGTGAAATTTTGGGGGAGAATCTTGAGTAGGATTTGCAGGAGTGCCATGACTACCCTTAGGCATAACTGTCTGGAGTCTCAAAACCAGGACAGTCCTGGACACAGCAACCTACCCAGGATATGGAGCAGGAATGTATCCTCTGTGAGTTAAGAGCCCAGAAATGTGAAATTGAATTCTCTATTGCAATTCAGTTACCATAAACAGTAATTTACATAGTTTTGGGGCTGTCCACTGGCATGAGGAACATTACATACTGTTATGTTTTCCACAGGCAAAGAGCCAAGCTTGGGGCAGAGTCAGTCTTGATGCCTTTTATTTCATGGAAAGGGAATCACAAACCTGAGACTTTCCTTCAAAGCCCTGCAAGGAGCTCCCCCAAGGCATTCCTCCCCCAAAACTGGGATGCTTCCTGCCCTGAATGATGCTGTGGGATCCACATGTGGTGGGACAGAGACAGAGAAATGAGGCCCATCCAGCCCTTGGGACACATTGTTTCAGCCTCGTTCATCCCCAGCAAAGCAATAACTTCTGTTCACTTAAACTTTTCTCCTCTGTGACCTGTGAAGGCTCTTCCCCTACAAATGTCCTGCTATCAACCCGACTCAGACCTCCTGAAGTGACCTCAGGTGCTTTGGGTTGAGCAGGAAGGAGGAAAAAGGTGACCAAGCTTTGCAATATCCCTTTGGAAGAAGAGAGCTGAAGTCATTAATACTCCTGCCTCTACTCTGAATTTTCTGAGCCTCATGTTTCTACCTTTAAGGGTAACAAGAACACCACCAGGCCCCAAATGAGTTGTTTAAAATGTAATGCACTTTTAAAATCTACTAACTTTTATGTTCTTACTAGATAGTGTCTTCTCCCTGGGGAGCTATTATTTTCCCTTCTTTCATGGTTTTCTTTTAAAGACAAGGAAGAGCCTTTGCAAAGGAAAAGAAGCCCCCAAGTTAAACCAGCAAAAGACAACTAATTTGCTCCCAGGTGTTGGTCTCTGCAGCTCCTAGTGCTGCATCCACTGCTGAACACTTCTACAAGGTTTGCACGTAAAGGTGCTGCAGTGAGGAGGTTCATAGAGGTTAGACAGAGAGACTTGTTTAAAATCGACCATCAGACTCTGAGAGTTAATATTTTCCATCCTGAACAACTGTCTGAGCATTCAGCTCACATAAATCTCAGCTCCATGTTCACTGTCATCCCAGCTGACTCTGCACAGGGAAGTTATTCATTGCAACAGATTTCTAGAGAAAAGCCTGATGAAAAAAAAAAAAGAAATAGGCAAAAGTACAAAAAGAAAAAAAAAAAACAAACCAGCAGATACAGCCAAGACATCAGTGATAAAGTGGAGCAGGGGAGACAGCCAGAGCCTTGGACTGCAGTGCAGGACATCGTGTGCTGGGAGCAGGGGCTGCTCCAGAGAGATCAATATTTGTTGCCCTGATGGTCCAAATGTCAAAGCACTGTGTCCCCAACAGGGAGAAATCCCTCG
Source organism: Calyptomena viridis (assembly GCA_013390005.1). Classification (NCBI taxonomy): domain Eukaryota; kingdom Metazoa; phylum Chordata; class Aves; order Passeriformes; family Eurylaimidae; genus Calyptomena; species Calyptomena viridis. The sequence continues at coordinate 209,884 of WEIV01011955.1, forward strand.
TGGAGTGTGAGTGACGGGCTGTGACGTGCAGACAGCAGGGATAATGGAATGAGGCTCTAAGGAACACATATGGACCTTCTACTTGGCTGTTTGGTGGTTGGGTTTTTTGCCTTTGGCGCTGCCATCTGTCTGTGCTCCTGTGCTCTCCTTCCATGTTTCACCCTCACTTTATCCGAGGACTTTCTAGGCTTTGCAAGCAAAAGTTGTTGTCACTCTGGGTGATCATGGCAGCTTCTTTCCAGGGCCTGGATGAGGGTCACCTTGCAAGGGATCCTGAGGTGTTTTGTCTCTTCTCTACCCAGGTTTTCCCACCACTGTGGGAAGAAGGGTCACTGGGAAACTGCTTCTCCCGTGTGTAGCCAGAGGTGGATGAAGGCTGGGAAGTCTTTGCCTCTGATTCCAGGCTGAGAAGTCCATCAGTGCAGCTGAGCAAAGACAAAGGTAACATCTGATCTCTTCCCCTTGTCCAGGAGAGACCCTGAGCACCAGACTTAGGGTCACACAGCTATAAACTATCTGCTTACTTAGGGATTACAAAGGACCTACTGCCCACCTATAAATCCAAATTTCTGCTCTACTTATTGCATCTCCCATTAATCCTAAATGTCAGCTGGGCTGCCCAGTGGCAGCAGTGTCTGCCTTAATCTGGAGATACTCAGCAAAATTTATTTCATGTGTCACACATTCATAACAGCTCAGGCTTTAGCAGCTTTTGGGTTGCCTAACTCAAACACTAGTGTTTATTTTTGGCCACAGAATGAGCTTACTCACACTTTTTATGGTGGTGGAGGCTTCTGTGTTGCTGTCTGGTTTGCAAACCTGACTGTGGCACGATGATTAGATGCCAGAAAGGGTTTCTGTTTGCTTGGAAGATGATGGCAGTGGGACCATAAACTCATTGCTGGGATAAAAGCTACAAATCAAAGTAAGGAAATACTCACACGCCACCAAAACCAGACTTCACTCACAGCCTGCTGGGGAACAGAGGCAAACACAGGGTTTTCCTGCAAAGAAACACGGGGTGACACAGTCCCAGGAAGGACAGAGGAAGGTGGCAGCAGCTTCCCTGGTGCACTGAAGTCTAGGCCACATCAGCCCTTTCCAGTCAGGAATGCTGAGCTTTAGCAAAAGCCTGAAATTAATTTTTAAGAGCATGTCTGGTGTCCAGCCAAGGAACTATTTCTTCCTAAAACTTTTCCACTATACCTGGCAGAACTGTGACTGCACATGGAGGATTGCACAATGCTGTCTCCCAGAGCTCCAAACAACAGGGAAAAGGCAAGGAAAAGGCAAAGAGTATCCTGGAGAGATTACAGGCAGCATTGCAAGGACACTGTTTCATAATATAAATATATATATATACACACAAGGCAATATATATATACAAGGCATATATATATATATATATACACATGGCATTAATCACTCCATGCACCAGGTGTAAGAACTGTGGTTCACTTCTTCATCTTCAAGAATTACCAGAATATCAAGAAATCCAACTGAAGGAGATACCAGGAAAATACCTTGGTTTGTTTTAGAAATTGCCCTTTTATCCTGTTTCTTCTGTGGGTAGGAGGACCTTTGCTCACTGTAGCCTTTTCTTGATGCATCATTAGAGAAATTAGAGGCAACAGAGCTCCTTTATATTTGTGCTGGGCAATTTGTTGGCTGGTTTGTGGTGCAGAGAAATTTAGATGAGATAAAACTTTGGCCCCATGTAATTTGGAAGGATCACGACTCCTGCTCCCTTGGCATAGTATTAAAACCAATAAAAAGATTTCTATTAGGCTTTAGAGAGTAATTTAATGATTTCCCATTGATCATGCTTGCCCCTCCTCACCAAGCACAGCAAAAATCAGGTAGAGAGCTCAGATCTTCATATCTCCCCCTTATCCTCCCCATCTGGTTTTCATCTGTCCACAGAAAGACAATAATAGTCTTTTGGGAGAGGAACAGAGAGAAACTAACACCAACAAGACAATTACAGTGGGGACATAGAGGTCAGAAGAACATCTTAAAGTAATAAGTAGAACACAGAGCTGCATTAGTTGGGTCAACAGAATCTTTGCAGGAGAGGATGAGTTCTCTGTTACATTATTGAACTATATTTCCCCCCAAATTTTAAACCAGTGATGCTTCTACTCCATCACACTTTTTTTGGAAAGTCTGTATTGACTTTAAGATTATATAATTTTCATTGCTGAATTTATAGAAAAATATTATGTGGGGTTTTTTTTAATGCTCAGAGTTGTTTCAAGTAGAGGGAAATAAGAGAAAGGAGTTTTGTGCAAAAGCTTGAAGAAATTTAGAGCTGAAGAGCATTTGATTTAAAGTTCAGGGATGTAATGCTCTCCCCAAGTTACCTACCATAAATTTTAAGCTGATCTTATATTTTTGATGATATAGTTTTTATGATACATTTCATGCCTCATTTCCTGGCAGATTTATAGCCCTTACACAATGCTGGGTGAGTGACTCCACATGCTTCATGTCAACAAATTCTTTTTGCCTTTTTTTTTTTCTCCCCCTGAAACTCCTGCTGGTTAAAATTAAGTCATATTTCAGTCACAGTGCATTTGCTCTTGACATTTTTGAACTGCTCTTGGTCATCCCAGAGAATGTGGTGAAAATGGCCCAAAGAGTTTTGATGGAGAGCAATAAACAAGGGCTGGTATCCCTAGAAATTCCAGAACTGAAAATGGGTCTTTCTTTTTTATATTTCTATATATTGTTTTGACCACTTGAGTTTTAACATGATTAAAGGGTGAGATAAAGCCCATCCTACACCTACAAAGTGTCTTCTAAAAACAATCTCACCTACAGAAATGGAGGGAGGAGAGAACAATGTCACCTTTTACAGGCTTACAGATGTGAAAATATCTACAAATACTGAGTAGCCAACAATAACCCAACACAAATCATGAGCTGTTGGAAAGAAAAATACCCTTGCACTGGGCTTTGAATAAATGCTGTGGCTTGGAGACACAGATTTTGCCCAAATGTCCTGGCTGATACTTTGCCTCTGATGGGTCCCATCACCATTCTCGCATCTCACACATATCAAATCCAAAACCAGCAAAAACCCCACTGTGTTTATATTTATTTCTGAATAAAAGGCTGGTGTTTATGATATTAAATATAATTATATTGAATAATGCCAAGGTTGTGGATTCAATCCCTGTATGGGCCATTCACTTAAGACTTGGAGTTGATGATCCTCGTGGGGTCCCTTCCAACTCAGAATATTCTGTGTTTCCATTCTGTGATTCTGTATTTTATATTCATTTCCAAAATCCTCAAGAGTTTACAAGCTCTAACTAAAGCTGCTAAGACAGGGCTATCCTTTGGCATGTCCATGAACATGGGGCAGGCAGGAACAGAAGGAATCTGCCCAGGATGTCACATCACAAGGCCACAATTTACCATCACCATTGCACCTGACTCACACAGGATGTGGCTTTTTTTTCATTTTTGCCAGCTTGCCCTGGAGTATGGAAATTTAGGCTGTTAATGCCTAAAGGGGAATAAGCATTTCTGTGGGGTGTTGCAAGGGTGGTGGTTGTACCCACAGCACGAGGAAATGAGTGGCTGAAGCAGAGGGAGGAAGGGATGATGCCATGATCATCCTTCTCTTTGAGGTTTTCCTGCAGGAATGTGTTCCAGCCTGGTGGCAGAATAATCCATCTTGTCCTTCACACACAAGGGCAGGGAGAGGCACATTGCTGGGATAATCAATCCCCTGCTGGCTCCAGCAGCCCTTCAGAAGATGTGGCTGGGGGGACACTGTAGATTCCATCAAACTTTTACCTGATGTATCAGTGAGGCAGAAATTATTCCAGGTATGGAAAAGCATATTTGAGCTGTTCTGGTTTCCCAGGCTGAGTGTGTGCTTGAAAGGACATTGTAAATGTGTTGGCAGATGCATCAAATGCCTGAGGCACCCGAGTCCATGGTGATGATGCTCCCTGTCCCCATGGACCCACTCAGAGTTTCTTCTGCTGAGGATCCCTTGGGAAGGGGCAGGAATGGCTGTTTTGCACGGAGCTGTTTCAGGAGCAGAGATTTACACAGTGTTTGGCAAGAAGAAAGTGTTTCAGCAGCTCCTGTTGGCAGCTGGTGGGCTGCAGCCTTTCCTCTGCTGGTTTTCCAGTCCCACACGTTCAACTCTGGGGAGCAAGTGCCCAAAGACGCTGGGAATAGAATTTGAACAGGGACAGGACAACTTGTGAAAATATTTCCTGTCTCTAAAGATGACAGTGACTTCTCTAAGGCTGTTGCCTGCCTGTTCATGAAGCAGAGCTAAGAACAAATTCCTCCTGTGCAGCATATTTCTTTTTACGACCTGAAAAGCAGTTTATGGATTTTGTTTAGAGCACTGATTTATGTCCCACCCTCCCTCCACTCCCAGAAGCAGTCTGTCTTCTCTTTTTTTATTTCTTTACACCTGGCCTTTCCAAAGGGTTCCTTATGGCATCCAAAAAGCTGCCTGTCCATCCTCTCCCTGCTTTGCATCAAACTCATGAGAATCACTGCAATTGGAACCAGTTGCTGTCTGCTGTGGTCCTCACATCTATTTTGATGATTAACCTTTCAGCAGCAAAGAGATGCCCACTCAGATACTCCCAAGGCTGGATTTTCCACCTTTTTGTCTCCGTGTCACAAAACCCGAGTACTTGCTCATTCCCTCTCTGCTGTTGGTTTTCCTGTGGCACGTTGCATCTTTGTGTGTGTGAGTTTAAGCTGTTGTACCAAAGGGTTTATTGGCTCTGTGGACTGTGGAGTGGCTGGAAAAGTTGCTATGGGGACCACTCACATATTAAAAGGTAAAAAGAGAGGAGTTCAGATGATTTCTAAACTCCAAAGAAAAAGGAAACTGGGAAAAAACCAGGCTGTGGGTCACAAATACCAGTGACCTCACTCCTCCTGGAGTTATCCTTTGTGGTTCCTTGCTCTTGCCCCCAGCAGTGGCTTTGCTGGACTCAGCACCTCTGCTCTCCTTTGCCCTCTCACCTCTTTTCATAAGGCTGAACGTGGGATTTGCCAAAATCTTTTCCCAAAAAGGTTGTCAGAACCTGTGAAGTGTTTTTGACACAGCTTGAAAACAAAAGTTTCTTTGTTTCCATTTCTGTGTTTTTCAACAAAGGTCCAACCTTTTCCACAGCGGAAAGAAATGTTTTCAGTTCATTTCCCTGACAGCTGTTACACCTTGTATGTTCTCCATTCCTTCAAATCCCCTCTTCATACCAACTCTACAAATATTCCCAGGCATCTTCTCCCCAGGAAGTGCTGCTAATTTTGTCTGTTTTGTTAATTTTTCTTGTATTTTTTTTTCCTAATCTAGTTAAAGCTGTGAATTATTTAGGGTGAAGAACAGGGCTACATTTGGACAGCTTGTCTTTGATTGCATTGACTTAATCTGGGTTAGATCACCAAGAACAAAAGCAGCAGGAGGAACTGTCAGCTCAACGTAAGTTCATTTTTACAGGAAGTGTGGCTTTTGATATTTTGCATTTTAAAGAAGAGAATGGTTTAAGGACAGAAGGATCTGGAGTTCCTGAGTCCCCTGCTACACAGCATTATTCCATTATTCCTTTGCAACAAACAGTGATCACCTCCCCAGCTGCCTGGAAACAACTCCTTGCCCAAATGTATTGACTCCTGTGGTTTGTCCCTCATCCAAGAAGTTTTTCCAAGGCACCTGAGCGAGTTGAAAATGCAAATGCAGTGTTGAATTGGCAGCAGCCTGCTCTGGACAGGGGTGAGATCTTCTTAACAGACCCTTTTCCTACTGATCTCACTGAGTCTGTCACAGCTTGTCACCCAAAAGTGACAAGAGAGCTGTTACAGCTGCAGCCTCAAAGGTGTGCAGGGGAAAGGGGCAAATTTGTGTGCAAAATGTGTGCAAGTGGATGCAAACCGAGAGTTATGGGAACAGGTATTTATAAAATAATGGTCTGTGCAGTGTCTACTTCTCTGCAGAGGTTTGGTCATGGTTTTGGCATGGTAATAGTAGCTCTGTCCACGTTTATCAAGATCCAAGAGCTCACATGATCCTAAACTCTAGTGTTTGTGAAAATCTTTACATTTTTCCTTTTTTTCTGTTAGATATACTTACAGAAAAATGAATACAAGAGTATTGGAAGCAAAGGTGGTGCTGATATCTAGTTCAGCTAAGACAAGTTTGAGTTAGTTTCCTTTCACTGCTGTTCCAGGAGATGACAGATGTAAAGATAATTTTGCCTATTATTATGTGATGACAGTCCTATTTCTTTCTTAAAACGTCACTAACAACTCAAGCCCTGCTTTTCCACAGAACTCAAGCAGGATTTGATCATTTCCAACTGGAAGGATACATAAAATAACAGAGAGTTGTTACACTTGATAGAGCCTCATGGCCGGTGGTCTGGCAGCTGCTCAGATGATACACAGGAATACTCGGAGCAAAGCATCTTGGAGTGCTTTAAAAGCCTTTCCTAGAAATGGATCTGTGTGTGATTCCATTCAATCCTCTCCCTCAGCCATGACAAACAAACGTTCCCAGTGTCAGGGAGAACAATCCTGGTGAAGGGCTGGTTCAAAGGGGGATTACAGCCGAAACCTGGATGTAAAACACTGTCAGCCCTGCCCTTGGAAGGGGAGAAATGTTCTCAGAGAGAGGGATGGGACAGAAAAAGGAAACCTCAGAGTGTTTCCTGCCCTCATGCCAAGTGTTTTTTTTCTCCTGGGGAAAGGTTGACCCCTTTTCCTTGGGGAATGATGTGCAACCCCCTAAGGAATCAACAGACCCTCAGCCATGTCAGACAAGCTGCTGGTGCCTTTGCTTTGTTTCTGTAAGTTGTGTTCAGGATCAAAGCAATTAATGACCAATATAATTAATCTCATGTTTGAGTTTTTTGAATCAGCCAATGAAGACTGTAAGGGATAATTGCATGAGTAATTGCAGTAGGGAAGAGGGACATTGTGGTGTCTGCTGCAAGATCTGCTTTTCTGGAAATGATGACTAATACAGCTTTTCCAGTGGAGGATTTGATGTACATCCAGGCTGTGTGCATGAATCAGTGCTGAGGAGCAACACACTGCAACTCGTTTGACTCCTGGAACTCTCTGGTTTAACTTCTGGATTTGCTGCTTCTTGAGTCCATTGCATTAGTGCAACTGCTGGGAAGGATCAGGGGAGATGACACCAGAGGTTTTCTGCTGCCTGCACAGGGTTCTGCTTTTTTGTCACCACCCAAAGATGCAGCAGGTTCCACCTGAACTCAGTTTTCAGTCTGGGTCAGCATTTGCTCACCTGGTGTGGTTGGGCTGTGAAACATCCTGAGCACCAAATCCAAAGTGAGTGTTGCTATCACAGTAATCCTGTTGCAATTCCAGGAAAATCACCCTTTATGTCTGTAACCAAGCAGTGGGTTTAAAAGGAAGGATAAGGCTGCAGCAATAAGCACAAACTGTTGCTCAAGCAACAGCAATCTCATCTTTAAGCAACTACAGGACAGTTGTATTTAATAGATTTAACTTTGCTTCAACAGCCTACCCAGCTGGAGGAATCTGAGTATTGCCCAAAAAGACAAAAATGACCAGGGAAGAGGTGGGTCATATCCAATCTCTGTCCCTTCAGCACCAGATTTCCACAGGGAGCAAATGGAGACCAGAGCGACGAGTTGCAGGACACAAATAGGAGCTGCTTTTGAAAGACACTTGCTAACAAAGCCAGAGATTTCCACTCACTGATGTCAATTCAAGTGTCTTTATGTTTTCCTAAATTCTATTTTTCAGTGTGGTCCAAAAGTCTATCAGGGACTGAGCCTAATTTTCCAGTGGTTTGTGAGTATAAAAAGATGCCATTTCCACCCAGGCTGTTGTTCCCAGTGTAAATATGTTTTTAGGCACAGAGCAATATAATCCTACAGATTTGCAGAGAAGCTGCAAACCCTTCTGGCACTGTCTGAGGCAACATAAAGGCTCTGTTTCCATAATTTCTATTTATGGAAAACCAAAGGCCATTTATCTCCTTGATTCCTGTGAGATTTTCTATAGCTTAGTCAATAACCATGAATTACTGCTTGGTTGAGCTATTTCAGGGAAAATGCAGAGGATGGGAAGAGGATGTGCCTCAGCAAACAACCAGTGTCTCTAGTCTGGCTTCCAAGTGGGACCATAGTGATGCCCTGCTCCTGTTCCCTAAAAACAAACTTATTTCATTACAGACACGAGACTTTTCATTTAAAATGTCAATTAAAAGTGAGCTGACATTTTGTATCACCGATCTGTCTCCTAAAAAAATCCCATCCACACCCCCCTAAATATTCTGGTTCTGGAAACTGGTGGACAATTGCCATAGGCAATTCCAGCCTGGGGGAAAGGAATTATGTGTGTTTTTTCTGTGGCAAGATGGGATGCAAATGGGGATGTACAGAGACTCGGGACAGTGAGGAGATGCAGAAACCCTCCCAACTGTGGCAGCTGCTCAGATCTCCCTCAGTCCTGGCAGGGACAGGTCCAATTTTTTTTCCCCACAGACATTCTGTCATTGCAAAGCTTTTATTGAGCAATTCCAGACATAAAGAGAGAGGGAAAAAAAATTAAAATATTTAAGTTCTCCTGACTGGACCAAGAGGAATTCCATGTGGTTTAACTGGTTAGACTTCAGCTATGTCCTGGCAGAGGGCCCAGTTTGAGGAGTGATGGGGGATGTGTCCATCACTCTGAGATCTTTTGGAGGGTCCTGGAAGGGCTGCATCCTTCCAAATGCTCTGCCCCTGCTCAGGGGTATCCCAGGGAACACCACACTGGCCATGGCTCCAGGCTCTTGTGTCCTGGGATGTGTGACATGCTGAGTTTTTATACATCAGCTGATCGATTGACACGAGATCTGCCCATCACTAATGACCCTTTGGCAACCACTGAGCTGTTATTTGATTTATATTTACAGAGCACTAAACACCCTTCTATTTATTTCTGCCCTTAGCACCTCATCTGGGTTTGTAGGAAGCCTTATGTTTCTGAAGTACTTTGGCAAAAGTAGAGGGCAAAGTGGAGTTATTTCTGGTTTTGTTTAAAAAAACCAACCTGACAGATTATTTATTTATTGTATTTTATTTCTAGGAGAAGATGCTGAAGGACGTGGAAACCACTCTGCAAGGTCATCCCAGGAAGACTAGAGGAATTAAAGAAGCAAGAAACTAGGTAAATACAATTCTTCCATTATTATTTTTTTTTATAATTGTTTGGAGAAAAGAAAACTTATAGATAAAATTTTGTAACTTTTGATGAGAATGTACCCTTTAAAAATTAAGAAAAATAGGAAATTCTCTTCCTTGGAAAGTTCTAAAAAGTAGGGAACAAAAAGAAGTTCCTGATCTATTTCTTATGGAAGATTTTCCCTTACTTGGTATCCAAACAGATGTTTTAAATTACATGATGACTTTGAAAGTGTAGCAATTTCTGCTGGGCCTTTACTACTTCCTGGGTTTTCTGTCAAGAAGAACTGTCTTATCTCCTTATAGTTTGTCTAATTAGGCTGTAAATTTGCAAGAAAGGATTTCAGTCTCTCAAGTTTTTCTGCTCCATCAGGTCATTTCACATCCTATCAAGGCAACAGCAGCTGCATTGTGGAGCCCATGGGTTTTTCCCCTATTTTTGTTGTCCCATCTGCAAGTTTAACTGGCACCTTAATGAAATCATAGTGCCAGACACATCCTTTTTTTATCTGATCCTTTCTCAACCCAGTAGTTCAGTGAGGTGTTTCGTTTTTAGGATATTTGAAATCTTTATGACAATTGTTTTGTTCAACTTGGCCTCGGTTGAGAAAAAGAGAAATGATTTGGGCCAGTTCATTCTTTCCATGGCACCTTGAGACTTATAGGGAATTCACCAAGAGGAAAGGTGGGCTGATAAGAGCTGAGCTGATATTTGGGTGGCCAAATATTGTGTCACTGCTTATGTTAAGGCACAGATGTGGATCATTCTCTAAGCAAATTATCTGTACATAGGATATACATTGTGTCATTGTAGGTCTTGTCATTTTAGAGATGTTTGTAACTGAAAGCAGATAAATTGAACTCTACTTTTGTATCTGCCATGATAAGAAGTAGAAATCATCTCCCTAAGTGCAATTACTGATGTAAATATAATAAATATTAATTTCATTACAACACCCCCTTTGCTCAAGTTCTTACACTGGCTCAGGGCCTTTGCCTTCCAGCTCTCCCTTACCCTGTATTTCTCAGATTCATTAAACTATTCCTACATGTTACAGATGAATAACTGAGGTTTTAGAGGGTTTGGAACTTGTCTTGGGCAGTTGGTTTCTGCATGGACCTTCCTTGGTGACTCTTGCAGCTGCTGTAGGTCATTGCTGGCCTTGTGCCCTCATGAAGTGCCAGGTTAATCAACCTTACTGTAATGGAAACTAAAGCCAGTTGGCTTGAACAAAAAAAACCCTAAAAAAAAGGGTATAAATTGCTGGTCTGGTAAGGAAAGTACTGGAAGAGAGTTGTTTGTGCCAATGTTGGCTCCAGAAAAATGGCGTAGACAGAAAAGGATGCGTGTTTGGGTTTGAATCCTCTGCACCAAGGCAGAAACCCAAGACATGCACGCTGTGGTAAAATCCCCTGCAGATCATAAATGTGCACAAATCCATTTTAACACACACAGCTCTGGCCTAAAGAGCTGTGAGGAGGTTTTTGCTGTTGCTCTGAGCAGTGCTAACAACCTGCTGTGGTGCCTCAACCCCAGAGACACAAGAAGTCCTGGCAATAAAAGTGCTTCCTCCAATAACACCTTGAGGACTGGCATTGCTTAATGGGCTGTGAGATCACATGGAAGCAGCTGCTTCTCACTGTTACAGAGGACACATCACTCCCCTCAGTCAGTTTTTTAGCACATGGAAACCACAAAGTAAGAAAAAAGCAAATGAGGGCTGAAGCATGACATTCCCACCTCCACAGGCAGGAAACAACAGCTCAGTTGTGCTGGCATGAAAGGGGCTGAACTCAGCTCCATCATCTTGGGAAAGCAATAAACACCCATCTCAGCAGAGCTGGAAGTCACCTCGTTCTTCCTGCACACCCACTGTGCTTCTCTTGATCCTTTTCTCCTGCCATCCCACAGAGCAGGTTAAATAATGAAGGATGGGCTGTAGTGGATGGAGGATTGCTGAGGCACGGAATTTGTTTTGTTCATGGGACAGCAAAAAGAGCCACTCTGTGCTCCAAAATAGCTCCTTAACCCAAAGAAGCACCTCTACAAACTCCTGGAGCAGAAATTCCCACAACACTAAATGGCCCCACTGATAATTCCCTCCTGTGGAGACCCACCAGCCAGAGCACATGGACAAACCATGGAAGACACATCTCTCCAACATGCAAGGCATGAAACTGCAATGAAGACAATTCCAACTGCCCTCAGCATCAACTGGAATGGAACAATCCTTAGACATGCCCTAAGACATGGTGAACAACTGACTGAGAAAAAATTCCAGAATAAAGGAAGGGAGGTGGTCTGCTAGATGGTCTTCAAACACATTTAGGGCAATGGAAGGTTTTCAGGGAGACTCTTTATTTTTCCACAGCTGAAAGAGGAAAGGCTGCCCACAGAGCATGGTCAGCATTTGGGTTGCAAATTCAAATTTTCATATTTCATAGAGTCATAGAATGATTTGAGTTGGAAGAGACCTTAAAGTTCATCTAGTTTCAAGCTCCATATTCCCTAGATATGAATATTTGATATTTGTATCTGAAAAAAATAAAGAGCAGGTACAGGGCTGAGTTTTTATTCTGGCATTCAAGGTACCAGGGTCCCAAGAGCTCAGAATTCAGCCTTCAATTTAATTCCCAAAAGGAAATATTCAGTGCATGCTATGGTAGTACTGCCATGTTATCTGGACCTTTCAGAGGGGGCCTCACCTACAGGGTATGTTCACTCCTTTCCAACTGTCCTTATTGCCACCCCTGGAAGAAAATTGTGAATAAACCTGATCTTATGTTTTCATTCCTGGAAAACAGAAGTCTTGGAGAAACGTCTTCCTTTACTACAGAAAAGGACTGTGGTGGAGAACATGAGTTGTGGTGTGTCTGTGGCTGGCAAGAGAATGCCAGAAGTGGGCACCTCTCTGGAGACAGGAATCACAAAATCACAGGCTTCCTTCTTCCTTCTGCTGGATCCAGGGATACTGTGAGTGTTGTGATGGTGGTTTTGTTATTCAGCAGGGCTGGTTAACAGCAGTTCAGATTTCAGGAAAGGCAAGGCAAGAAATTCCTTCTCCTTATTGTTTGTTCTTGGGGATGGAGTTGGGTGTCTGTCCTGCCTAACTCTGGGTAGCTTCTTTCCTAGATGTGTTGAAACACATGACCTGGAACTGAGTTTGGCTTTTCCCTCTTGTAGCTGGGAGGGACAGGAACACTGCTCTTCCATAATTATTTGCTGGCATTCACACCCCCCTTCTGAATTAGTTCTTCCAGGTTGATTTTTAATTTTAACCAAGTTTTAGCTTGATGCTGCTGCTTCCAAGTGCATTTGTGCTGTTCAAACCCCTCCCTTCCAGAGGCTGGTTAACCTCACCTGCTGTGAGCTGCCAAATACACTCCATACACTGTGTTGGCAATGGCCAAACACCTGATGGGATCTGCAGGAATACTCTTGTCTGGTGTTCCTTCAATGAGAGGAGCAATGGCAGTGTCAACCTCTGTTGGTGCCACCTAAGTGCAGTTTAATTCCCTCTGGTTTTGAGCAACAGGAATTCCTAATATGGGTCTTGAGCACAGCAGGTCTCATCTGCATCTTCCTGCCCAATCCAGCTTCTGATCCTGGAAAACCAGTTCTTGGTTGTCTTTAATGACAGGCTTTACAACAAGATGCTTCTGTTAGTAGTGACCTTTCAGGGATGTTATATTCAGGAATGAATGAAGAATATCCTGAAAAACACCACTAAATGGCAAGGTGTAGGTGTTGCTAACCCTCAGTGCTCACTGGAATGAACTGGATGGATTGGGAGTGGGTTTTGACTGGATGACTTACCCTCCCTTCCAGCACTTCCTCCATATCTGCCTCTCTTGGACCATACCTGATGGCACGTCTGTAAGAAACAGTTGGATGTGGTTTTATTTTATGTGTATCCATCTGAAAGCATCTCAGTTGTAGTGAGACACCAAAACCTTCGTATTGCCTAATGTTTATTGAATATTTTGCTCTTGGCTTCTTGCCCACAATGCAGTAACTGAACATGGAAACATAACTGGCCCTTGCACTTTCTCCTCATGCTGACTCTCCCTTCTGTTTAAGTTCAAGTCTGGGGGTTTCTCTAGAAAATAAATATGAATAAAGTACATAATGAAAACTCACATGGTAGTTTCACATTTCAGGGTCCAGCATTGCTGTAGTTTATTTAATTGCCAAGTAATAACCAGTTTGAAACTACAGTTCTACTCCCAAGTTTTAGGGCAGTCAAATTAAACAGGAAAGATCATCCTCAAGGGCAGGCAGGTCTGGGAGACTTTAATGTTCATGATGAGGAGAGTGCACAGAATCAGTGAAGTCCATGGGGAATTTGTCTTTCCTTGCACCAAAGTCTTCAGCCAAGTGTGGGAGATATGTGGAACTCCCTGATTTTCAATCTGCAGCCCAGGTCATGTCAGCCAAGTTACTGTTGGCTGAGGCAGAACAATTAGTCCCATTTTATTAATCCCAAAGTGGCTTAATTAAACTGTACAGCTTCAAAACACGTGCTCGGCTGCCAGAGAAGTCTAAATTTCCATTAGTAAATGTTCTTAAAAAGCTAAATACCTGGGACTTTAAACTTACTTAAAATATGGCAGTGATGAGGAGCTGGAAGTTTTAAGCTTGGTAATAGGATCATAGGAGGAGGCTGTCTAATTTTTTTATTGATAATATTGGATTATTGTCTCAATATTATTGGATTATTTGGTGGACCACATTGGAGCAGCTCCAAAAGATGACCTAGAGGAGGTGGGAATGCAGAGATAAGGAAAAAGGCCCTATTTGAGTCTTCACTCATGTAGGAAACATTTGCCTTGTGTGAACTGAAACAGATAAAAACCTCACACCTCTGTCTTTCCCATGATGGGTCCTTTTATCATGGGGTTGTAAAACCTGGCTGGTGGGAGATACAGGTTTATTCAGGCAGCCTTAATTTCCTGATGTTTTTGAAAAACACCCTTTTAATTCAGATACTGGGAATAACATAAAATCACAGAATGGTTTGGGTTGGAAGGGATCTTAAAGCTCCTCTCATTCCAACCCCCTGCCACAGGCAGGGACACCTTCCACTAGACCACATTGCTCCAAGCTTTGTCCAGCCTGGCCTTGGACACCCCCAGGGCTGAGGAACTCTGCACATAAACTCATGAAAGATGTCAAGGATCAGACATGTGAGAGTGTCACAAATTGATTATGGCTACTGTGTATGAAATAATGATTTACAGCTCTTTTATGACTGGCTGATATCTTTAAGTATTGCAAACATACACTCTTTAATCAGTGGATTTCCATTCACAGATTTTTGTGGCAATCTATCCTAAAAGGCCCAGGCTAAAAGGCAACTTTTGAACTAGAACTGTTGAGGAGGTGTCAAATCTTCACAATTATCTGGATATTCTCCCTGTTTAAACCAAAATCCTAAACCTGTTACCATATAATGCATGTTTTCTTTCCTCTATTTTCCTCTCCCTATTAGGAACTCCATGCTGTGTTTTCACAGGCTGAGAAAGAGTCAGGAGCAGGGAATGGTTACGGGGAGAGGATATTTATTTCCAGGCTAAAGCCTCCCTGATACAAATCTGTTCCATTGGCACTGGATCACATCAGTACAGCAGGGAGGGCACAAGAAGTAACACTAATGGAAAGCAGGTAAGATCTCCCCACTGGTTGTGTGCCCAAATATTACAAGCAAAAACGGTGACATCAGCCCTGTGTTCCTTTTCAGGGAGGAGAAGGACATCAGGAAGTCTCCTAATCCTTGCTACATTGCCAAATGAAGGAAACTTGAAAGAATTCCAGAGAGAAGAGGGATCAAAAGAGTAAGCATTCAGTTTTGGGGGGGAATAAAGCTACCTATCCCATGGAAACAAAAAAGCCCTGTAGTTCAGTGTTATATCTGTCTCTGAAAGTTATTTGAGTAGACTTCTAAAAATACTCTCTTAGTCAGTTTACGGGGTTGGTTTCCGAGTTCTTTCAAGAGTTTCCTTTGAAGTTGTGTGAGGATGGATGAGACAATTCCCACCAAGGGAGCCCAGACTGAGAAGCAAGAGGACATAACTCAGAAGGGCCTTTCCTAACCACTCTGCAGAGCTTATTTTTTCAAAAAAATAAATACATTCTTAATCAACCTGAAAAATGATACAAAAAGATCACAACAACATGTACTCACAAGAATGTACTTCGAAGAACATATTGTGCTCAGACTTTTTATTTTCGCTGCAAAATATTTTGAAGTAGAGATTTCCTGCAGGATTACTTGTCCAGTCTGTGTGTTTTAGGAGCTCTGCAGAGGGTTTCAGGTGGCACTTTCTGCGTCAGAGGGGCTTGGGATGATGAGCTGAATCTCCTAAACACAAGATTTAGGCACTTAGGACTGAGGCTGCAAAAGGAAAATGTTGCTTGATCATGGTTTAGCTCAGCATGTCCAAAGTATAGATCCTGAATCTCCCCCTCTTTGGCTTGCTGCTTGGTTAGAAAACCCCTGGAAATCCATTGGCACTTTCCTTTTCACAAGGAGGTTCCTGAGGCATCAAAAAGTCCCTTTCTGGGACCCTCTGCTGATGGTTCTGGGCAAACTGACTATCACTGCCCTCAAGAAAGTGGAAGCAGAGATTGAATGTCCAGCTCTCTTCATCCCCATCCTTGGGACATTCCCCCATGAAGCCCTTGGGTCCTCCTCCATTTGGCCTCTCTTTTCCAGAGGTATCTGGCTACAAATGGAGGGTGTTCCCAAGGTGTTTTAGTCATGGAGCTCAGTCTGGGAAGCTGAGCCACAGGGAGACCATCAATCAGCAGGGCACACACGGAGACAAGGGCTGGAATCCAGGGCCCAGCACACTGTTGGCATAGGACACTGGAGCAGTTCTTGGCCCAGGGATGAGATGGATGTCTCATGGCTCAAAGGTGAGCCCTCCAACAACATAACTCAGTGAATGTGCAGGTGAGGGCTGTGATTTGGGTGAGGACTCTGCCTCAGGGCATCTATCCAGCCATGGACATGGTCACAGTGAGACTGGGAGCCAGCACCTGGAGCACCTAATTCCCTACAAGGGCTGTGGCTGAAGGCATATTTCTTCCCTTGGCATTTTCTCTTGGCTGGCAGCTCCCTGATTCCCATGCCAGCTATTTTGGAGCCTGGGCCAAGGTGTCTTGCTGTCTCCCCAGGCTGGAAAAGGAGCCTTGGCAGCAGCTGTCTGCCCTGCACCATGGGATGTCCCAGCTGCCTTGGCTTGCCAGGGGATTTAATCCTTCCTGCTCTGCCTGAAGTTCTGTTCTTCAGCTGCCTGGAGATGTTCAGCTCACTATTAGTTCATGAGTAAATTATTCTTGCCAACCTTTTCATCATCACAGAAATCCATGAAGATAAAACTTGCCATTTTTCTCCCCACTCCTTTATCCTCATAGTTTTTTAAGTGTTGTAAAAAAGCTGTTTTAATTACCTTTCTCTTGCTAATGAACTGTGAAGAAACAAACTTCAGAAAGCACAATAAGCTTCATAAGAAACAAATCTGCCCTGAGTCTGGGTGATGCATGCACAAGATCCAAGAGAATGACATTCCCAAGCAACTGAGTGACTTAATTAATTATGGCTTATCTCAGTGGAGAGAATGGGATTCACATTCCTGCAGTGAGTTTTCCTAACAGCTCGTGTTAATGAGGAAACAATTCAGGAAAAAGAAAGTAAAGCAAAGAGCAAGGCCAGTGACAGAGGAGGCACGGGGTGTACCTTCCCAATCACACTTGGTCAAGGCAATAAATCACTGTGGCTTGTTCAAGGGGCACTGGGGAACACAGCAATTTCCTGGGGCTCTCCACACCTCCTGGGATCAGAGGTTGGGGTTCTGTGTGCATGATAAGAAGGAAAAGCATGACCTAAACTGCCAGTGGGCAGGTAGATGCCATTTCTGCATAAGCTTCACTGGGCTGGATGCCCATGACCTGCTTTTTCTTGAACACCTGCATTTGCTCTCAAACTCTTATGAACCCATTTGCTGTTGATTGTGTTGAGCAATTTGCTGTCCTGGTGCCAAAGCAGAAGAGGAGGAAAGAAGGTGACATTTAAACTCCCCATCTTTCTCACAAAGGAGAGAAAAAGGTCTGGAGACCTCAGTGCAGAGGGCCTGGATCCTGTCCTTTGAGCCACGGGAAGGTTGTTGTCCTCAGGTTTTCTTAGTACTGCTGAAATCTCTAAAGTCTGCAGGGACCCTGATACTTTGAAAGGACTTAAATTTGGAGTGCTGGGTCCCAAACTGTGAGATCTGTCACTGCAACAGTGCTTGATGTACTATTCTTCTATAGAGAAAATGTGGATATTCCTTTTCCTCTTCTGAATTTTGTCTAATCAACCATATGAAATACAGGGTATCAGAAGTGGTGCCTGAAATTAGGACATCAGCTCCCCAGTGAGCCCCTCAGTTGATAATATGCATTTTGACTCTTGTCAATGATCTTTTTCTGGCCTAGTGAAGATTGAGGTTTTTTCCTACATGGTGTCAATTGGAAGAGTCCAGAGCTCAGAAAACAATGTGATACTCCTGTGGGCAGAAAGTGATTCCTGTGTCCTGGTTGTGGAGAGAGCTAAAAGGAAGTGATCAGTTTCCCAAGTGAGTCAGGAACATTATTGTTGTGTTGGGCTTGCTGTTACCTCTATTCTGTGCACTGGGAAAGTGGCCTTAAGTCATCTGTGAAATGAGAGGCTGCTATGGCCGTTTCTATTTCACTGGCTTGAGTTTTTCTGCCAGAGCTTCCATGAGGGATGTCAGTCACTGCTATGAAGTCTTCACATGCTTGCAGGGTATGTGGCCTCAAAGTTGCTGTGATTTATTGACTTCACTGTTCATGGAGTAGCTGTGGGAAGTCCCTAAACCACTGACCAGTGGCCTCTGGGAGGGTGTACTGGGGAAAGACCTTGCACATCCCACTCCTTCCAGGGGTAGGAGCCTGGGCACTGAGCTGGGTGAACCTCTGCTCTGAAGCTGAAAGGCAGTTCCCATAAGCAACAAACCAACATCTGTCAGGCTCTTCAACTGCAGCTCATAATACTTTTATTTTTCCTTTTGTTCTCTGCTTTTTATCCTTTGATGACTTACCAGGCCACCCAACCAGATCTCTGAGTCTTCAGAGCAGCCCCTCACAGTATCAGGGCAAAGAAATGCTCCCCCAGTTTCTAGGGAAAAGGGCAGTAGCAATTCTCTGAAGGTTTATTTAAACATGGCTGTTTATTTTTGCTGGAGATTGGGTTACCTTCCTTTATAGGAGTACTGTTTTTGGAATCTTCCTTGTTTCGCCTGTAATAAATCACAGTTGTCTGAAGAAAACGAGCGGGGGCTCTTTGTCATTTTTCTTTGCTCTTCCTCCATTGGTGAGTGAAAGAAGTGCCCCAAGAAGAATAATTTATTCTGAGCTTGCTTTTGACATTGTTGGCAAGTCCTTGGCACTTTGGCTCCATAAATTACTGCCCTATCTCTGGGCAGGCAGAGCACAAAGGCACAGCTCTCTCCTTTCTAACTGTAGGTTGGCAGGACCTCTGCTATCACACACCACAGAGAACAAAGAGAAGAAAAGAAAGGCTTCCAGCTGGAGCTCAGCGAGGGTGGCAGGGCTGGAGAGGGGACCCCAGGTCCTGTTATGACTTCAAGCCATGTTTTGTCCCAGCAGTTGCCAACAACCCCATGGACAACATTTTCTTGCTGGTTTTGTGGCTTCTCACGGATCACGGGCTTCGTTTCTCGGGGCGGGTGAGCAACAATGAAGTTGCACCCAGGGCTCTTTAATTCTCTTTGAGAGGATGGCATTTGGGCTGAGACACAGCAGAGTGACCTCAGGGAAGAGCAGACTGATGGCAAAGACTAAGACTTCAAAGAAGTTCTGAAATGGCTCTGACTCTTCTCATCCCCCCTTTTTTTTTTGGATCAGCTTTTCATTGAGATTTGCTGCTGTGGGCTAAATTGCTTGGAAGTGTTTGGCTGATAGAACAGCTGGAACTGGTAATGTCCAGCATCTAACAGGCTCTGTTATGATGTTGTTTTCCTTGGTTTTCCCCACGAAGTTCTCAAATGCTTTTACAAAGAATAACTATTTTTTGCATAATCGTGAACGTGTACAGCTGGAGAAACTGAGGTTATATAAGTAGGACAGGATCAGATAGTGCATCAGCAAGTGGGCAAAGAGAGAAGGAAAAATAGGATGAAAACTATGGAACTCCTATGATTTTAAGGGTAATTTCCTAGGGAGATTGTTTTTACAGTACCAATCTCTCTGGCCTTGACTATTTATTCAAAGTTTGAGACAGAAAAATGCTGGGAAATGAGACCCAGCTACAGATAAATATCTGCAAAGTGGCAGAAGTGGAGATGTTTTTTAGGAAAAACAGCACCTTCCCAGCACTGACCACCATTAATGTGATAGAAATACCTTTATTTGGGGATCTGGCAGGCCACTCTCTGATTTATTTTAGCTAAAAAGTGGTGAGTGTTCAGTTCTTTCTGCTGGGTGGTTTTGTTTCAATTGCCTCTGTTTGAACCCTCAATACTAAAAGATTTTTCTGAGTGCCTTGGTGTAAAAGTGTTATGCTTTGAATGACATTTATCCATCATTTATGAGAGTAATGGATATTCTGCTTTTTCTGTGGTAAACTTTGAATGCAGCCATGCTGCAGAGATGACCATATATACTCAAAAAAATAAAAAAGATACAGTTATTTTAGGCTTTAAAAAGCAGGAAACAGGAAACAGGGAAAGTTGTCTTTATTTTCAGTCTCCATCTCTCCTAGAGAGGTTTGGGATTTACAAGGACTTGGAGGGTGTATAGTTCAGCAAAAGCATTTCCCCAGATTAGATGATGCTCATTCTTTGGTCTCCTTTAAAAATATTAAAAGAAATCTCATCAGACCATGAAACTCAGAATGCCAAATGAGAGTCTTACACAAATAATCCAGGTTTTGGGGATCTTGTCTTGCTAAATGGGTTCTTTGGCATTGACTAGTTTTATTATGGATGGAGCCACAGCAGAACCACATTAGAAAAGGATATTGTTACAACACTTTCAGTATCAACAATGCTACTTGGAGAGGAATAATCTATTCCAGATGGATATTAAGAACGTCTGTCATTTTTAGAAGGGATTTTTTTTGTTTGGTTGATTTATTCTGATAAAATTTTGGATCAGTAATACTTCTGCTAAATAGCCAGTAAACATGAAGATGATATGATTCACAGAATGGGCAGTCTGAGAGGCCACTTTCATTTAATTCAATTAGATGGGCTTTCATATTGGTTTTACTTCCTTTATCTTGAGTATTGCAGCAAAATTTTTCTTCCTGAAAGAGAAGGCAGGATACGAGTTACTGCAGACATCAAAACTGCTGGGTAATTCCAGGGCTTTTCCATGCCACTGGCAAGAAATGGGACTGCAGTTTCCTGCATGGGTGGAAGAGCAGCCACTGATAGAACAGGTGGGATTTTGAGGAGCTTGAAGAAAAAAACCTGTGTGTTGTATATATTACACCATTTCTCACCAGACCAGTGTGCAAGTCAGGCATCAAACTGGACCTGAACTGTGTGAAACTAAATCAAAAAGGTATTTTAAATTTGTCTTTGATGAACATGTTAAGGGAAGCCTAGATGCTGTTAGGTCAAACTAAAATGGCTGTGAGCTTACAGGTGTCTGCAGAATCCGTGTGCTCCTCCTTCAGCCTGGTCCTCTGCTAACACCCATGGTCTGTATAACTGATTAGGAGACACTTTGCATCTCCTTTCCATCACTGATGTTCTTCTGGACCAAATCATCCTGCACACGAGGAAGAGCAGGCAGCACAAGGCTGAGACCATCCCTGGATAGTGTTAAGGAGCAACAGTGCAGGTAAAATATTCCCAGAGGAGTCTTGCATGGGACAGTTTTCAGTCTCACTCTGGCTCTCTGGTTTGGCAGAGGTTTCAGCTCATGGCTGTCCCCAGGCACAGCAGTGTGAACAAAGGCTCTGGTGATGTGTCTCAGCTTTTTATTGTTTGTTCTTCTGAAGACTTGCTGTATCTGGACTCTCTCCCAGCTTCTCCTTAGGCCATTGCTTAGGTCCTTTGGATCAGGTATTCACAGGCCCCCAGAGACTCTGGGACACGGGAGGAATGGGAACAGCAGTGGGGCTTGGGTTGGGTGTATGCAGATGCAAAGCCCTTGGTGACAAGCAGTGATAAAGCTCAGCTCACACCCCTGCTCTGCATTCCCAGCAGCATCCACCCATCTCTCCAGCCACTGGATTTTCCCTCTGAAGACTTGAAGATTTCATTTGGCTTTTGAGTGTTTCTCCAGCAGGCATTAGTTAAGCCTGAAAGGCTTTTGAAGATGTTCCCCAGAGCTGAGGGCTGCTGAGCATCAGGCAGTGGAAGAGCTTGAGGAGGTTTGTTAGTCCTGGATGACCAGATTCCTGTTTCACATTTGAAACAGATCTGCATTGGGTTGGTTAACAAAATATTATGCTCAGGATAACTACCTGAGCCACCTTGCCAAGCCAAAGAGTCTTAGTAGGGTTCCAGAAAAGCCAGTATTAAATCCAGAGACATCAACATTAGTGAAGTAGGACTAAATTATCTCCAGCTGGTGCTGGCTCTCGCCTGAGGCACAGGAATAAGTAGCTCCCTTGAAAAGAAGATGAAGGCTCTGTTAATAAGGACCATAACAAAGCTTGGACCTCAGGTCACGTTCTCTTTCCTGCCCTAACAAGGTGCAGTGGTTTGACCCTGACTGGATGCCAGGTACCCACTAGAGCCTCTCTCTCACTCCCCTCTGCAGACAGACAGAAGAGAGAAAATATAACAAAGGGTTCCTGGGGTGAGATAAGGACCAGGAGAGACCCCTTACAGATCACCATCATGGGCGAAACAGACTCCAAGCAGGGATATTAATTAAATTTATTACTAACAGAATCAGAGCTTGAGAATGAGAAGTAAAATAAATCTTAAAGACACCTTCCCCTCTTCCCCCTCCTTCCAAGTTCTGCCTCCTCCCCCAAGCGGTGCAGGGGGATGGGAAGGGGGTTACAGTCAGTTCTTGT
The DNA here is from genome assembly GCA_013390005.1 of Calyptomena viridis. Taxonomy (NCBI): domain Eukaryota; kingdom Metazoa; phylum Chordata; class Aves; order Passeriformes; family Eurylaimidae; genus Calyptomena; species Calyptomena viridis. The sequence continues at coordinate 232,148 of WEIV01011955.1, forward strand.
TTCTGCTGCTGCTCAGAGAGAGGATCCTTCCTTTGCATCCCCTGGGGTCCCTCCCACGGGAGACAGTCCTTCGGGAACTGCTCCAGTGTGAGTCCCTCCCACGGGCAACACTTTTTCACACACTGCTGCCACATGGATCACTTTTCCGTGGGGTGAAGTCCTTCAGGCACAGGCTGCTCCAGTGTGGGTCTTCCATAGACCACAAGTTCTACCAGGAAAATCCTGCTCCAGTGTGGGCTCCTCTCTCCATGGGTCAGCAGGTCCCTGCCAGGACCCTGCTCCAACATGGGCCTCCCATGGGGTCAGAGTCCTCTTCCAGCATCCCCCTGCTCCTGCATGGGCTCCTCCCTGGGCTGCAGGGGGATCTCTGCTCCCCTGTGCTCCTCCCTGGGCTGCAGGGGGATCTCTGCTCCCCTGTGCTCCTCCCTGGGCTGCAGGGGGATCTCTGCATCCCTGTGTCCCTCCCTGGGCTGCAGGGGGATCTCTGCATCCCTGTGTCCCTCCCTGGGCTGCAGGGGGATCTCTGCATCCCTGTGTCCCTCCCTGGGCTGCAGGGGGATCTCTGCATCCCTGTGTCCCTCCCTGGGCTGCAGGGGGATCTCTGCATCCCTGTGTCCCTCCCTGGGCTGCAGGGGGATCTCTGCATCCCTGTGTCCCTCCCTGGGCTGCAGGGGGATCTCTGCATCCCTGTGTCCCTCCCTGGGCTGCAGGGGGATCTCTGCATCCCTGTGTCCCTCCCTGGGCTGCAGGGGGATCTCTGCATCCCTGTGTCCCTCCCTGGGCTGCAGGGGGATCTCTGCATCCCTGTGTCCCTCCCTGGGCTGCAGGGGGATCTCTGCATCCCTGTGTCCCTCCCTGGGCTGCAGGGGGATCTCTGCATCCCTGTGTCCCTCCCTGGGCTGCAGGGGGATCTCTGCATCCCTGTGTCCCTCCCTGGGCTGCAGGGGGATCTCTGCATCCCTGTGTCCCTCCCTGGGCTGCAGGGGGATCTCTGCATCCCTGTGTCCCTCCCTGGGCTGCAGGGGGATCTCTGCATCCCTGTGTCCCTCCCTGGGCTGCAGGGGCACAGCTGCTCCACCACGGTCTTCACCACAGGCTGCAAGGGCTCAGCTCTGGGTCCTGGAGCACCTCCTGCCCTTCCTTCTGCACTGACCTTTTGGTCTGCAGTGTTGTTCACATGTTCTCACTCTGCTCTGGCTCCCATCTTCATTTGCACAATCAATTTTCCTTCCTTCCTTCTTAAATACGTTAGCACAGAGGTGTTACTGTCACTCCTGATGGGCTCAGCCTCGGTCAGTGATGGGTTTGTCCTGGAATTGGCTCTGCAGGACACACGGGAAGCTTCTGGCAGCTTCTCACAGAAGCCACCCCTGTAGCCCCCCTGCTACCAAAACCTGCCCACAGAAACCCAACACACAAGGTCAGTCAATGACAATTTCTCAGCTCCCATCACTTGGCCACCAGCCACTCCACCAAAGCCAAATTCCTCTGGCAGCAAGGAAGACAACCAGTCCCACTGCTGGAACATTGGAGACATGAGCTGCTTCTTCAAAGGGTGGCTTGGTGTAGGTGACAAGCAGAGATCCCTTGAAACTTCTGTTGTCCTGACTCAATTAGCTGGTTCTACCTGTTAATTGCATGTTAAGCACGAGCAGAACTTGCTCCCAAGTGTTTCTGTCCTCACTGAGCAGCACCACTGAGTGCAAGTCCTTCAGTGTTTGGAGAATATAAATGTGGTTTAGAATAGCAACATATGAGCAAATTAGAAATCAGCTTTAATATAACCTGGATATTCAGAAATCTCTGTGTCTTTCACACAGATCAGTTCTTAAGACAAATGTGAAACAGGGATTTCAGACATGAACTATTTACTGCTGTGACACATAAGCTCTGCTGCCACATGCATCATCCTGATCCCACTATTATTTTTAATTAACATCTCTAGATTCTCTGGAAAACTCTATTTGCCATATGTATCTTAAGCAGCCACACTGCAAATATGTGTGTTTACTGTTACTTATGATTAAAAACCTTTTCTTTGGTTGGTTTTTTTTTTTTTTTTAAGTTCCATGAGCCCAAAAGATCCAACCAGGTGCAATGCCTTGGGGAAGATCTGTGTGAGAGGCTTTAGTTTTGAATGATGGCATGAGGAAAAGTAGGAAATGCTTCCCAAATGTACCTAGAGGTGCAGAATCACAGAGTCATAGAATGATTTGAGTTACAAAGGACCTTAAAAGTAATTTTCTTCCAACCCCCTGCCATGGACATGGACACTTTCCACTATCCCAGGTTGCTCCAAGCCTTGTCCAATCTGTCCTTGAACTCTTCCAGGATGGGGCAGCCACAGTTTCTCTGGGAAAGAAAGATACAGGTATTTATGGGAGCATTGCACTTGTGCAGCACTTTAGGGCATATTGTTGGGCAAAGCAGAGATGGGCATAATGAGGCATGGAAAACATAAATTCAGTTGGCTGGGATCACAGGGGGAGCAATTATCCCTGTGGGAAGGCAGCAGGTGGATTAGTTACTGGGCTGCATCTGCAATAAGCAATTAAAGGAAAACATCTGTTTCACATCATCCATTTCTTCTTTTCCAGGATACTCCTCCAGTTTGTCTCTCTGATATTGCAACCTGGAGACAAGTCATCTCTCTAATGAGGCTGTGCAAACATCATGTGTTCCTGTGTGGAAAGAAGGGGAGATGGCCAGGAGCAACAGGACACAGTAAGTAACATCCGGAATCATCTCCTGACTCTCTTGTTTTATTTTCTGTTCAGTTCTGCCTTGTTCCAATCCAAAACTGTTTCCAGGGACTGGGAACAGTTCTGTTGGAGGTGCAGAAAATACACTCAGGAGCCAGCTCTGCTCAGTGACTCATAATATCTCTGCTGCCATCTTGAGTAAGAGAAAAGTCTGAGCATCAGATCAACCTTCTCCTGTTTGATCAAGTTGCTTAAAGTGGATTTAGTTCAACCAGCCAGGCCAGGCTGGTGTGTGGTGTGCAATGTGGTGGAAAAGCTCTGTTTGCCCCAGGAGAGGTTTCCATGCTCAGCAGGGCTTTGGGGTGTCCGTGACTGATGCTCAGTGTCCTTGTGCTGGAGCAAAAAACTGAGAGCAAATGAAATTAAATAGGGTTTGTGTTACCAGCATGATTTCCTTATGCTCTGGATGGATTTCATTGGGTTGGATTCGGTTCCAAATGATGGTAAATGCAGAATAACCCTGCTTTAGGTGAGCTGCTTTCAATGCTGCTGCTCTAGATCTACATTTGTACAGGTAAGACAATGGTTTTTACCCCAGTTTTGACCATTTTTCACTGGGGTAAGTGAGCCAGTAGCTGAATTTAGTTTTCTATATTTTATCACAATGTACAGGGATCTGAGTGCTGACAAAACATAGACATAAAAACAATTCTAGAAGGTGTGGACTTCATTATTTAATTTAGGCAACTTGCCCTTAATTTATCTACCTTCCCTGAGCAAGTATTGCTTTGTCTGAAAGCCCCTTATCCTCATTGCTCTTGTCTGGGATTTATTTTTCAGGCAGGGATTAGAATAAATTTCTGAGCTGTGGGGTTTAGCCATGCATGAGTGTCATTCAGTGTGCACACAGCAAATATTGTTGGTTTCTTAATTTCTTGATCTAAACTCATTAATATACATCTGGAATATACATTTGGTGAAGAAATGTATCCACCCTCTTTTAGGATGACATAAAAGTAACAAATCACACACTTTCTTTAATTTAAAAGACAATTAAATTTTTTGTTACTTAAATATTGTTACTTGGCACGAAATTCTTAAGCAATTTTAGAAACTTTTTGCCTAATCTCTAGTTTATAGGTTGAAATACAAATATTTCCAGTGCAACAAGAATTTATCAAAGCAGGCTATTGCTTAGGGAAATATGCCTTTGGATCTGTTTCTATCAACTCTCCTGCATAAAAAATGAATGTAATTAGTGTTGCATAATCTTCTCAGGAGAAAAATGGGCCAGAAGCTAAGTGCACCAAGAGAGTATTGCAACTATGGAATGTAAATTGCTTATGGCTCTCAGGCTGGTTATTCCTGGGGCAAGTGAGAAAGTCCTAACTGGAATCAAGCAGCGAGGCTGGAGATTTCTTGGAGAAAGATGAGATGGTCTGTTGTATAAAACTGGGAAAGCAGAGTGCTAGAGTGACAGTTAATTTCTTATATATATACCTTGCATTCACATCAATGAAATTCAGGCCAAAATGGCCTCATTCCAGCCCATGGTGATGGTGTTTCCCTCTGAGTTCATGGACAGTCTCTTGGCTCACAAGATGTTGCTCAATAATTTTCAGTAATTGCCACATTCTTTCTTGTTTTGCATGGAGGAATCAGTTCTGTGGATCAGCTCCTTGGTGCCTCTTTAAATTAAACCAATTAAATACATGATTAAACTCTCTCCCACGCAGTGAGATTGGATTTGGGTGCATCTCACAATGCAGTGACATGAACTGGTGGGAAAAATCTGCATCTGGGACTGAGATGGGTTTTCCCTCCTCTTTTTTTCCTTCTTATCTCTTGTCTACTGCATTTCTTACCAGCAGGGATGTTCCTTGCTGCATTTCTGGGAGCACCTGTTCTAGAAGCATCCATCCTCTAAGTGCTCCTGGAGAATAAATAAGAGCAATAAAGAACTTTTCCCTTTGCTAATATTACATTGGTGTTTTTATGCAGAATTCTGGCCTGGAGCAAATGATAATTGGCAGGCAGCTTTTAACAGGGGAGGCCACAGTGACCTATTTCAGCAAGAGACCATGGAATAACAAACCCTTGTTATGTTCTAAACATAACTGAAATCAGAAACACAGCTTGGGTTGGAGAGCTCCTCCAGGATTTAAGGCTGGTTTCCCCATTCCTTCCCTGAAATATCTGAGGAAAAAAACCCAAATAAACAGGAAATTAGGCTATTCCACATGGCAGTGGGAAAAAAACCTGTAGTTTGAGCATATTATCTCATATTGTCCTTTAGTTGTGCCCTCACAGATTATCTTGTCAGCACCGAGGCTGCCCCTCCTTCTGTCCTCCAATAATTAATTATGAGAGCTGGGAAACACCTTCCATTATTTTTTTTTCATTATTTTTTCCTCTGTTAATTTTTCCTTCGCTCCTTCAAAATCTGATATAACCTGAGGAGGCAGGATCCATGCAGGTTAGACAGAAAATCAAGTGATTTTATATTAAGCGTATACAAAATGTATATACACAGTAAATAATTATATATATGTACACACACACATCTACATAAACGGGTAGAGGATTCTCAAAGCATTGAAAATCCCAATTATCTAACATGGTTTATGTTCTTTTCTCCTTCAAAATATGCTGTAAATGCCAATGACTTTTTTTTTTAATTCCTTTTTTCCCTCTGATTTACAGCAAGTAAACCAGTGCCACTCTTTCTGTGAGACTGGTGGGGTTTTTCCAATGGGATTAAATTTGCACAAGAAGAACTACCAACTAAAGTGTGACCACCATGACTGTCCAGGTAAGCAAGCACCAAACTTTGCATAAAATTTTCCTTAAAGTGGGTGAATGCAGGACCAAAACTGTTTGGAAGGATCTTCCATATCAGAGGGCTGACACAGGGCTGAGATGAACCTGGAGAAATTTAGTTCATATCCACGAGATAATTTTGATAGAATGAAGATTTTTATTCAACTTGCCAGCTAGATTTAGGCCAGATCCTAATACTTTTTGAATCCATACAATCTTACTGAAGTAATTGAATCAGATTGTGATCTGCAAACCCTCCTGCTTTCACTGCTATTCCCTGATAAAAGGTCTGGTTCAGTGTGACTTCAGGTCATGTAAATTGGTATATGGTGTAAAAATGCTTATGAGATCTATCCTTGAGACTGTGACATTTATTCCACATTTGGGTTCAGCTGATTTGCTAAAAACTCTTCTCTGAGGGAATTTTGGCACTGTGGCAACTCATGAATGAAAAAAAAAGAGTTTCTAATTTTCTGGTTAACTCCAGTTTCTAAATGATTCATTCGATGTCACAAACTCTTTAAGATATGGAATGATTCCAATTAAAGACAGATGTGCAAAATACAGCCTATATGATGGATATAAGGAAAACACACTTTTCCATGTGAATGGCAAAGCCCACAGCCACAAATACCTCTCCAGTTTGGGAGCCTCAAAAATGCATCCACAAATATTATTCATCTCAGTGGTCTGCAAGGATTTATCAGGGGTTTTCAGCTTCCTGAAAACATCTATGGAACTCAGAAGTTTGTATATGTGTGTATTTGTCACTTGGCAAACAGTCACTTTCTTTTACTATACCCACTAAGAGCAGCAATTATGAGGAAAGCAGCCTGGAAGGGACTGAAGTGTTCAAAAATAGGTGTTATGAGGAAAATATAGCTTGACGTTTACAATAATTTCTCCAATTTAAAGTCATAAAAAGCATCTTTCCACATGTCCGTGTGTCTACTTACCACTTTTTTCCTTTTTGTGGGAGAATCTTTTAGAAAGAAAAATCTGTCTGAATTTGCCTCAAATACTTTAAAAATAGTTTGTCATTTTGGATGATGAAGGATGCTTTGGGTTGGAAGGGACCTTAAAGCTCATCCCATTCCACCCCTGCCATGGGCAGGGACACCTCCCACTATCCCAGGTGGCTCCAACCTGGCCTTGGACACTTCCAGGGATGGGGCAGCCACAGCTTCTCTGGGCAACCTGTGCCAGGGCCTCCCCACCCTCACAGGGAAGAATTTCTTCCCAATATCCCATCTATCCCATCCTCTGGCAGTGGGAAGCCATTCCCTGAGTCCTGTCCCTCCATCCCTTGTCCAAAATCCCTCTTCAACAGACGAACATGGTAATCCTGAAACTCCAGGACTTGAATAAAGGCATCTGCTATTCACTGATTTTGATGAAACCTCTTGGTTTATGGACATTGTTGAATCACTGTGTTATATTTGTTATTCTGTGATTTCTTCAAGGCAATTTTAAAAGATATCTCTACTAGAAATAAAGAAAAAAGGAAAATTCCCCATGGGACAAAGGACTTATAGAGATGATACATAGACTGGAGTTTTCTCAAGACTGGAAGGGTACAAATATACACCCAACCAACACCAACATTTCTCACCTGCACTCACAGAGACTGGAATGCCATTAATGTTCCTCAGAGCTTTGATTTGGGAGGGAACACCAGGAGAAGTTACTGAACAACTGTGCTGGATTAAATGTTTGCAGGTGCTTCTCATTTTCCATCTTTCAATGTCTGTCTGAGAGGGGTGTTTTTTAATAATTCCTTCTGGGTGCAGAGACAAGCAGTGAGTCCCAGAACTACTGGATTTTCTGATTTATCTGTTTTAAAACAGATAAAATGGGGGCTGCTCTTGTGCCTCAGTTCTCCACACTAAACTATTGGACTCAATGATCCTTGCAGGCCCCTTCCAATTCAGGATATTCAGTGATTCTGTTATTCTGTGATCCTGTGATCTTTTCCTATTGATTTTCTCATTTTTCTTTCTGACTTTACCCCTTTGATGTTATTATGACTCTTACGTATTTTCCCCAGAGCCTCATCAATTTCAGCACAATAAACATTTCAGAAAATCTATCATTAAAAACAACATAAAAATCAATATTTCTTCAAGTTTGTGCCTGTTTCAGCTTTCCAGTCCCCTGTATAAATGGAAGGTATTTCTCCAGATCACTCAAAACATGTTGGGAAGAGATTTCCTTCTTTTTTTATGTGTGTGGGCAAGACTTGCAAGGTCAGATGTGCAAATATATAATGGATTACTGCAGCCAAAGTGGACTTGACCTGGGGTTTTTTGAGCTTTTTATATTTCTGAGCTTTTTATATTTGCCCTTGGTTTACTTAGAAGACAGCACTGAAAGGAGTAATTTGGAGGAATTCCATATTTGTCCTGAATTTTTAAGGAATTCCACATTTATCTGAAGAAAGGCAAAACCAGAAAATACTGGGGACAAAAACAGAAACCAAAACTACCCCACAAAATGCTGCTTTTTCTCTGGTAGGAGTGTTGCTTTCATCTTCCCAGTTTGCAGTAAAGCAGATGATGATTTGTATGATCTCAGTCAAAGGTCATTCTTGGTGCTTCTCCAGAACTGAGATAAAATCTGATGGTTTATCTCAAATAATAAAATTAGAGTGTGAAGACACAGAGGAGAATTACTTACAAAAATCTTACAACCACAACAGGTGGCTTGAGGTGAATTTTGAATCGTCGTAGGGGTTCAGCTGGATCTTGATTCCACCACAGAAGTCTTAAAATACAGAAGAAAACCCCAAGGAATAAGGTAAATCCTTTTAGACTCAGAAATAGGAATTTGTAAGATACGAGTCAAAATCTAAGTCCTGAGTTAACTTTTGGGAATGTGAGAAAATACATTTTAAGATAGACGAGCATGGCTTTGATAGAATACCTTAAAAATGATGATTTATATGATAGAAAAGGGCTTGTAAAATAAGAAAGGCATCCCCTAAAATAGAAAGCACAGCATCAACACCAAACACTCCTCATGCCTTCAGTGTGAAGTGAGAATTTGCACTTCTAACCTCCCACGTTGGAGCTGGGTCTTGAATAGCTCTTCTGTTTCCTCCTCAGCTGAGCTAATGATGGATCTGAAGAAGTGTCAGCGCTGCAGCTGAGGAAGCTCCAGGTGGCAGGAATGCTGTTCAGGGGGAGAGGAGAGTCAGAGCAAATGCTCCTTCCAAGGTTGGTTGCTCCTCACTAAACAGCATCTCGTTTTCAGCAAGAAAAGCCAAACTCTTGCCCACAGGCAGTGGAGAATGATTCCCAGATGATTCCCATGCCTCCTCCAGGCACTGGGTGAGGTAATGCTGCTCCTCTGTCCCTGGCTCCTCTCTCCTCTCCCACTGCCAGCCTTGATTCAGGCTGGAATATTTGCTTTAGTCCGGGGTTGACATCACCCATGGTGGAGGAATCCAGCCTAATTCCTGCTGGATGTGTGAACTTTTCATTCTTGGCAGGGAGAATTTCTCTTATGTGTCTTCACCTTCCATAAAATTTGCAGGTGGAATGTAAGTCCCTTGTGGTCCCCATGAGCTTAGATTGTCATTGCTGGGCAGTTCCCCCCTTGGACACCTGAGTCCAGGATGAATCACCCTCTGGAAACAGCCTCAGGATGAGCCAGGGGAGCTTTAGAGTGGATAGTAGGAAAAATTTCCTCATGGAAAGGGTTATCAAGCATTGGAAGAGCTGCCCAAGGAAGTGGTGAGGTCACCATCCCTGGAGAGGTTTATAAAAGTGTAGATGTGGCACTTGGGGACATGGGTTAGTGGTGGGTGTGGCAGTGTTGGATTTGATGATCTTGGAATCTTCTCCAATCTTAACAATTCTATAATTCTGGGACATGCCAATTTCTCTGTAGTGGCTGCAGGGATACTGACGTTTCCAATCCAGATAGGAAGTCTCAGTCTGGAATGGTGACAATTAGGAGAACTGAGTTGCTCAGTGTGGCAGAGGATGATCTGAAGCAGGGGGTCTAAAGCAACCCCACATTTTTCTGATTGGTATAAATCTGGACTAACAGATTTAGGGAACAGATATAGGGAACATCTCATCCCAAGGGCAATGAGAGGGGAGAATGAGGGAAGAACTGGAATTTCGGCTACTTCTCCTTTGATTTCCCCCCCCCATGTTTTGGTTCTCTGGATAATGTGCTCCAATGTGTGTTTTCCACTTTCTATTGAGTGTTGAATATATCAACAGTTTGGAGGAATTTGGGCTGGATTGTTCCAAGACAAAGCAACACTCAGCCCCAACTCTTGCACATATTGAAGTCTGGATTTTCCTGTGTAAGCCCAGCCTAGGAAAAACTCACATGGAAAAGAAGTGGATGTCATCTTTGTAGCAAATAAGTGGAAACAGAGCATTTCCCTTCCAGAAAGTGAAACATTACAAATCTCACCTGTGAAGCACTAAAATAAGTTCATTGGAATAAGACTCACATTAATTTTTGTGAATGAAGTGAAGCTTCACAAACATGTTCTTGGTTTCATGAGTTGATGGGGCCAGATATGATCTGCACTGAAATTCTTATATTTTCAGACAAAATGTGTGGCTCGCCCAAATTTGTCAGTTTTACTACCTGGGACATAATTTTCCTCTTAGTTTCGGAAGGTAAAATAAAGCTGATTAGGACTTTTGAAATCCCAGCCACATGCACTGAGCAGAGAGCAAGTTGCCAAGGTCTCAAATTTAAGTCAGAAGCTGATACATTTGAAAAAACACAAAAGAAGAAAAAAAGAAACAAAATGGTTTTTTTTTCATATAATTTTCATATAAAATGAAGCTTGTTCCATTTTTTTCCCCCCATAATTATTTCAGGTGTTGATCAGCTGATCTCTTTCAAGAAAGGAAAAGGGACAAGAAGTGCTCTGAACTATCCCCAGGGAATACCCACTGAGAGAGAGAGGTATTTGTTGATGTGAGGGAAAAATATGCTGTTTCAAAACTATTGAAGGCATTTCTTATTTCTGAGAACTTACTCCTGCTTATGGAAAAGAAGAGAAATTCCAACTGGTGCATGGAGGCATCGGGTGTTTTCCAGCCAGGAACAGGTTTGCAAAGGAAATTGGATCCCATGGAGGGGGAGATGAGGTTTTTTACTCAGGTGTCCCAAAAAAGGGGGTTTATTTTTAAATCCCTGTGGTTACATGAAGATATCTTTGCAAGTCCAGTTGTTATTCTCAGTGGGAGCTCCTGTTTCTCAACACATCTGAAATTCAGGCTGCTTCATATTTAGAAATCCAAAGGAGCTCTTGGAGCTTCTGGAATTCCGGCCTTGGCCAAACGCTGCGGCCAAGAACAAAAGTTGTGTGAACTCAGAAAGAACAAGTCATCAGGCTGACCTTTGGTCATCATAAGAATGTGAAACATCTTAGATTTATTCCCCAAATCCAATTCAGGTTTTATCTGTGCTGAACAGTCAATACATCAGGGAAAAAACCTCTTGGTTCACAAATTACCAACCTGAAGTCACTGCTGGCAGAAGGGTCTTTGTGTGATCTGTACCTGACAATTTGTAAAGGCCAGAATCCATCATTCCAACCTGCTGGAAAAAGTTTTGGGGTATTTTTGTTTGTTTGTTCAGGTTTTTGTTGTTATAGTGGGATTTTTTTGGGGGGGGGAGTGTTGTGGTTTGGGGTTCGTTTATTTAAATTGCACTAAAGGAATTTTTTCCACCATAATGATTGGAGCTTGTTTAACTTTTATTTACTCCAAGGGGTTGTTATGGAAGATTGAACCTAATTAATCTAAAGCAAAATGAGGAAATGATAAGTTAATATATTTGGCAGCAGTAGAGCAAAATAAGTTTGGAGAGAAAGTCCTGATCTTTTGCTTTTCTCCTCTCCATCCTCCTGTAGGATGGGTGATGTCCTCCCATGCCCTCCCATTGTTCACCATGGAGACTGGAGAAATTCCTTAAACCACTTTTATTTGATGAATGATCACTGGACAATCACACAGACCAAATGTTTTGGGGAGATCACAGCTGGAAGAGCAAGAAGCCTCTCCCTCACTATGCTGGGAAAGTCACAGCAAGTGGAAAAGTAAATAGAAAGAGACATTTTGCTGCCAATTGTATCACAAACATCAAACTGCACCCAGGAAAGGAAGGAACTGATTTAATAACATCTGGTCTAGATAACTTTGAAATGCCTCCCACTGTAATTACATGCTAATGATATGATTTCACACTGCTTATAATCTCAGAAGGAAACTGTTCTTAATTATACATTACCCAGCAAAAGGGTTTTGCTCTCTTCTGTCTTTAAATTATTGTTTTTATCTACACACCACCTCTCCAAGTGGGGAATTTTGTGGCTACTGTTGCTTCTGATACCTGAGAACCACCTGAACATTGATGGATTTATGCTCACTGCATAAAAATCCGTTCTCTGAGCCCTGCAAGTTCAGGAAAAAGTAAAATTATTGCTGCATTTCAGTCAGGAAAAAAAACTTTCAAAACAGTGGAAGGGTTTTAAAATGTGCTTCTATGAATAAAAGAAGAAAACTTCTGTGCCAAAAATACAGTTAGAGCCTTAACTCTGCCTCTTCATTTTGCATAGCAACGAGTCTTTTGTTAAGTTTTAGTGTCTCAGACACCTCTCCTCATATGCAACATTGAGTTATTTCCTGTTAAAATCCAGTCTCCATGGATGGATGAGAAGCTTCCATAGCTTGAAAACCTCTTCTCCTGTCACTTCCCTTGCCAAAGAAATGTTGTTTCTGATGTCTTGCCCGCAGTACTTTGTGTTCTCTCTTAATTAATCAAAGTGCTCTTATCTTATCTGCACTTCATCTTGGCTAAGAAGCATTCCTAAAAGCATCCCAATCTTATTTCTAGGAATGAGTGTGTTGTCTTATTGGGACCATGTGTTGGTCAGAGCCTGCCCTGTGCCCTGTCTGCAGCACATCTGAGAAACCATATTGATTCAGTCCCAGAGCACAAACTTTGAGCATTCATACTATTTTTATTAATCATAACTCTGCTTTTTTCTCCCTTCTTCCCTTTCCCCTGTACCCTCCAGCTATATCCAGCCTCTCTGAGTCAAAACAGGAATAAATGGAAAACACATTAAAAAGAGGATTATGTCCATATGGAGGAGGATTGACGTCCATTTCCAAACTGGGAAGACTGTGTAATGCCATCCAGTTTTGCCTTGGGTTATCCACACAACTGAGATGCCTGTGCAGGTGAGTCAGTGACTGAACACCCAAGGGAAGGACAGATGTCCCAGTCCTGTCCCCTCACTGGAAAACCAGTAGATTTTTAAAAATAAGCAGTTCTGTCTGTGTGCAAAACACAACAGTCATCTCACCTCCACAAGTAGCAGTTCTGCAGCCCAGAGGGAGCTCTTGCATGTTCTTCCAGAGAAGTTCATCTCCTCTTGTAGGGCTGCTTGGTAAAACTGGGGTGTAGCAGCCCCAAGGGGGAATGTTTGCTGCTGTTCTCAGAGGGGTTTCTCATCTCAGTGGGGTTTCTCATGTCCCACAACTCGCCCCCTTGCAGCAGCAGCAGCACCACATGCTCCTCCTTCTGGATGAGAAAAAGGAGAAATATGGGAGAGGAAGAGTTTTTTTTTGCTTTCCTGATCCATTCTGGTAAAAGCTCTTGAAAGCCAGAGGTCGACTCACTGGGGTTAAAATCTCTGAATTATGTTGCCTTTGCCTGTGGTCAGTGCTTGGCTTCTGCAAGGCCCTGAGGTGCCCCAACTCTTTTATGCACTGAGAGAAGGCTGGAGATGGATGATGAACACCCTGGGAGATGCTGGTGAGAAGAGCCAAGAGACTGCAGGTTTGTTGTCCTCCAGGGTGATGCCAAAGCCCAACACCAGCCCTCTCCCACTTGCCACCAGCCTGTTTCCCACATCAGAGAGAGCTTTGCAAGGCCACATTTTTATGTCTAACCTTTGCTTGGGGTTAACCAGAGAGATATCTCTCCCTAGTTCCCCAACTAATCTGCCTTGTCAGGTTAAATCTTTGGGAGGTGATGAAGAACCCCCCTAGAGATTCCTGCCTCTTGGGTGCGATGAGTGTCCCTTCATTGTGACAATGAACAGTGGGGAGTAGATGTGAGGGACCTTTGAGTGAGCTGCATTTCTCTTGATGTTAATAAAAGTCAGCCTTGTTGAACTGCAGCTGTGACTCAGAAAGTGCTGTAAGAAAGGAAAAAGCAGGAACTGTTGAAGCCCCAGCAAAGCTTTGTGACTCTTCAGGGCTATTTTGGGTGGGGAGTAGATGTGTGAGGAACAGGGCTCTGACATCTGTTGGAAATGCAAATGCCCTGTGGTATCACTCCAGCACCACCTTCCACAGTAAGTCAGTCCTGATTATCACTGTGAAAGTGGCGCTGAAACCTGGGCCTGAACTAGGAAATTTGCTCTATAACTTTTTCTCATTCCCAGAATGAAAATTGCCCAAGCACATCTGCATCACCCAGACTTTCTTGGAAATAGGCCTTAACCCCCCATCGTACTGAGGGACTGAAAACACTGAGGGATCTCTAAACCCAGTAATATCAGGGGAGGAGCCCAGATTTCTTGTATCTGGGCCACAACTGCCCCAAAAGCCTGGTAGATACCAATACATCATGATTTTAATAATGAGAAATCCATAAAAAAACCCCTGGAATTTTAGCAATGTAAAAACTCCTAACTGCAATAATAGCAAAGTGCTGAGAATCAGGCAGGATTGTGCCCATACCTCAGTTTTTTTTTTTAAAAAAGTGCCTGATTAATGGGCATAATCAAATCTGACGTTGAGTAAGAGGCAAAAATGACTAATCAGATGCAAACTTAGCTGATGCTGGCATTACTGAGGGCCTGGGGGCACAGTCCAAGGATAAAAACATAACATCTTATCTAACCAAGGAGTCATTTGTGCCCCACTAGTTACAACATGTTCTTAAAAAAAAGAAAGGAGGAAAAAGAAAATATCTATGGCACATGAAATTATTTTATGCCCCAGAAATGATAAGAAAGTAAAGTGTTCCTGCACTCAATCTTTATAGAGGAAAAGCCTATCTAGAGTTAACCCATTGCAATGTCCACTGTCCATCCCCATGATATGAAAAAAATCCGTTAAAAACAAAGTGAAATGGGGATTAAATCAAAATTAGTATAAATAAGATACTTAAAACCTGATTTTTGGCGTATTTCTTGCTATTTGGAGCTTGCTTGGATACATGGGGCTGGCCTGCTCCTCGGTTCAGTGAGAGTTCAGGCAGTCTGGCAATCCCCTCCCTTTGGCCAAGGCTCCTTTTCTGGCAACACATTCCCCTGTTTCTCAAGACTCTTCCTCCAGATTCAACAGGACACTGACCTGGATCTCACAGAACAGCTCATGGAAAGGAAAGACCCTCTAACACCAAACAACGTCACTGGAGGGAGAACTGTGATGTCAGGGAAGGCATCTGGAAGAGGAATCCAGGAATAAATCAATCACTCCAAGCTTTGTTGCTTTGCATGGTAGAGTATTTCCAGTCATTTTTAGTACAGCTTATGAGTCCGAGCAGGGAAAGAACTTCTGTGTAAAATTCAGTAAATTGAAAAAAAAAAAA
This sequence comes from Calyptomena viridis, assembly GCA_013390005.1. Lineage (NCBI taxonomy): Eukaryota > Metazoa > Chordata > Aves > Passeriformes > Eurylaimidae > Calyptomena > Calyptomena viridis. The sequence goes on from WEIV01011955.1 coordinate 247,258, forward strand.
AAAACAAAAAAACAAAGCACAAAACCACCACAGTTCTGCGGGGAGAAACTGGAATTGTATTTCCATAATACAAACCTTTCCCAGAAAAGCCAGGCATGGGTCAGCATGAAAGGAAACACCACACATCTGCAAGGGAGTCTGCCCAGTTCCTCCCAGCCTTTTCCATTTCCATCGTTTGCCATCACTTGAAACCTTCTGCTGTGACAACTCACAACCACAACTCAGCTCCTACTCAGAGGGAACTGTGGGACACTGGGGCTGCCTGGAGTTGGGGAGGGAGAAGACACAGGTGACAGGGACAGTGGATGATGGTTGGGAGAATTCACCTCCTCCACGTCCCCTCTTCCTGTGGGACAGGGTGAATCCATGTGTACAGCTGGAATGAAGCCTCATTTTTCCCTTCCAGCAGCAACTCAGCTGTTGGGATCTCACAGCAATGCCTCGGGTTCTCGATGCTGACCTGTCCTCAGAGTCTTCGGCCAGTGCTGACATCAACTTAGTGTCCTCACAAGCCTCAAGTGACATCGTTTGTCCTTTCCCAGGGCTGGTGGCCGAGCGAGGTGACATGTGAGATCTGTCATGACCACTGCTTTCCCTGGGAGGGCGACACATGTGTGTGAACACCCCTGCACAGCCCTTCTCCAAATGTTTGTGCAGGAACAGCCATAAACGGGGCCGGATTGACCCGAAGATGCAATCCAAGTCTAGGCCTTATCTACATCACCTTATCAGGGGGAGAGAGCACAGATGCACCCCGGGAAGGGAGGGGACTGCGGTGCCGGAGGGAACGGCCTCGTCCCTTCTCTCCTGGCATGGGGAGGGGACTGTGGGCAGAGCTGGGTAATGATTTGTCATTGCAAGGGCCGGGGTGTCTCTCTTTGCAGACGAAACCTTGGCCGTGATTGACAGCAGGGCTGGTTTTTGCCGCTTCCCTCGCTGTTGTCAAGTAATTATGAAGCTTTGTCAGTCCATCATGGACATGGATATGCCAGATTATGTGGACTCCTTGGACTCCTCTTATACCATGCTGGAATTCGACAACCTCCGGGTGCTCCCCAGTAACACCGGTGAGGTTTTTCTTCGTTTCCTCTTGAATAACCTCCACCTTTGTTATAAAGCCGAGCGCCCGGGAAAGGCAGGTGGGAGGTGTGGGGCAAAGGGTGGAAGGGGTAATATTTAAGCAGCTGATCTCTCAACCTCTGTTGCATCCACGGCTGTGTTTGGGCTGAAATGTGACTCTTTCTCTTTTGCCAGCCCCGTTTGGAGTTATTCTTTTCCTTGGTGGGCTGAGCGCCATGTTCTGAAGAGTTTGGCAAATGTTGGTAGAGGCTTCATGGCACTCCTTAGGTCTGTCCCACTGTTTGGCTTATGAGAGGAGTTATTACCAATATTTCTTCCTTAAAATCCATGTTTCGTTCCCATATACAACTTTGATATTTAATCCTTGGAAAACACGTTGTCTCAAATGACATTTGTCTACGACAGTCCCAATTAAGTTGTTTCTAAGGACTTAGATTGAAGAACAATACCCAAATCATTACTTGCCTTATTTTTTTTTTTTCCTGGATGCCAAGATGGTCCAACAGTTTTCACGGCACAAAAGAACTTGGCTGCGAGGTGGGAGTGTTTATATGCAGACACTTCCGCTTTGCTCACAGAAATAAAGTTCATTGTGTGATATTTAGTTTTTGTTATTTAGTTTTTGAGCAGTTAAAAGTGCTTTGACATAAAGTGAATGCTATTCTGTGAAATTAACTGCTCACTGTGTAAGAAGAAAGGACATTTTGGTCATATTGCATGAAACCAATTGTGTAACTGAATGAGATTCCAATGTTAGCAAAGCCTTTGGAGAGTTTTGGCAGCGTTTCATTTAATTTGTTAAGGAGTTTAGTGAAATTAAGATGGGATTTTCAGGTTTGCTCATTAACTGGCTCATCAAAAGAAATTAGAGTTTCAGTAGGGCTATTGTCCACATTATAAAATGATTAGACTTATTATTGTGGGACATGGAGGGATGTCAGGAGACAAGTAATTTTAAAAGGCCCAAAGAAATTTGAATTTAAGATTGACTTCAAAAAAGCTCTGGCTGCCCTCAAATAAAAAATTTTCAATATATATATTTTTGCCAACTCCAGATAGACAGGATCCTATTTCCATCTGCCATCCCACTCCAGAAATGTTATTTAACACAGATGCTTCTCTTTGTCGCTCACTGCTGAACAACAAGGTATTTTTCACTTTCTGAAGTGGTACAAATCCCCTCAAAATTCAATATAGCTTTACAAACGAACCACCAAAGCCTCTCTGGGGCTGTGTGTTGGTTCATCCAGTGGGACTGACAGGTTGAGTCTTTTCTGAACTTTATCGAGATCAGTATTGTGTTATTTGCTCAGTGTTAATGAGTAACGAGCTCTCTGGGGAACGACCTGTTTTGAAATTAGCTTGTTTGTCTTGGGTAAGTGTCCTCTTCTACAGTTTGTAAAAATAACTTCAAAAAAGACCTGAAATGTCCATGCTTGGAAATATATTGCCAACCAGCTGAGCTGAGTTCCCAGAGGTAGCTCAAAGTCACAGTTCCCTCTGTAGCTTCAGAAATATTTTAAAATTCATTAGAAGCAAGAAATAATCTCATTTTAGATATTTTTTACAATTATACTGGATTGCCTTCTCTAAACATGAACAGGAAGGGATGCAATATTTATTTTAATGGATTCAGGGTGGTTTCTTACACTCTGAACAATTTCAAAAGTGAAAATTAGAATATTTTCAATTTTCTGGATACCAACTCTTTCCTTCTTCAGAACATTATTTCATCAAAAGTTTGGGTTAATTAGTGCTGTGGAGCATTTCCAGTGCTGATTTTTCTGCTTCAGGAAGCTGCTGTTAGTCTGAGATTTGCCTAGATATGCATTTTGCATTTTCCCCCTTTAAATAGCCCATAATTTGCCAAATATTTGGAGACTAATTCAAAATGAAGAACAGAATCCGTCATGGGAGTAATATAAAAAATCATCTGTTTTAAACAGAAAGAATGGCAAAAGGAAATGAACAAAAATCAAAGCTAATTCTGTGTTTCCTTTATAAAACCTGTGTTGTAACAGCAGCAATTTTCCCATTCTCTACAAACTTGTTTCCTTTTCCTTGGCTGGCATTCCAAGCCATATTCTCACTTAGTTTTTATGTGCTGTTAATACTCGTTTCCTCACGCTCTCGTCAGAATTGTCTCATTTTGCTTAAAATATGAAGCATTATTGCAATACTTCACTAATTCTTGAGTGGAGGGAGTGTTTTCTCCCACGGGGGTTCTCCTTCTCCTGTTTTATACCTCAAAACCTCCTTGTATTTGCTAAAAGGTGATGTAGAAAGTGGCTGAGCTGCCCCTGGGCAGGGTTTAAGGGCTGACCCCCATCCTGCCATACATTTGTGTGCACAGGTTTTGCAATGCTGGCTTTGGCCACCAACTTTGTGTGTGTGTGCCCTCAACCCACATTTGGGATCTCTTTACATTCCAGCCCAGCACATGAAACTCAGGGATTTTTTAGCTGCAAATCATGTGCACCAAGACTGGCTTGGACTTCTGAGCAGATGGAAGCAAAAGCCACTCTGGAAAGTATTGCAGGACAATTCTTTTATAAAATGTGCCTCTAGAAGAGGTGCAGCCAGTAATACAACTGGAAGGAAAAGCAGAACATCATGAGAACATCCTGTCATTTTTTATCACTGTATAACTTGGAATCTTCATCTTCACTGGTTTGGTAATGACTTGGATACAAAGGCAATAGGTACCAAAGTTTGTGTGTATTTTGAGTGTGAGCTCGACTAAGGGAAGGTAAAGCTTCACATCACACAATCACAGATTTGGAGTTGGAACCCACAAGGCTCATGGAGTCCAACTCACAAGTGAATGGCCCCTACAGGGGTCAAACCATGACCTTGGCATTATTGGCACTGTGCTCTCAACCAACTGAGCTCAGCTTGGCTGATCCCAAAGCTGGTGAAGCCACTGGAATACTCTCACCAGCATCAGGGCTTTAGTTCCCAATCTTATCTAACTCACAAAAAGTGGTTAAAACTTCAGATTTTTCTGCCAGTGACCTTTGGGAACAGCCCCAGTGAGGAGTTTGGCCACAGCCACCAGTCCTCAGCTCAGCCTGGGACCCACACAAGGGCAACAGGAGTTATGGCCTTTTCTTGGAGAACACAATCACTTGCATCTCTCCAGTGGGAATTTCAGAGCCCTGTGGCTTAGGAACTGTTGTGTTAGGCCTTGGGGATGAGCATCTATAACCAACATATGTCTCTGAACATCCCTCTCCAGGGTGGTGAGGACATTGTTGAGCAGGTTGTCACCTTGTGGCAGGCAGGGCTGGAGTAAATGAAGCAGATTTCACAGGCAGAGGGCTGTGCTGGCAGGAATCCTGGCTTTCCTCTGCCTTTCCTCACAGTGATCAGTCCAGGGAAAACCCACGTTCCCTAAATATTGAAAGCTGCATGAAAATAATCTTCTGGTGCATGTGGTATCAGTTGTGCTTTTGCTCTTCTCTGAGTTAATTCTTATTTGGAACTCTTCATTACTTGGTGACAGGGTTTTGTAATTAAAATGTATCATCATAATTAAAATGTGCCTTCTGGCTTAGGGCTTTCCTTTTTTTTTTTTTTTTTTTTTTCTTTTGTTTGAGGATTTTTTTAATTACTGCTCAAAGAGGAAATTTGCCTTCTTATCTTTATTTTTGTTGTACATTTTTTTGAAATGGAATCCAGCACACTCAGAATGTTTGTTTATTGTCATATGCTCCTTCAAAAAATAGATGGAGCAACAGATGCATGAATGTTTGGTTGTGTAGTTATCCTCAGAGGAATATTCTAGTACAGCTCATTTAATACTGAGTTATTAAGTAAAATGAAATGAAGATTCATTGCAAAACCCCCTAAAAATCAATGTAAATTACCATTAAACAGCTCTGACATAGACAATGTTCCCAAAGGACTCCAGTGTCACTTACTGACAAATGTCGGAGCTGGGAACATCTTACACAGATTTTGGGAACAGGCAAATCTCATTCCTGTCATTATGACCTAAGAATGATCATAATATTGTCATTTTTTTCTTGTCATGTTGCTCCTGTGTTGTTACAACCCACTTATTTATTCACCCATACATCAGAAGGTAGGTAAAGACCAAAAGGATTTTTTAGGGAGTGACAGGAAGTCTGACCTTTGCATTTGTGCACTTTGCTAAAACTGTTTTAGTCTCAGCTTTAGCTAAAAAACCTGCCAGTTTTTGAAAAATCAAAGCTTTATTGGCTTTATTATTTTTGGGGGGGCTTTTGATTACAACTTTCATTGCATAGCAAATATTTTCACTCTAAACTTTTGATGTGTATTCCTACACAAAAATAGCCTTCTCTCACTCTCTCTGTACATACACATGATGTGTGTGGATTACCCAGAGCTATTTTTATTCACTACGGATTACAAAACCCTCTCCAGGCTGTCCAGACCAGATGACAATTCCTCCTTTTGGAGTAGTTTTCTCTAAGATTTCTCATTGCTCAATACAACATCAGCTGAGCTTTCTCATCCCTGCCCATCTCTTCCATGAGGATGAGTCTCATCCCAGAGATGCGTCAGGATGTGTCTTGTCCCAGAGATTTTTCCAAGGTCACTGTACACCAGATTGGCTTCCCTGGAGCGCAGAACATGCTCCCAGAGGAGTGATAAATCCATAGAACTGCAGTGAGTGCCCAGGTCAGGATGGACTCCACAAATATTCCTTCTCTCAGTGAGATGTAAACACTCATCTGTGTCTTTGCAAGGGTCTCCTTTCTTTTCCTCTTCCAAGCTGTGCCTCAAATTAGGAGGATTGAGAGGGCAGCAAGTCTGGTGGTTAAGGCCAAGGGAGAGGTTTAAAGGGGAGTTTTCAGCAGTGTGTACACACAGCCCAGGGCAGGCAGAGGCAGAGCTATTCCTGCCCCAAATGAGGGGGTGCAAACAGAGGGCATTCATATGACCTAATTTTAGGTCACTAATTTAGAAGGTTGATCTTCTGGCACACCTCTGTTGCTTTCCAGTAGAAAGCAATGAGCCTCTTCAGAGGGAATTTTAGAACTAAAGTGATCCCTGTGGGAGCTGCTGTTTCTGCCTTCCAGAGGAGCTCTTAAGAACAGCCTTTTGTCTCCAACACTTCTATCATGTGCACGAAGCAATCCATCCTTCCTGCCTCTGCTGCCTCTTCTCTACTTTCTATTTATTCAAATTAAGGATTTTTTTTCCATTGTCTTCTGTGGACACCAGCTTTAAACCACATTCTCCAGGTGTCTAACTGAGGAGATGGCTCCCCATCTCTCAAAAATATATATCTCACATCCAGGAGAGGTTTCTCTACCTCTATCAAGACAAGTAGTGATACTTGATAAATTCTCATGAGCAGTTTGAAATCTCTGTGTTTGCTGAAGTGAAGGAAAACACCAACAGCAGAAGCAAACCAGTTGAGGTTGGGTAGAGCGTGGCCACCAATCTGGAGGCTTTTCTAGCGACTCCCACTGCACACACACGTGTGGGGCTGCTCAGTTCAAGCCCGTTTGCTTGAACAGAGCACCGTGCTGTGAGCTGCTCCTGCTTTCCACCACAGGGGGGTCTGATGGCCCCTGTTCTGTGCCCACAGAGGCCATGGCAGCCGAATCAGCAAACACCAACCTGCTCCCCAACGGCGTCAGCTCCCTGTGCTCCATCTGCGGGGACCGTGCCACCGGCAAACACTACGGAGCATCCAGCTGTGACGGCTGCAAGGGCTTCTTCAGGAGGAGTGTCCGCAAGAACCACGTCTATTCCTGCAGGTACCTGCCCTTGCTGCAGCTAATAAATGCAATTTATGGAGGTTGTGAATGATTTGGGGCGGAGATCAGGTTGGATAAAGGAGCTCCTGTGTCAAATGTCAAAGTACCGTGCTATGAATGCCAGCGGTTTGGGTTGTGGAGGGAGGACAGGGAGCCAAGGAGTAAAGTCAGTCCTATTTCATCTTGGATCCTGAGCCTTTCTGTGGCACTGAGAAATCCCTTTGGTGAATTCATCATCACTTCTTTCCTCGTGGTGTAAATCAAGGGAAACTCATAGACCTGAGGTTTATCTGGTTGTGTAAAATACACAAATACAGACCCTGAGTGTGAGTGACACCATGAACTTGTCACAGCCCAGCAAGGCAAAGCCAAGGTAGCAAAGGACCAAAGTTCCAGAGATTTCATCTCAAATGCAGTTTTTCTTGATTTTCCCAGTAAAAACAACAACCCTCCAAGGGTCTGTCTCCTCCAAAGCCTTCACCCCCCCCAAGCTTCATAATTTTTGTTTTGAAATAAAATAAATGATGTACACTGACGTATCACTGATGATTTTATTATGATCATTCTGAGAAACAAGTGTGGACCAGGAATGATTCACATCCATTTGGCACAGGTATACATTTGAAAGCAATTTTTCACCAGGAGGAGGCTATAAATTATAAATCTGCTATCTTGGTTGACCTTAGAAGAATGGCATTTATTTTAGAACAGGAGAAAAGGGAAAAAAAAAAGCCCAAACCTGAATATACTCAAATCTTTCATCTCTAATGAAACTTAGAAGTTTTCTTTCTGTTCCAAAACTAAGGGTTTTCCAAATTTTTCTAATGTGAGTCACCCTATTTGTTCATAGTGCTCCTGGTGTCCTTATCACTCCAGGACACAGCAGCCATGAAAGTCACCTGGGTGACACCACTGTCCACCCACATGGTGCCCATCCCATGAAATGTTGGATTCCTGTGGGAGGAGATGATTGCTACCGGTTTCTTTGAAATTTCAGTCATCAGAAGTTGTTGTCCCTCCCCAGAAATCCATGAATCTCTGTGATATTTGGCAGCTCAGGGAAGATCCATAGCATTGAAGCCAAGGAAATGGCCAAGCTTGTCTGCAAGTCCTTATTTGGTGAGTTGTGCTGCATCCAGCCCAGCTCAGAGCTCTGCTCTTTATCTCAGATGTGAAGTACTTGAAAAGTCTTTGGGCCTTTGTACCTTTGGCTTTTTACCAGTTTGGGAAACTGCCTCAGCTTTTACAACCTAATGATGGTCCCAGAGCAACCCACGTCACCTCCTCCCTGCACTGCAGATTCCTCTTCCTTCTCTTCACCCAACAGGGTGCCAAGTCTGCATGGGCCACCCCTTGAACAGCATAGAGGTTCCTAAATCCCCATTGAAATGGAGGAATTAGGAGGCCACATGCTTCAAAACAAGGTCTCAGCACAAAGGGCTTACGGTTCATAATGCAATTATTCTACGTGAACTGGGACAGTTAACAAGGGAGTCAGACAAACCTCCAAAACCCTCTGAAAGTGGGAGATGGAGCTCCTACAGCAGCACAACTTGAGTCACAGTCATGCTTTCACAGCCCAAACCATCCCAGTCCCTGCAGAGTGGGGGGTCTGAAGTCACTGCAGGAGCAATGGGGGGGAAGAGGAGGAGCTGGGCCAAGCCAATGTTGGTTCAACCCATTTCATGCAGATCTTTGGCTCTTCTCTGGGTTTGTGCAGTGTGGAGATCAGGGAGGTCTGGAGCTGTATTGGCTGCTCAGGATGAGGGGGTTGCAGATGCCAGGCTGGTTGCTCCATGTTTAATTTCTCATCTCTTCCCAGGTTCAACCGACAGTGTGTGATAGACAAAGACAAGAGGAACCAGTGCAGGTACTGCAGGCTGAAGAAATGCTTCAGAGCTGGCATGAAGAAAGAAGGTAAGTGCAAAGAGGCTTTTCAAAACTGCCTACTGGTGTCTCAGGCCCTACTCCCACTGCAGAGCGTGGTGGAGAGCCCTGGCTGCAGAGATAATGTTTGTGTGCCACAGTGAGAGATTTTTGGTTGCAGCTGAAAGATCCATTTCCCATTTTATCTCAATTTCAATGAGAGCCTGGTGACATCATTCATCCATCCTGGGAGGCTGGGCTATTTTAGTTCTGGGAAAGGGATGGGTTTCCTCAGGGTTTATTTGGTCTCCAAGTGTTTCCCAGCAGCAAATTCCTCTCTCCATACCTGCTGGTGTGACTCCTAATCCCAGCTGTGCCAATCTCAGCGAGGACCTGCCATCCTCCACCTCATAAATGCCATCAGTTCACTGTGTGCTTGACTTGGCTGATGCTCTTGTAGTTTCGTGCAACCCTCAGGGCAAGGTACAGCCTGAGCACGATCCCTTATGGTGCCAGAGCTGCTCCTTGGTGGCACAGGGCACGTGGGCAGCACTCCTGGAGGAGATGACTCGGGTGTCTCCTGAGCTGGGACGTGAGTCAGAACCAAACCCTTCAGTTATTCTGTGCTCATGGGAGTTATGGCACAACCATGGAGCCACCACCAGCACTGCTGCTGAAGGGCCAATCCAATACTGTCCAACACCTGCTGCTGCATTTCCCACTGACTGTGTTAAGGAAAAGGTGGAGTGTTGTAGATTTGGGTACCATCAAGTGCCTTTTCAACACAGTGAAGGAAATATTAAGTGTTACAGAGACTAATGTTAACCTGTGCCTACATCCAGCTTCCCTGAGAAGGTCTGGGATGTGTCACAGCATTTCTGGTCTCTGCTCCTCCAGTGTCTTCCTACTGGGAGAGCATGGATGATACTGTTTTACTGATTCCAGGATTTCTGGGCAGTGGCTGTGCTTGTTCATTGAGTGCTTGGCAAAGTGGGGGCCCAGCCCACAATGAGTGGTACATCCCTGTGCCCAGTAGTTGGGTGATGGATTCAACACTTTTCACCCTTCGTTTGTGCTGTTTTCCAACCTCCTGACAGCTAAAAGATGAGGGAGGTAAAAGGAAGCTTGAGAGTTTCTTTCCATGTCACTGAGTTCACCCAAAGGGTGAAATTGTGGTTCTGCTGAAACCAAGGGGAAATTTGCCACTGATTTCTGGGAAATTTAGAAGATTTCACTGGTGATGAAATAATCTTTCCAATATTTTGACCATATGTTTTCCTAGAGAAGAAGGGTGTCTTGAAATTTGACATAACTCATGGATGAAGCAAAAATTCCTGCTGGTTTAATTCAGGAAAAATGGAGAAAATTCAGCAGATGGAGAAATAAATCGAGTTTAAATTAATTAAGACCAAACCAAAGCTGATCTGGTGAGTTCTAGATGTGGATAAAACCAATTGCCAATGCAGTTCTTGGAAAGGCTGAAATCTGGTTATCAGACCCATTCTTTGAGCTGAAGCATGACTTTTATTGGGTTTTATGGTAAAAGTTATAAAACCTTGGCTCATGCCTTCATCATTGATTGCAACTTGATGGAAGATGACTCATTTTGGGTTCCACATCGTCACATTCTTTGAAACTCTTTTATGAGTGCAGTCAGGTTGTGTGCTCACAAACTGCTCATGTCTTTGGGAAGGAAGATTTTAAAGCACCTTGAGCAAGTGCTTTGCAGAAATCAGCTTAGCTGAGCAGAGCTATATCCCAAGCACGTGTGCAGGACCGTGGAAAAAATTTTCTTGCACAACTGTGTGCACAAAAAGAACACAGTTATTTGCTTTGGGGTGGTTCTAGATTAATGTTAAACAGAATTGCAGAGTGTTAGGGAAAAAAGAGAGGCCATGTCTTGGATGGAGCAGTATTAGGATACAAATATTTGGACAAAATGTTTTGGCAGTGTGCACCAGTTGGTGTGGGGAGATGGCAGTGGTGACATCCACACTCTCCATGCTCTGTGTCCCAAGAGTTTGGCGCTCTTTCCCTGGCACATCCCTTTTGAGCCAGTCCCCGTGAGAGCAATCAGACTTCCCAGGGTGTGGTAATAGCATTGTTTATCCACAGCAGAGGGGAAGAAGCTGGAAATGATCCTTTTCCCAGGGACAATACACCTGGGGAGGGGTGAGCAGGGCTGTGTCACCCTCGCTTGTGCCCCACTGACCCACTGCTCAGGGTCTGTGTGTGCAGTGCTGGAGAACTTGCTGTTCCTCAGCAAAACCAACTGATAAACTGGAATTTTGGATCCAGAGTGATTTTTTTTTTCCAGTCTTCCTGTGTTGTAAGACATGATGTGACACATTTGGATCTTTCTTTCTCTCCTTTTATTTTTTTTTGTTCTCTTTTTCCATTTTGGAAACTATTTTAGTGGATAAAAAGTTGCAGGGAACTACGTAGCCTGGCAGAAAGGAAATTTCTCCCTGAAGAAAAATCCATATGATGCAAATACCTCAGCTAATTTAAACTGTGTCAGGGGTTAGGTTAGACATTAGGAAAAGGCTCTTGATCCAGAGGGTGGTTGGGCACTGGAGACTGACAGATCTCAAGGAGTGTTTGGACAAGACTCTTGGGCACATAGTGGAATTTTTTGGCTCTTCTGTGCAGGGCTGGAAGCTGGACTTTGATGATCCTTGTGGGTCCCTTCTGACTCCTAATATTCTGTAATTATACCCTGCCTTTCTGCAGCAGTATAAGGTGCAGAGCTGAGGTTCCCTGGTTCATCCAGCTTGTAGGTTACTGATGGGTTTGGGGCAGCTGGGAAGATGCTGTTGAGAAAAGTCTCAGTAGGATCTTTAGATTGCCTTGTTTGTACACTCTGGATTTGATCCTGCTTTTGGAAAGGACCAAACTGCCCCACACCTTCAGGCTTGTGCACTGAGACGGGATCCAGGCTCCATCAGCACCAGCAAGAGCAAGAAAGGGCAGAAACTTGACTCTTGTGGGAAGTCCAGTCCCAAGATTTCTTAGAAATTAGCTCGTTCAGAAACACTCCTACCCCAATTACACTTTTGGTATCAATAATTCACTTTAATAACAATCATCCAAGTTGGGAAGAGTGGAGAGGAAAAGGCTTCCCTGAACACAAGCTCCTTGTGGTCTCCTGAAATGTCTCTAAGATCAGGATTTAAGGTTTTCACAGGAGATTCACTCCTTTATCCTTGTTCTGTGGTTAAGGCCAGGACTGTGCTGCAAGGTGGTCTGGGTGTTTTGGGGATTTTCTGGCTGTTCTCCCTGGTTTTCCCTCTGCACGAGAAATTCGATTTCTATTGTCTTGCTCAATGTTACTGGACAGGTTTTTGGTCACTGCAGCTGAGGAGAACATCAGGTACTTAAACACACAAAGAAAACAGCAGGATACTATTTTTAGCATCTCACTGAGATCATGTTTAACCTTGAATGAATTAGCAGGGTGTGATTTCTCAAGTGAGCCAGGTCATCTCACCCAGAGCTGAGGGAAAACCTGGAAGCCTTTTGAAATGCCAGCACTGCACTGTCAGGATTCAGTTTGCTGGTGGAAAAAAAAGAGGTTAATATTTAGCCTCTCATCTCCTTCAAACTATTTTATGAATGTACATGAGCTCCTTTAGTTTTATGCAGAAGTAAAAAGAATTATTAAATCACTAACTGCCACAACACAGTGAGAGGGTTTGAGGCTATTTTTTATTTATTATTGTCAAATTGGACATGTTTATAGGACAGTTTTATTAGTGTTTCACAGGACCTCGATTTTGTATCATACCTTTTGTTTGCATATCTCTTCTGCCAGCTTTCAGAAACTGGGACTGCAGTTTATTGCAAAGAAGGATGGAAAAGATAAAGGATCTTTTCCTTCTCTTCTTTCACCTTCAGAAGTCATAAATCGGCCCAAAAACTCATGAAAGGATTAAATGTTCATGTACCATTCGGATTTATTTTTGAATACAACACACCACACCTACAAAATCAGAGGCATCTTGGGGGAAAAACATTATTTGTGGATATAAATTAATCGGACAGCAGGAGGAGTAAATCTGTCAGTGGAGACAAGAAACACTGTGAGCACAGGGCACTTGCACCCCCCTACTCCTGCTCTCTATGTCATTTATTAATATATTTCCAACTCCATCAGGATTAAGTGAGGATGTTTTCAGTGAAATAATAATGGAAACAGTAATTCCCATTCTGCAGTTGTGGAAAGTTACTGGTTTGCTGCTCTCCCCTCCCAGCCAGGGCCTGTGTCCGTATTTATTGAACTCCCTGGAGGTTCCTCATCCCGGGTTCTGGACCCGTGTGGCAAAAGCAGCAAGGACAAACTGTTTGGAAGACACGGGGTTGCTGCAATGCCACAAACACGCGGCTGTTTGCTCGGAGCCTCCCGGCCGCTGGAATCCTCCGTGTGCTCCTGGCAGGGGAATCCAGCCTTGCTCTGAATAACAAAACCCCTTCGAGGCTCCTCTACGTCACACGGAGAATGTGTTTGTTTTCCCATCCGCTTCCACAGTCAGGACGTGCCGTAGCTCGGAACAATTCTCCGGAGGGAGACATGAGCATCATCCTCAATTCCCTGTGCCCGGGGGAAATCCCAGTTTGGGGCTACACTGTCCTTGCCCAGCACCGTCATGGGGACTCACAACCACTGATGTCTCCTCTCACGGGTTGTGATGCCCTTCCCGGTGTTTATTGGCTTTGGGAATGTGCAGAGAACAAGATTAGAAGGGGAAAAAAAACCCAAACCAAAAACAAACGGGGAGCAAAGCTTTTGCCAAGAACATACTGGAAATAGCAGCCCCTGAGAGTCAGTGGGATCCAGCACTGGGGTTTTAGTCCTTCCTACAAGTTTGTAGAGTTTTACGGACTGCAAAGCCAAGATCACAGCCCAGCCCAGCACCCCCAGGGCCAGCACGTCCCCCCAGCACTCACACGAGTGAGTGACCTATCCCTTCCCTTTTACAAACACAATAAATATAACAATATAATTACCACACAGTAATAGATTAATTTTTGTGGCAGGTAAAACATTAACTCCTTTTTGTATCTAATTCTTGGGTACTTTCAGTGATAACACCCAAATCACCTTGAGAAAGTAGCTCTGTGCCATCCACTTATTCCTGGAGATTGAGTTTATCAGAGCATGAGGGAAGAATTGAAATATGTGCCATAAAAAGACCTGGGAGAAAAACAGGCTGAGGCTTCTTAAAGGAGTCTGTCATGGGGACCAGGTTTGCCTGGGACTGTCGGACTTACATAAAATCAGATGTGTAAATTGGATCCTGGAAAAAAATTTGTACCTTTTCTTGTAAATAAGCAAAGAGAGAACTTCATTGGGGAGCACCTCATGTGGAAACAGGTGTAGAAACTTGGATGGGGACTTTCCAAAATAGTCAGTGATGACTAGATATGATCAGGCTTGTTCCTACTCCGTGGTGGATGCTGCTCCTCGTCTTCCTGGTGTTCCCATAAAAGCCATAAGGGGTTAATTAATTCCAAGGATTAATCATAGCTTATGATTCCCATAACCACCTTCAGGCTGGTGGGGGTCCCTGGCTGAACACCCCCCATCACAGGGCAATGTAAGCTGCTGTCTGAGGTGGGTTAGAGGAGCCTCCCGAGGGCTGTGGTTTTTGCTGTAAATTGATGACTAATTGTCTGTACACAGAGCCCACAGCTTGGGAAGGCTCCAGGAATATGTTTGTTTGTTGCATCTTTCACAAACCAACGTACTCAACCTTGAAGGCAAGGTCAGCTCTGAGGTGCAAGGTGGTTTTGGTGGCTGGAGCCCAGCAGACCCCCCCAAGCACAGCCAGGTGCTGACTGACACCCCCAAATCTTGGCAAACAAATACCAGGCTCCTGCTGATAAAGGGAGAGATTGATTTTTGTCACTGTTGCTTGTTTTCTGCCCTTTCACTTTGTTGGCCTCTCTTCAGAGGCTGGTTAGGAAAACAAAGCAGTGGTTGGACACGAGCTGACAAAACCCACCTTCTCCTCCTTTGCAGGAATTCCCAGGAATGAGTCCTGTGCAGAGTGATGCTCCAAAACAAGACACAGCAGTGAGGCAAAGTCTCAAAAGAATGATGGCAAAATAATTTTACTGGCTCTTGGAAAAAAAAAAATCCTGGAAAAATCATCTCCAGTGGCCACTTTTGAGACAAAGCCACAGTGTTTTACATGCAGGGGGTTAAAGCACAGAGTGAGTCATGCTTTGACAGCTCTGTCTGAGTCACTCCCCCTAAATAAAACGAAAGGAGCCTGGAATTGCTGGATGAAGGAGGAGGGATGTGTTGCACTATTACCACATGCTAAATCTTCCTGCTCCCTCTGCTTTAAGGACCTGACAACTGCCCTTCTGAGCTGTACGAGATGTATGAGCTGTCAGGAAAACACTGAGTGTGTGTTCAGGCTCCTTCCCCCAGCCCTGTGTGCGGCTGGACGGAGGCAACAGGGCTTGGGGGAGAAACCAACACTGAAAACAGGTTGGACTAAGTCTAAATTCTCCTTTTTTCTCTGCTGCTGTTTTGTTTGATGGCTGCAGTGGAGGTGACTCAGCTCTTGGAGCCCGTGTTGCAAAAGAAGCTGCTGAAGTGCAATATGTGCCCTCTGTTCAGTGTGCAGGGCTGATGGAGTGTGGGGATGGATGTGGCTTGTGCTTCAGGGAAAAGGAAGGTTTAAAAGATGGAATGGGCCTCAAAACTCAGTGTTTTTCTCGAATGACCATAGTATGATCATACCCTTCTGTCTGCAAAGAGCCCGGGCTGATCTCCACTCTGCTGTGGTACTTACAGTGAATCCAAGGTCTGTGGTATCGATCTTATTAACAGGACACTCCGAGCTGATTTCCAGCTCATTTTCCAGTGATTTGCAGAGGGTGGCAGCAGTGTTGGGGACAAGCCCTGGCTTGGTCTGCTCCCCAGCTGTGTGCCAGCATGGCTGCTGGGCTTTCAGGCTCTCTGAAATCAGCAGCGTGATGGACAAGGCTGAGAAATTCTTTTAAGGGGGAATTGGTGAATTTAAGTTTCCTTTTCTTTTTCAGCTTCCTTAATGACTGCCTGTCCCCTGCTCCCCAGGAGTGATGGAGATGTTCCCTCGGGAACACCACTGTGATGCCTCAGGGGCAGGGGACATTTCAAGGCTGCTTTGAGGTGGGATTAGAGGACGAGTTTTGCAGTGCTGCCATAAGATGAGATGCAGCCTCAGGAGCATCCTGCTGTGCCAGGAGCTCAGGAAAGAAGTCCTCAGTGCAGACATGGCTGAAGGGGTATCAAAGGGCTCCAGCAGTGTGGTTGCATTTCCAGGTGAAAAGAATTGACACTAAATCCCTAAACTTCTCGGTGGGACCAGCTAATGTTCCACAGGTGTTGCTCTGATTCCCAAACGGCCTTACCTCCCTCTTGTGCTTGGTCTTTTCCTTAAGTGGCCTTTTCCCTTCCCCAGGAGCCTGTTTAAGTGCTATTCCATCATGCAGCAAGAGTGGAGGCTCTTGCAGGTGCTAAAGCCCCATCCCCTCCTGCTGAGGTGGCACAAGGAGCAGCAGCTATGGGGTGTGGGGCTGTTTCTCACTGCTCTGTCCCTTTTCAGCTGTGCAGAACGAGCGTGACAGGATCAGCATCCGCAGGAGCAGCTACGAGGACAACGGCTCCCTGTCCATCAACGTGCTCACCCAGGCTGAGGCCATGGCACAGCAGGTATGGCATGAGGGGACAGCCCTCCAAATGGCCTAAACCACCCAGGGCTGGAGCTTCTTTCTGCTCTTGCACAAACCCCCAGGGAAGGAAATGCTCGGGGATACCTAAAAGCAGACAGGAAAAATCCTTGGTGTGATATCGAGGGGACACGTCCTGCAAGGAGCACATGCACCCTTTGTGGTGTGAGACACAAAGCTGAAATTCCAAGGGCTGAGGGATATTGCAGACCCCAGGTTCCCTATTTCCTTCAGCCTAAATTGTTGCTGCATCCCTGAAAGCTCGTTGTATCCACACAGGAGTTTATCCCTCCTTGCTGCACACTCTGTCCTGCTCGGAACGTGATGTTCCCATCATGGTCGATTGTATCTTTTCTCATAACTTCTTTATCAGGGTAACGATTTTGGGGCAGAAAAATAAGGTGATAAAACCTTTGAGCTTCAGCTAATGCTGATGGCTCTTTTATTTCATGTTCCACCATGAATTTCCCCCCTGCCTGTCCTTTAAATTCTTACGCAAATACCCTTTTTCCACGGAAACATATGGTCCAGATGTTGCATATTACATGCAGCAATGAGTGCACTTCCTTTTCAAAAATGATGTTTTAACCCTCTCCCCCCAAAACAACCCTTTAGCGATCAAAAAGGATCCCAGACAGCAACTTGGAGGAGAAAAACTGGATGCATTTCATGCATTTGGCTGGTTCAAGTGATTGATGGGAAGCTGAGCCCCGGTGCTGCTGGCTGCTGCTAGGAATGGGAATATTAATCACGTTTTGTCCTGAGCCAGCCTGGAGAGCAGGGAAGGAGGCAGAGGAGGGAGGGG
The DNA here is from genome assembly GCA_013390005.1 of Calyptomena viridis. Classification (NCBI taxonomy): domain Eukaryota; kingdom Metazoa; phylum Chordata; class Aves; order Passeriformes; family Eurylaimidae; genus Calyptomena; species Calyptomena viridis. Next base: position 264,490 of record WEIV01011955.1, read on the forward strand.
TGTGTGTTGGGACTGAGCACCACCTCGTGGAGGATCCACCGTGGGCTGTGCATTGTGCAGGACACAAACCACGGCTGGAAATGACTTGTAGGGACCTCATGACAATAAATGGTTGTTGTGGAGGGTGTTAAAACCAGCTTTGATCTGGTCCCGACACAGTCAGGCTGTTTCTCTTCCAGTACCTGTCGCTGAGCCCCGTGCACAGCACAGACATCGCTATGAAGAAGGTGGCGACCATCAACGACGTGTGTGAGTCCATGAAACAGCAGCTCCTGGTGCTGGTGGAGTGGGCAAAATACATCCCGGCTTTTTGTGAGCTCCCACTGGATGACCAGGTAAAATGCAATGGTTTACAACCCCCTGCAACTCCCAGCTTTCAATAGGAATTCCAGGCTGTACCTTTCAGCAGGACATTGTCACATTGATATGCAGATCACCCAATGCAGAGCGATAAACTCACAGGAGAGAAAGAGTAATAATGGCTAATTGATCAATTAAAAATGGGTCGATGACCCCAAATCCCCCAAAATCTAACAGAGTTGGTCACTCCAGTCTGCAAAAGGACCAAGTCACAAAAGGCCAATTTTCACTTTACTGGTACCTCATAGTTGAATATAAAAGCTATTTATTTCCCAAAACTCAAATTGGTCAAGCCTCTCTTTGCCTTTAGCTGCAAACAACTTCTTATTTAGTTTGCCATAAACATAGCACTTCTGAAAGTGAATATATACTAATAATATCTAGCTCTTAATGGGACTTTATCTGTACATCTGATAGACCTAAGCAAACACCAAACTTGGCTTAATTAAATGTCAACAGCTCACCTCTCCTTTCTCTCTCAAATATAATATTTTCTCTTTCTTCTGTGCCTTTTCCAGGTTGCCTTGCTCAGAGCCCACGCAGGGGAGCACCTGCTTCTGGGGGTGGCCAAGAGGTCCATACCATACACTGATTTTCTCTTATTAGGTAAAGTAGTGAAACACACTCCTGCTTTTGTAATTCACACCCCCAAGTCACTGCCAAGTATCTTGCCTTCCTGAAATCCCTTTTGCACACCTGAGTTGAGACCCAGTGCTTGGGAAGTCTTTGGAGAAGTGTAAAAAGGAGCAACTAAATTCACTGGGATTTTTATAACTGTTCCCTTACTACTTTGAAATTGTGGATGAGAAAATCCCCCAGTATTTAAATGGCATCTCAAACTGTGTTGCCTTGTTTTTGTAACTGAAATTACCAGGACATAAGCAATGAGGTGTTTGGGTATCAGTCCTTAAAAGCAGAAAGATCTATTAAAAATTATAGTGTAAATAGGTATTTCCTTTTCATGTAGCTCTCTGTCACCAAAACCACAGGTGGGATTGTTCTTGGGAAAATGAGAATACTGACCTTGAAAGTCACACATTAAAGAGGGAGGGATATTTTGTTTAAAAGAAAAACATGCCAAAAATAAACACGCAACACTGCTTACAAACAGATGCTTGATATAACAGTGGATAAAGCAGAGCAGAACGTGGAGCAGGCTTTGTGTACAGTGTGGGAGCACTGACATGTGCAAATGAGGTAATTAAGAACCAAAGAATGAGATCCATGGCTTGCTTCTCAATCGTGCATCAGATTAGGAAGCTGCAGCCTGGAAACGGGCACTGGGACTGTCTGGCAACACACCTTGGGGTAACTGCTGCATGAGACCTTGTCTGCAGAGCTACAGCCAAAACCTGATGGTGAATTTCTCTTGTCTCCCCAGGGAATGATTTCATCATCCCAATGCACTGCCCAGAGCTGGAAATCGCCCGTGTGGCCACCAGAATCCTGGATGAGCTGGTGAAGCCCTTGCGGGACATCCAGATCGATGACAACGAGTACGCCTGCCTTAAAGCCATCATCTTCTTTGATCCAGGTGAGCTTCCTGCTGCCTGC
>WEIV01011955.1:266917-289648 GCA_013390005.1 Calyptomena viridis
CAAAATACATCCCGGCTTTTTGTGAGCTCCCACTCGATGACCAGGTAAAATGCAATGGTTTACAACCCCCTGCAATTCCCAGCTTTCAATAGGAATTCCCGGCTGTACCTTTCAGCAGGACATTGTCACATTGATATGCAGATCACCCAATGCAGAGCGATAAACTCACAGGAGAGAAAGAGTAATAATGGCTAATTGATCAATTAAAAATGGGTCGATGACCCCAAATCCCCCAAAATCTAACAGAGTTGGTCACTCCAGTCTGCAAAAGGACCAAGTCACAAAAGGCCAATTTTCACTTTACTGGTACCTCATAGTTGAATATAAAAGCTATTTATTTCCCAAAACTCAAATTGGTCAAGCCTCTCTTTGCCTTTAGCTGCAAACAACTTCTTATTTAGTTTGCCATAAACATAGCACTTCTGAAAGTGAATATATACTAATAATATCTAGCTCTTAATGGGACTTTATCTGTACATCTGATAGACCTAAGCAAACACCAAACTTGGCTTAATTAAATGTCAACAGCTCACCTCTCCTTTCTCTCTCAAATATAATATTTTCTCTTTCTTCTGTGCCTTTTCCAGGTTGCCTTGCTCAGAGCCCACGCAGGGGAGCACCTGCTTCTGGGGGTGGCCAAGAGGTCCATACCATACACTGATTTTCTCTTATTAGGTAAAGTAGTGAAACACACTCCTGCTTTTGTAATTCACACCCCCAAGTCACTGCCAAGTATCTTGCCTTCCTGAAATCCCTTTTGCACACCTGAGTTGAGACCCAGTGCTTGGGAAGTCTTTGGAGAAGTGTAAAAAGGAGCAACTAAATTCACTGGGATTTTTATAACTGTTCCCTTACTACTTTGAAATTGTGGATGAGAAAATCCCCCAGTATTTAAATGGCATCTCAAACTGTGTTGCCTTGTTTTTGTAACTGAAATTACCAGGACATAAGCAATGAGGTGTTTGGGTATCAGTCCTTAAAAGCAGAAAGATCTATTAAAAATTATAGTGTAAATAGGTATTTCCTTTTCATGTAGCTCTCTGTCACCAAAACCACAGGTGGAATTGTTCTTGGGAAAATGAGAATACTGACCTTGAAAGTCACACATTAAAGAGGGAGGGATATTTTGTTTAAAAGAAAAACATGCCAAAAATAAACACGCAACACTGCTTACAAACAGATGCTTGATATAACAGAGGATAAAGCAGAGCAGAACGTGGAGCAGGCTTTGTGTACAGTGTGGGAGCACTGACATGTGCAAATGAGGTAATTAAGAACCAAAGAATGAGATCCATGGCTTGCTTCTCAATCGTGCATCAGATTAGGAAGCTGCAGCCTGGAAACGGGCACTGGGACTGTCTGGCAACACACCTTGGGGTAACTGCTGCATGAGACCTTGTCTGCAGAGCTACAGCCAAAACCTGATGGTGAATTTCTCTTGTCTCCCCAGGGAATGATTTCATCATCCCAATGCACTGCCCAGAGCTGGAAATCGCCCGTGTGGCCACCAGAATCCTGGATGAGCTGGTGAAGCCCTTGCGGGACATCCAGATCGATGACAACGAGTACGCCTGCCTTAAAGCCATCATCTTCTTTGATCCAGGTGAGCTTCCTGCTGCCTGCCAAGCCAAGGGGCTGGGGGCTCCCCAGTAACCAGGAAAACCCCTTGGCAGCAGCTCCACATCTCACCCTGCCTGTGCTGTAGTGAGCAATGCTCAGCAGTGCAGTTAGAAGTGACCTATTCCTGAGTATTTTGGGAACTCCAGCCAGGCTGATGTGCAAGACTCTGCAGGCCCTGGAGGAGTTTGGCTGCTTCAGTAGCTTGAGTTTGGGAAAGCCCATCAGCCTGAAATGCAGGAGATGATTATTAAGGACATATATGCCTGCAATGAATTATGTATAAGCAAAGCGAGTCAACAGAGCAGCAGTGGAACATCCAGCAGGGTCCAGAAAGCACCATTAAAAACCACAGAGAGCTGGGCTGCTCAGGGCACCCAGAAATACCAGGGATCTGCTAATGGATCTTGCTGGCAGCCAGCACTGACCCAGGGCAGGGCTGATCCACACAGGATGGAGAACTGGGAAACACACAGAGACAAACACCAGCTTGTTTTGAAGCTCTGCTGTATCTCATCCAGAGGCTTGGGGGGTTCTGTGTCAGCCCGGGCTCCCCCAGGCATTGCTGTTTCTACAGCACACACACAACCTCCCCTTGGTGCAGCACTCACATCCCTTCAGTGTGTATTGGCCTGGAGCTTGGAGAAGAGATGGGGGAACAATCCTAGTCCAATTCCCTTTTATCTGTGGTATCTATTAGCATGGAGAAATTAGAGTAGCTTCCAGTAATTTTTTTTCATCTGCATTCACTGATTCCAAATCAACATCCAGGAGTTTTAGAAGCACCATGGACTTTGGCTTGCCAAAACCTTCTGTAAAGGGAGAGAAGGTGGCATTATCAAATTGAGTTGGGCAAATTACCTTCTCAGCTGATCAATGTCTCTGTGCAGCTTTAGATCGATGTGACAGTGAGGCTCTGAGGTTTCAGCTGAAAGGGAAATGTGTGAAGCTCTACAGAAGAAGTTCATTCGTGCTAACGAGCATGTCCTCAGAGCTACATGCTGACATACAATCATTTGTTAAACTCTTTATCTCATCTCTTGGCACCACGATCCCTAAAATGTGGTGCCTGTGGAGTCTTTGTAGACCTTGAAGAAAATGGTGCAGTGATCCTGAAATCTCAGCTTCAGATACCAGCAGAGGCAGGAGAGGGGAGCTGCAAATCCCAGCACTTCACCCTACCCAGTCACACTTACTTGCTTAAGCAAAGCTGGACCAGTGGTCCATGAAAAGAAATATTGACCACAGGTCAAAGAAAGGAGATCAAGACAAGAACCCGGTGCTGCAGTGGGTGTATTGCCAGCACACAGACACTAAAACTGCCTGGGGTTAGTGCTAGTAGTTGGGACTCAAAGTTTTCAGGGGAAAATTCCAGGTTGTTTCCTGGAAGAATAAATATGGTCTAACTCCTAAATCTTTCCTCATCACTACTGGCAGTAGGCAGGCACGTACACCTGAAGCAAGCTCCTGTTACTGTTTCCCCTTAAATTCCCTTTGCTATTTCCCTGTTCCTGTGAGAGATGAAGTGGTGGCAGCCCCAATGCTGATCTCTCACCTGATCTTGGACACTCTACCAGGGGACCACTGGCACCACATCCTTTTCCCTCTACAGGGCCTGACTGACAGGGAGACACTTCTTGGTGGCTCAGGCCAGCAATTAACTTCCTTTTTTAACTCTCCCAGACTGCAAAGGCCTGAGTGAGCCCGGGAAGGTGAAGAACATGCGCTTCCAGGTGCAGGTGAACCTGGAGGATTATATCAACGACCGCCAGTACGACTCCCGAGGCCGCTTCAGCGACATCCTGCTCCTGCTGCCCCCCCTGCAGAGCATCACCTGGCAGATGATAGAGCAGGTCCAGTTTGTGAAGCTCTTTGGTGTGGCCAGAATTGACAGCTTGCTGCAGGAGATGCTGCTGGGAGGTACAAACCCTGCTGAGGAAGGACAGAAAAGCTGGTTTATCCCAAAGCTGTTACAGGGCGTCGTGTCTGGGTTTGTGCCTTCTGGGGGATGTGTGGTGGGGACGACAGGGGGAATGGTTTTAAATTGAAAGGAAGTAGGTTTAGATTGGCTATTAGGAAGGAATTCTTTACTGAGGGTAGTGAGGTACAGGTTGCCCAGAGAAGCTGTGGCTGCCCCATCCCTGGAAGTGTGCAAGGCCAGGTTGGGTTGGGCCCTGAGCAAGCTGATCTAGTGGGTGGCATCCCTGCCCATGGCACAGGGGTTGAAACTAGATGATATTTAAGGTCCCTTCCAACCCAAACCATTCTATAATTCTCTGAATTGTAGCTTGAATGTGGGTCTCTCTCACTCCAGTCCCATCCCAGAGCCATTTATTCCCAGCCTAGCTCTAAAAATCTGGTGAGTTTTATAGCAATGGGTACCCTGTGCTGAGCCACGTGACTTTTAGACCTTGTACCAAAATGAAGCAGTTTGCAGGACTGATTTTTTTTGTTAGCAGCATGCAAAATTATAACTACATGGAAACCCCTGATAAGAGCAACAATTGGGACACACCCAGAAAACCAGTGCAGTTGGATATGAGTTGAAATCCCAGACATCCCAGGAGGCTGCTCCTAGACAGTGAGAGGCTGAGAGCAAAGAGGGCAGCAGAGCAGGAAGGAGGCAAAGATGAGCCATTAACCCTCACCCACAGAGGTCTTCCACATCCTCTGAATAAAGATTTAGCCCAGAGCATCTGGTTTCTCAGTAATGATGCAAAGAATGATGTCTTTTCCCACTTCCACTGTAGGAACCACCGTGGATCTCCAGTATCAGCCAGGACCTCCCAACCTGAACCTGGAACCACTGCCAGGGCACGTCCTCCAAAGCAACATGAGCTCTGTGATTCACACGGCTCCAGACCGTGAGTGGACACCTTTACATTATCCGTGTTTTCATAACCAAGGGCATGGGCAGGAGAAAGGGTTAAGAAAAGGATATTTAAGTTTATTTATATGCTTAAGCATCACACTTGAATCAGAGCTCACAGTCCCCCGGCTGACTCCTTGATGAGCTTCCAAAGAGAAGGTGGGATTTCCACATGGTAGCATGATCCAGAGGGATTTTGAGAAGTTACTAAAACACAAGATTGGGAAAAAAAAAAAGAAATCGAGAATGGGGATAGTGTGTTCCTATGGATGTGGACACAAAACAGGACACACAGTTATTTGGAGCAAGAGTTCCCTGGGTAAAGCTGGTTATTGTCTGTGTTGTATTCAGGCCATATTATCTTCAACCACCAGGCCATGGCTGTTGGTTAAAGCATTTATGCACTAAGGTTCTCTGCTCTTGAGAAAGGAGAACAGGAGTTATAATTTAACAACCACTGCCATGTTATCACAGTGCCTTTCACCCACAGTCTCCTCCTGCCAGTTACAATCATAAACCTCATGTAGTGTATTTTGCTGTTTCTCAGCCATATAAATGTTGGCATCATGTACTTTGGGTTGCTTTTATTTATTTTTTAAGCCATCTTATAAGGAAGGAGATGAGGGAGATGCAGGGCTCTGTATATAAGGACCAGTGGCCAGCAGGCTGAGCTCCCTCATGAGAAAGGACTGAGAAGCAGTTGGGGGCATTTCCCAACTGCAGAATACTGAGGACAGAAAGGACAGAGGGTGTGTGCACCCTGTGCCTCCTCACAACCAGGAAGGAAGAAAATGCCTGAAATTGGGAAGGATCCACCTGCCTTGTCCCCCAGGCTTGGTTCATAGGATGGCTTGCTGATTCCATGTGGGCACCACTCTATGGAACAGCACCCAAGTCCACGTTAATTCTGTTTCTTTTCTCTCCCACAGCGTCCCCTGAAACGTCCCTTCCATCTCCTTCTCCAAGCACAGGCAGTGAAGACTATAAACTGGGCTCTGCTGCAGGACCCAGCGCTGTTGTGCAGCTCCTGCCTCAGACAGTGATCCCCAAGCAGGAGATTTTATAGGGAGAGGTGGAAGGAGAAGCTGGGAGCAATGTGGAAGCCGTGCTGCAAGTGCAACAGGCCCTTTCTCTTTGCAGAGGCAAAGCACAGCAGCCCCTGTCCCAGCCCTGAGTGAAGCCCCAGCTCCCAGCCTGCAGCAGGATCCTCACCACGGGAATTCCCACCACCATCACCCCCAGTGCACGAGGGACTGGGGTTCATGCTCTTCCCAGAGAACCAAGACTTCCAGCTCTTGGGAGCAGGGCTTCCATTTGTGTGTGTTGTTGACTTGCTTGGTGTGATCACCTTTTAAAGCCTTCAGCCACTTTCTTCATCAAACCAAGTGACTTCCACAGCTCCTGGTAATCATTAATATGTGCAGCATATCCGGAATGGGTAGGAAAAAGTATTCCCATCAAAAATTTAATTACACTCCCATTTCTTCTGGGAAGCTTTAGGAAGAATCTCTTCATAACCAATATTTTATTCCACACAGAGATGCCTCGTTCCATGTAGCTCAGGCAGCATTTAATGTTGACGAGTTATTATTTATGATCAGAAATGCCAACATTTTGACATTTTCCATGATATCCAGTGTATCTAGAGCTCAGTTCTGAGTTATCTGATGCCTCTTCTACTTTGTGAGGACAGCAAGGATCTCTGCCTCTCACTGTGCAAACCCACAACTCGAGAAGCTTTGAATTACCCAATCCCTGCTTTGTACCTTCTACAAAATTTGACTGCAGACATATTTGGAAGAAGCACCACACATAACCAAAATGCCCCAAAATACCTTTACCCAGACTACAGCTATGGTTCTGCTGTTGTTTTAATTTCTTTGTAGTAGCTGCAACCTCAACTTCAAAGCTCAAAATCAGCCAAAAAAGGAAGAGGCAGGTTTTCTGTGAAAAAAAATGTTTGTATTTAGAACTCAATGTGCTTCTGCACTTAACTTAAAACTTAATTAGTGGTAGAGGACCAGCTATTAATAATGTTACAACTCCTTAAATAAGCCCAGCAGTGCCTGTACAGCCTCAAGTGTTCCAGCAGTGTGGTTATTGTGTTATGGAGTTGATTTGAATGAATAAGACTCTATTAGAAAGTAGATGATGACATTTCTACAAGACTTTATGCTCATTTGTACTGGAGTTCTGGAGGGATCAGGAGCAGCCCTGCTGAACATTAGGGCACATGGAAAACTTAAGTCTGTCCCACTGGACAAATTCCCAACTCACTCATGGCCCCATTCATGGCAAAACCAAGATGATGGTGCCCAGTGGTGGCTTTTGGAAGCACTTGGAGTTCCTTGGATGGAGAACACTATGGAAATGCAATTTTATCCACTGAAAGAGAAGTTAGGAAGAGCATCTGAACATCCATTAGAAGGAGAACACACAGTATCCATTCCTTGGAAAGACATTTTAGCATTGCCATTCTACAGCACCAGAGATCTGAAACCCATCCAAGACTGGGCTGAGTTTCACCTGGATCAGTGTTTTATTTTTCTCCTGTCCATGATGAATTTGATTTGACATTAAATGCAATGCTGATAGAACTGTTTCAAATCAGTTATCTGGAAACCAGATTCCACTGCAGGCATCTCTGCAACTGCACCCAGCCAACATTGCTTCCAGTTCCTCCAGCAGGTCCCTCACATTTCTTTCCAAGACATTAAATGCACATTTATGCTCATTAATGGTAAGAAAATAAATCTATGGGGGAAATAAATTCCATATTCTCATATTTCAGATGGACAGTTGGCCTTTTGTCTTTAATTCAAAACCCAAGGTTCTCTACTGATTTCTCCAATGCAAATTGCTTTGGGAATTCTTTTTCATAAAGAGGAATGGCTGCAAAGCCCAGCTTGCACTGAAACTGATGGAATTAACAATCTAAGATATTATAGGAGAAAATAAAGTTGTTGAAGAACCAGTGAATCTCAGATTAAGCTTCCAGAGAAGTTTTGCATCAAGAACAATTTACTGTATTAAGGCCCAAAATAGATGCACAGCAAAAATCCCTTTCTGGCTTCCCTTTAAATTAAACCCCCTTTTAAATTGTGTGATATTATACCTGCAAACATAACTTGGAAGTGACTATTTAATCAGCTTTATTGGAACCAAGATTTTGTTAACAAAAGAAGTTCACAGGTATCATTTAAAAATATTTCAGTTGTCAGGCAAGATGCCACAGCTTGTCAGAATGGTGCATCTCAAGTGATGAAGGAATACCTACTTCTCTCCAAATTATCTCTTTCTTTGCCAGTTACACTATTTGGCACCATTAATATTGAATCTAAGTATTATATTATCTTGCACTACAGTATTAAGAGAATTTGCAGCAACATTTTGGAGGTGCAAAGTTTCACTCACATTATTAAGACACTAAACTGTGATTATTTTGCTGCCTCTTGGCCCTTTTCCAGACTCAGGCTGGGTCTGACAAGAGTGATGTGCAGTTCAGTAGCTCCTGTGTTACCAGAACACAGCCAGGAAATACTGGGGGAAAAACATTAAGACATTCAGAACACACAAAAAATAAAGGAAAGAAGCAAACTGAAAACAATCTCATCAATGAAGAAGCACCAACCCACATTAAACCACAAATACATCCCATGAATTGACCTGGAACTGAACAGAATAACACTTAAAAAATATACAGCAGCACATATATGAAGTGTACTTCATTTTAGTGTTATTAACATATTCCATCATCATTTTCCAGTCCAATTTCTGTATTTCAAGACCCCTTAAGCCACTTTCCTTCTGCAGTGGCAATTAATACATTCAAATATGACCATGGGACCAACAGAAAGAGGTGAGAACAACTGGAAAAACACACAATTGTGCACAGGACAGGCCTAAAGTAGCCCCAAAATGAACTCCTGTTTGCCCAGGGTTCATGAAACAATATTGACATTACTCCTAGAAATTAAACAAGAAAATAAAAAGGAGATGAATTGGCAGGATCCACCTGCAGAGATGTCTGTTCCCTTTGGGGAATAAACAAAATTTTCCCTAAAATATATGTATACACAGCTCAAAACATCATCAAATCATTAACCTGCTTAAAAAACACAAACAGCACCAGCCCAAAGTCTGTGCTAATGTATTTAGAGCTATTTTGTGGGGAAAGTGTGATATTATACCCAGAAAAGTATTTTTTAGAGTTATTGTAAATGGGAAATAAACTGTTTCCAGTCTCTGCATCCTTTCCTGCCCTTTTAAACCTTGCTCCTCCTCAGCCCTGTTGGGGTGGACACTTGGGACCTGCTCCTCTCCAGGCTGCAGAACCAGTGGGAAAACCAACATTTGCACAGAGAAACTGGGGGATCCAAACTTGTATTTTACACAAAATCCTCAGAAGTGCCAAGCCTGAAATATTGTGGGAAGTTTTTACATAGGAAGTGTTTTCCCACTCACCTCAGACAAACAGGGTTGGAACCAGATGATCTTCAAGGTCCCTTCCATGGTTCTATAATTAGCTTAAAATCCTTAATAAGCAGAGGAGTAACCTTAATTTGGAGCAATATCACCTGTTATTTGATATAAATACATATAAATTACAAGTCAATGGATACAAGACTATAGCCCTGAAGTTGCTTCAGCCTAAATATATGTGAATGTTCACATAGAAGTGCAACAAAAAGGTGACATGGAGAGAGGTTAATCAACTAAAACTTCAATTAATTAGTTTATTTTTTTTTACATTAAAAAAATTACAACATAAGGGTTTGAAAAGCCAAGTAAACTGGATTTCACACACGCACACACACACACACTTGCTAAGTCACAGGGATCAACTGCTTGAAGTGATAATTTCTGATTTCCATCATTAAACAATATACACATTAAGAGCCTCATGATAAAGCCAAGACACACTTTTTTCCCCCAATCTTTAAGGTGTGCAACTCAATATGCACAATTTTTGTTCAACTTCCAGCTTTCCCCTCAGCTACACGAGACAGTTTTGTTCATTTGACTGCACTTTCAGTGGATTTCCACCTAAAAATTCTCCAGCATTCCACAGCATCCCTCAGGCAGAGTGAACATATTCCACAGTATTGCACAGTTTTGTTTGCAGGGCCGTGGGCAAGAAATGGATCCCTCAGGAATTTCACCCACCCACTGGTACAAAAACTGATGAAGGTGAATCAAGATGCCACAAACTGTTACAGAGAGATGGAGAAGCAGGTCAGTGAAAAAAGAAAGTACAGCTTGTGCAGTGCATAAACATTGTGATGCAAAATTCTTCAGCATGTTGAGCTGCTGGAGGTGGGACAGGTCCTCACTGCTACTGGCTGAGCAAAAGCAAGAACAGGACAATTTTAAGGCAAGTCCCAAAACAGGGAGCTATTTACTTTCTAGGCACGATTTCAAGCTATGCATCAAGGCTCCTGCTTTATCCTTTATATTGTCAGTGATTTAGAGGTTAACAATAATACAAAAAAATAGTCTAAACGTCATTTTTCAAGAATTCACTTTTAGCTGTATTTCATTACTTGCAGATTTATAAACATTCCTTAGCACTACTGTTGTTTGTCAGGCCCACATAAAGCTCTAGATCTATATTGCTCTCATTTCCTCAAAGTAGTTTTGGTTGGAAATGGTTAAATTCAAAAAGATTTGTTCTATTGCAGGTGTTTCTACATTTAAGATGTGCTGTAGTTGAGAAAGAGGCAACAGTCCCCTGATGTGTTTGTTCAAGGGATCATTAACAGCTTTCCTTCTCTGAAAAGTCTGTACAATAAAGAGGGAGCAGAGCAAGACCAAAGACAAGTGTTTGCAGTGAATTACCTCCATCTGCAGCACATTCACTTTTAATCTCACTGGTCCCACTCAGCCCTGCACGGGCCTGGACACAAACTAATCCACACTTCAGTCCCTCTGGAGTCAATGCCTTGGGAATTGGAGATGCACATCTGAGGGCAGGATTTGCCCACAGCCAGTAGTTACACGTGTTGTTTGATGAAGATTTACCTAAATGCCATGAGATGAACAGTGCCAAACACAGGACATGCCTTAGTGAGCCTGGGAAGACCTTGGGCAGGGGTGTAACAGTGCCTCTGGTGGGCTCCAGTCCTTGGAGTCACTTGCATATGAGGAATGTGTGCCTGGAGAGGGACACAGGAGTACAGCTCTGTTCATGAGGACAAGCTGAGATAGAAATGAGAACTGAACAAAGCACTATTCCCTGATTTAGAAGGCTAAGTCTCATTGGAGATCAACTTCCACCATAATGTTCCTTCTATGATTGACAACTGCACCTAAGGATATACTTCTTTATAAAAACACAGGCAATTCCCCAAACATTTATCAAATAAAAAGGCTTTAACAAAAAATGGGTAAGTAATCTCATAAAATAAATTACAGTAGCATGACAACATTTGGCTTCTTTAGTGTGACCACGTGCTTTTCCTCTGCTATCTTGCTGTTAAGACCATGGCAGATCCAGTTATGTCTCTGAATTAATGAGATGTCTGTGACAATAAACGTAGAAAACTCTGCTTGCTACAAGCAAATGTCTGGTATCAGTTTCACCTGGTCACAGATTATATGCAGACAGCCTTCTCTGGCCCCAAAATAAATATTATATAGTACTCTTGCAAGTCCCAGCATATTTAGGCTCAGACAGAAAACTCAGGTCCTCCTTTCTTTCCTCTCAGGAGGAGCTGCCTGAGCCGAAAGCCTGCGAAAGGGTTGATCCACAGGAGTGAAGGCTGACCCCCAAAAACTGATTTCATTCCTTCCCAGCGTAGTCTCCGCTCCCACGTTGGCTTTTCACTCTTCAGTCTTTCAATTTCCTGGATAGAAACACAGGCAGGGATGTCTGAGCCCAGAGTTTAATCAAATCTAACCTCTGTTATCAAAAGCGATTTTGCAGTTTTATTGTGCAGTTACTGAGCTGATTAGTTTCTTACTGTTGTTTATTTCATAAGGGAGAAATAAGAAAGGCTGATTTAGCCCTGTGGGTAAAGAGCAGAAGACTTAGAACATAAAATGTGTACAAGGTTTGTCTGCCTTTACCTCTTCTCCCCTCAAGTTAAAAGACAAAATGAGCAGAAAAGCTGATGTTACAGTAGAGAATCCACATTGCAATGGAGCTACACAAGTTGTTTGCTCAGTTAATGAAGCCAGACAATAAGGCTCCTGTACTGCAATTACTGGAGCCAGGATTACTCTCCAAAATGCATTATTTTGATGATCATTTTTTGTACTTTCCACTAATGAAGGCTCAACATTAACCAATTGTTTTTCACAGTTACTCCTCAGTACAGAAATGCACTTTTGAACAGCCTCACAGGAGAAAATACTGAACAGTCACAGCATTCAAATTCCTTGTTTCCAGCCCATCCCAAAAAATCCTCCCAAGGTCTGAGGGCAAGGGAGCCAAAGGCCCAAACTCTGGACTTGTATAACAAAGTGCATCAAAGTGAAGGGAAGGGTTGAGACAAAACAGTTACTTTCAGTGTAAAAAGAAAAGCAGACACTTCCCATGACACATATCAGGAGTTTGTGAGAGTTGAGAAGTGAAAGTCAAACTGAAATCAGAAGCTGTGCAATCTTTGTCATTGAAACCCTAATTATAAAATGTCAGAAAAGTAAATAATGCAAGAACTTCTCTTAGAAAGCAACCCCCAAGAAAGTCTTTCAATCCTTGCAACTGCAGAAAATCAAAATGATGAGCTATTTCAGTTTTGCAGTTTTCTCCTCCTGCAAATAAAACAATATCTAATCACATCTTCCCAGAATAACTGGTGCAGGATACAAAAAAGGAGAGGTTTTTACCGTTTCATCATTGCATATTGAGTGGATTTGGGTGCCAAACATGACTGCAGTGAAAGTGAGAAACAGAAAACCCTCAAGGCACAAGAAGATCATCAGGATCACAGTTACAGGTGGGGAGAAGTCACTGCATTCTGTGGAAATTATAAAACAGTTATAAAAAAAAATCAGCAATAAATTACAGGGCATGTTCTAAATGTCTGACACTTGAAACAATATTTCACATTTAAAACAAACTCCTAATTTCTGGCACTGCAGCAGCTTTATGTGCTGCCCAAGGAAATGAGGAATTTTATGGAAGTAACACTTCTGGCTTCTTATAAAGCACATGGAACTGCATTTGTGCAATCCTGCCTCAGTATTTCCAGTATTTCCATCTATCAAATAGATGTTTGCACACGAGGTGATTTAAGTGCTCAGAACTGCATATAAATGAGAGCAGCCTGGAGTTCCAGGCATGACAGATGCTGTAAAACCCATCCCCACTGTCAGCTCTGCCTTGCTAGTTAATACAGATGTTCCATTTGGCTGTGATTGCTTTATTACTCTTTTTTAATTCACAAAGTAATCAGGTTCTGCATTACACTTACAGTGACATCTCTGGAGATCCTCTCAGCAACTGATTAACTCAATTCTACTTAAACAAGGAAGAGCTGGGCTTTGTACAGAAAGTTAAATGCTTCAAGTGAAAAAAGGACTAAGATTTCACCCATTTAATGAAATATCCAGGAATAAAAGTGTCACATGGATTTTGCTATTGCCTCAGGTACCAGGAAGGACATAAAATTAACCATCTTCTGCCAGAAGCACAAGACCAGAATATTAAGAACATTAAGAAATGCAAGTCAGAGGCCTAAACCAAAAACTGGGGTAAGTTTAGGAAATTTCTTTTCTGCAGGAGCCCCAGAGCTGGCTCCAGTAACAGAATGAGGGAGAAACTTGTTTAAATTTCAGATGTCATTCACAGACCTGTGGTGGGACACACAAGGCCCAGCTGGCAGCTTTAGGTGATAAAGTGCTGAGGGGAGTGAGGACCAGCTCTGTTTCCTTCCTATTGCAGAGGTAGTAAATTACTACTATGTGTAAAGGGACTGGGAATGCCCTTGACAGCCACAGCTTACAGGGAATGTTTATAGGAAAGGGAAAAAAAACCCAAAGAACAATAAGAGAGAGATGTAAAGTATGTTCAGGATGTCACTTAAAGATCTAACTCCTGTAATATTTCCTACATGGGACTAAAATAGGTGGAATGCCATGTTTTTTCCTTCATATCTGCTAGGTTATGATAATGAAAGTTAAATATTTGCTTACCAGTCCACTGCCCTCTGACACAGGAGAAGAACTGAAACCCACAGAGCACGAGTGCATGAGCTGAAATTAGGGCTATGTACATCTGGAGACAAGAGACAGCACTGATTGTTACCCAAGAAAACACAGCAAAATGCAGATTTGCTTAAAATAACAGCACTGTACAAAATTCAAATGAGTCTGAGCAGAAATATCTTCCTGCTTGGAGATTCTCTGACATAGAAAGAATAAAAAAACCCAACCAAAACAGCACCACCATTGTGCCCTTAAGGTGTTAATCACAACCCAAATTGGTCTAATCAAGGGAAAGTCATGCTAAAATCATTGCTGATGTTCACCTACCGTAAACAGAACAAAAAACCTCTGGTTTTTCTCCCCCACACAATTGTTCACCCAGGGGCAGTGGTGATCCATCTTTCGAATACATCGTTTGCAAATACTGGAAGAAAGGAAAAGAGGCTTCTCTTGAGAGATTATCCTTCTCATTTTAATGGAGAAACAAGGGTATCCAGTGGGCATAAGATGATGTGCTGCAATATTTCTTGACAAAGTGCAAATAGTGATTTTATCTGCATCTTTTTAAAGGAAGTCTTTGCTCGCTCACGACTCAGCTTTGTTAGAAAACTGACTGTACATAAGATATTCTTCACAAAAACCCCACAATATTAACATGAGAAGCACTGTATAATCAGGAACTTCAGAGTGAAATGGCACTGAATGAGCAAAGCTTCATCTCTCCCCAGATTCAGTATTAAAAGATCACTTTCTTTTTTAGAAAAAGCAGCTTTTTTAGATAAAGTCATCATTTCAAACTTACAGTTGTAAATTTAGTTCATGAATCACAAAAAAAAAAAAATCAAGAAATTGTCACTCTAAGTTTCAACTGGCCATAAAATTCTAAACTTCTGCACTCAAAATCTCAACTAAAGCAGGGCCTACAATGTCACACCTCACTTCCTCAAGAGAAAATAAAAATATTGCAACCATAAGCAGCACACATTGTGTGTCAACTTATTCATAAATACTTAAACACTCCTGTTCTCTGCTAGTTCTGCAACAGATCACTTAATTCCTGCCCAGTTTTGAGTCAAGGTTACTTCCAAGAAAGGCAAATACTCTAATAATTCCACTTGACACCTGCCAGGCCCCACAGCACCAGAGGGCTCATTCCTTTCCATGTGCAGCCAAAGATGAAGAGTTATCCAGGAAAAACAAAACAGTTGCAACATGTGCTGAAGTTCTTCCATAAATCAATAGCTGAAGCAATGCTGATATTCCATTTTCCCAGCTTTGTACTTAACAGCCACACTCTCAAAGCATTTCAGATTTCCCTGCACAACATCTCTAATATTAAACATTTTCATTTCAGCAAAGCCAAATAAGCCTAAAAAATGCAAGGAATATTATCCAAACCCCTTTGTTTTGAACACGGGTTTATTTCTGAGTGGTTTCCACGAGTGCTGCAGTGACAAGGCAGGGAGCAAAGCTGGATGAGAGTCACTGGAGTGAAGAAAGGGGAGGTGGCAGGGGAGAAATCAATGCTTTGAGGCATAAAATCATTTTTAAGTAATCATTATAAGGTAATTCAGCAAGAGGCAGAGCATACAACTGTGCAGGCTGTATGAGAGAATCCCAAATGTCTCCCTGTTCCTCTGAAAATGCCTTTGTCCTGAGTCACCACAACCCAGCCCCTGCATTCCCACTGCCTCCTGTTTCATGGACACTGAAGATCCACCCTCTGGATAAAATGATTTTAAGTAGTGCCTGTTACACTGAACACCAGAACCACGTTCTGGCACTGAAACACCAGGTTTCACCCAAGAGAAAACATTCAGGAGCCTTTTCAAAACACTTTCATTTCATCCTCTGCTGCTGCAAGTTCAGCCTCTCATTTTCCTGAGCTCTGTGGGAAAGGGAGTTAATTCCAGGTACCACAACCATGCAAGATTCCCAATGGAACACAGAGTCTGTGCTGTCAGTCTAAAAACAACATTAATGTGAAGCACTGAGTAAAATCACACCCAGCTCAGCTGAGCTGAGCACTGCAGGATGTGAGGTGGGCAGGACTCACTTCTGCTCATTCAGAATTCCTCCCAAGCCCACACAAAGCTTTCCAAGACATCAGATTCCTGGAACTCTGCTTTCATTCCTAATCTCACCCCAACAAACTCACAGCAATGCCTAAAACAGTGGTTCTGCTTCCTTGCTGCCCCATCACTGGTATTTTATTTCTTCCACTGGCCAAGCACAGATGTTTATGCAGCAAGTTTGGGGAAATCTCTGAGTCATTTCATGTGCAGGAGCAGAAATGGTGGTGAGAACAAGGAGCTGTGGGTGAAGGAAGGTCTTCTCCAGCTGGAGCTGCTGCTGCAGGAGCTCAGGCAGGTGCAACTGCACTTCTGATGCCAAAAATAACACAAAGACACAGCTAAAGGCTTAGGAGACTTGGTCTGGATGACAGAATTCACAGGAAGACTGATGGAAATATCTCAGAACTTGATTCTCAGTTACAATTCCCCACACACAGGCACTCAGAACAGGCAGAAATGTTGCCAGCTCTGCTCCTCCAGTGAAAACTAAATCCCATTCACTCAGGATAAGGGTCTTCCTCATGCTGAAACTGTTAGTAAAATCTCAGTTTAATGCATTTCATAGATACTCAGCTGGAAATAAAAGGTTCTAGTTCTTTTTTCCATCACTAATGGGTATTGTGAAACTATTTTTCTTCCTTAAAAGAACTTCTGTTGCAGTGTTGCACAACAATTTTCATAACTACATCATAAGAGTCTCTTCTGTTAATAATTTACTGCTCAAAACATGTGGCTTTGAGTGTAAGTATTTCCCAACAGGAACCAACTTCAATTTCCATTTTCAAAAGTCTCTTCTATCAGCAAATTGCCACTTTAAATACTTGGGACTAGACCTTCTTTTTAATGCCTTTGGAATGGGTTTGCAAACCAATAAAAAGTTGGCAGTATAACCAAAGAGAAAAAGGTTTGATAATTTCTGCACTGATAAATCTAAGGCAAAGAATCAAATTAATAGAAACAAAGACAACCCAGAAATCCAACAGCTGAGAAAAACAGGAGAGCAGCCTTACAAAAGGATACCAAACCCACTTTCAGGCTCTGGGTCTCTCTCAGATGTTCTGTGAAGCCAGTTTTGAACTGAATAAGCACCAAAATACATCCTCTGCCTTTATGTGGAACATTTTACAGCCTATTTTACCAAGGGTTAAAACAGAACAGCAAGACACACAAAGCTGGGGCCCTAAACAGGTGCTTAGGGAAAACAAACCCTTGGAAATATCAGAGATTTCCTTCATTGTAGCCCCATTCTTCCTCTGATGTTGCTCCAATTCTTGCTACAAATGTATTTGAGCTCCAGGCTCCCTGATATTCCAGCATTTTTTGTCTCATATGGAGAGTTCAATACGATTTCTTCATTTAGGGCTCCTTCCAAATGAGTAAATCCACCCAAGAGGTGGGAAACACTTTACAAAGGTACCTGTGAAGTGTCTGTGGGAAGCTGCCTAAATAAGAGATGAGAAAAGCAGCAAGATCCAAGCCAGGCCCAGCTGAGGCTCCCAGGGATTCCCTGAGCACATCCCAGGGATGAGGCAGGACACCTGAACACCCTGCAGGCAGCTTGGGATCCCCAGAGCTTTCCAGTTCATCCTGTGCCCTAAGGAAGGAGCTGTGCTGCTCCCACCCCATGCCCATGGAACATTCCAGAGCCACCAAAGCCAGCAGAGCACAGGGAGGCAGCCCTGGGATCTGCATCCAACCTAAAGCATGGATAAACCTCCTGAAGGTGATTCCACACTTGACTAGTTATCCATGAAACTTCTCCCTTCACACTCCAGATACAAAAACCCACTCAGAGCTGAGAGAAGAACAAGATCCCAGTGCCAAGGCTGAGTGTTTATCATGGGAAGAGCTGCTGAGCCATAACATTCTCACAGATTAGTGACACACACTGAGATTTTTAATTTAGAAACCACAAAGAGAACAATGTGAGAGTCCTGACAAGACTTCACCCTGTTCTTTTGACAGGCACTAACTCAGAGGCTCCAGTTTAATACTCCACACAATTCAATCCCCATCACTCCCCACACCCAGAGAGAGCCACCAGCAACATTTCCATATTTATGTAAGTCCTGATTATGCAGGCACATCTATTTTCAACTCTCACACAATAAACACTACAAAAGCACAGCCACGGTGCCTGAAAGCTCCAAAGATTAGGAATTAATTAAAAATGGATACATTTGCTGTCCCTTCCACAACATGTTTAGTTCAAATTATCATCGCTTGTGTCCTTATTAAAATCAATTTTCAATGTAACCAATAATCTGCCTATTCACATATAACTTCAAATGCACTATGAAGAACAGATGAAACAAAGTCATTTTTTAAAACTACTCTGTATTTTGTTAATTTATGATTGCAGAAGTCATTTCTTAAATCAGCTCGTTTGAGAAATTTGAGATTCTCCTCTTCACCCTGAATTACCCATAGTCCAGCACAATAATTGGGATGATGCAGAAGAAAAAAATATTCACATATTAAAAAGTATTTAAGACACCAGAACACAATTATTTAAAAAAAACCGTCTTTGAATCTCTTGCTTCTTTCCCCACACCTACTTTTGGCCACAGTATATTATATTTATAAAATACTCCACAATGTATGAATTCAAAAGTTTACTGGATACCAAAAGAAATTTGTGGGGGAAAAATTAACACAAATATCAGGAATATTATTCCATGACTCAACATGCAGACCTGCTTTAAGGACCCCTGGCCTACCTGCAGTGGTGGGCACGCTCAGGTTTGATACTACAGCACTTGGGACATTTGTAGATCACTTCTCCTGGTTTCAGCTGCAAATTATCCATGTATTCTTTAGTGGCATTTCCTTTGGGCACAGCCCCCTGAAATCATTTCAATTAGAGGAGAGAAAGCTTCTTAAATGGCATGAGAGCATTTAAAAATACATTTTATAGACTTCATCCCTGTAACCTCAGGATAATTGCTGAAATAAGTTCATTTATTCAAAGCTCATCTGCTATAAGCCAGAATCAATTCCAAATGAATAAATTACCTTTGCCTGACCTCAAATTCAGCTTCATTTCAGCAAAACTCATCTGTGGCCAAGTATCTGCATAATTCTCATAGAATGTACTGTCACCAGAAATGAGGAGAGAATCACATCTTTACCTGCAGGTACATTATTTGCTGAGAAGTTACTCTGAATATTTGCTGTGACATTTGATTATTGGGCCAAACCATCCACAAAAATTAAAGCAGCAAGAACTACTTTAAAAATGTTGATTCAAGTCTCTGAGCCCAGGTTTAGCCTCCTGCCCCATGTACACAAGTTTTTGAGAACCATCATCCTTTTTTCCTTAAATTTTTAGCTTGGACATTGTTGGCAAGAACCACTGGCTTCTTTATTCTGTATCTCACATTCCTCTGCTCCTGAGAAAGCTTGTGCAATTCCAATGCAAAGAAGTGAAGGAACTGATTCAGAAGAAAAATGACCCATCAGGAAAAGAAATTAATTTTTAGTGATTAGTTCTCTGAGCTGTTCATTAGCAGCTGCTTCAACACAGTGAGGAAGAGGATGGTCAGGGAAAATGGGCAGGATTGCTTCTTCCAGGGAAAATACTAATCCTTGTGAGCTCAAAATCTGACTTTGGATTAGAAAAATGGACAGCAGCACTGTCCCCTTGCTCATTTATGGAAGTAAAGGCTTATCTGGGAGAGGAAATGATTGTGAAATAAACTGGGATGTGACAAAGTGCAAGGGCCTTTCTGCATCAACCCCTCCAGCTCAGCCTTTTCCAGGTCACTTTAAATCCACTGCAATGTCCTACAGTTCATTTTCATTCCAAAAAACCCCACTGAAAACATCATCACTTTACACAGACACCTTTAGGAAGTTGTGGGGCAGAATTCAGAAGCCAGCAGGAACTGAGGTTCCATTGCAAAACACCTCCCTGCTCAGGCAGGAATGTTTTGTAGCCTGGAATAACAAATCTATGTTTGTTTTGCCCAAGCCCTGCCCCAGATGAACTTTTTGACCAAGTGGTTCTTCAAACTTGGCCCTTGCAGGGGTATAAATAGAGTTCCTTCAATGCTCACGTTGAACTCCTGAAGTGTATTTTGCAACATGAAAGTTCTCACTGAGGTGAATACTTTGGTGTGAACATGGTGAATTATCCCAGAGAACTCCCAGGGCACAGATTTGCCTTGGTCCAGGTAAATTTAGGCTGATTAAATGTCTCACATTGTCCTATTCACCTGTCACATCTTTCACAGTCTCACAGAGCCACCAGTTCCTTCCCATGAAAAATCTCTTTCTACAGTTAGGAGAGGAAATTTCAGTCATGTATGTTCTGAGGCAGTTTATTCCTTTTTCCCTTCAATCTTAGTTTCTATCACACAGTCAAGCATTCCATTCTGGGAGTGAGCAGGAAAGGAAAAAATAGTGACTCATCTCAAATTTTTATCATGTTTTACCCATAAACACAGGTCTAGAAAGACACCTACTTTTATCAGGACATATTTTTAAGCAAACTCTCCTTAAACCATTAACTTTCTCATTGTCACAGTCTGTAGAAGTTGTAATATCTCATCCCTGGGTGTGGGGTCAGAAGTAAATCAAAGACCTAGAAAATCATTAACTACAAGGCCCTGCTGGTTTTTTGAACACTCCCATAATTTCTCCATACACTGAACTGTCTCAAAAATCTGGAGAAAATAAAGTTTTATCCATTCCCTCACTTTCCCAGGATTTATTCTCTAAAAAAGTGGTAAGATTTTAGTACAAAATAAACTTTCATCTCTTGAAGAGTAAAAGTCTTGGGAAATGAGCAGTTTCAAGACCTCTTAACACCCACACAGTTTCAATGTGTGTTCAACTTAAATTTTCCTTCCCTCTGACTCCAAACACCTACAGACAATAATGCAGGAATCATGTAGGACAGTGGTTCTCACTTTATCCCAATGTCCCCCTCTAAAAGTTCTTTCAAGTGCCATAAATGGAAGAAACATTTCAAATGATACAACAGGATGAAGGTACAAGTTTGGAAAATATATCTGATGAAAAAATAGTACAAAAAATTAGGACAGAGAAGACTAAAGGTTTATAAGCTTTTTCAGGAGCTGGGGTAATATTTTACAGATAAAGTGTATTTCTTATGAGTCTAATACTCATAAATTAATTTACATTGACTGCTCCTCTATGGTTTCATTAACAGAACAAGAGGACAAGTACAGATCTCTTGTTTTCACCTTGAGGGTTTTGAATCTAACACTACTTTTCCCAGCAGGAGCAGATTGCTATGGCTTCTCCAAACTTCTCTGCAAATAACAGAATCACAGAACATTCTGAGCTGGAAGGGACCCACAAGGACCATGGAGTCCAACTCCTGGCCCTGCACAGGCCCATCCCCAAGAGTCACACCCTGTGCCTGAGGGGACCATCCATAAACTCCTGGAGCTCTGGCAGCCTTGGAGCTGTGCCCATTCCATGGGGAGCCTGGTCAGTGCCCAACCACCCGTGGGGGGAAGAAACTTCTAATAGCCAACCTAAACTTCCACTGCCACCATTTTAGGCCATTCCCTTGTGGTCCCCACAGAGAAGAGACTCCCTCCTGAGCAAGTGGAACAACTCAGTGCCAAGGAATGCTTGGATACTTACTGGATCAGTCAGCATAGTCCTCAGATGCGACGACAACGCCAGCACTGCCAAGCAGTTAAAGAGAACCCCGTTGATCAGCGAGTACCAAAAGTCTTTGGAAGGCAGCAACATAACAAAAGTCACTACAAAGTCTGCATAGACAACCAGGAGCCACGTCATGATTGCACAGACCATGCCACAGCCATCCCTGATGAACCACACCCTCTCTGCCATGTCGGCCTCCGAGGACGAGGAGTCGTAGGTGTCATTGTCTGCCAGCAGCGGGTGGTGCTCCACGTCCCGGAAGCGATGCCCTGAGGACTGCATGGTGTTCCTGCCTGCAGGGCACACACACCAGCACTCCTGCCATTATTTGCATTATTAGCATCATTATTATTATGGAGGAAACTCATAAATACAGCTGCCCCTCATTTGTTGTTCACACACAGGATTAACTCGGTTGGAAAAGACCTTTGAGATCATCGCGTCCAACCTATGACTCAACAGCATCCCAACAATTAAATCGTGGCACTCAGTGACACATCCAGGCTTTTATTAAACAATTCCAGGGATGGGGACTCCACCACCTCCCTGGGCAGCCCATTCCAATTGTTCCTGGAAGATAAAACATATCAGAGTCCGAAAGAGATCACTGAGATTTTTTTGGATCCAAACCTGACCAACCCTATAAGGAAATAAGAAAGAAGGGAGGGGTGAGAGGAACGTGTTTTAAGATGTTCTATTTTATTTTAAGATGCAGGTTTTATTTCTCATTGTTCTACTCTGATTTCATTGTGTCTTGGTTCAAAGACAATTATGCAATTTAAATTTAAGAACATGAGAATACAAAAATATAAGAGGAAAATAAGAGCTCTTTATTAAAAACCTATATAATGAATATATATATACTAACTTATATATTTAAATGAGAAAAACACAGAACGCAAACCAATATTTCCAGAAACAACTGAACATTGGTGATAAATTAAGGTCGTTTCCCCTATGATGGTCATTGCTGAGTGACCTCTCCCTGCCCNAATTGTTCCTGGAAGATAAAACATATCAGAGTCCGAAAGAGATCACTGAGATTTTTTTGGATCCAAACCTGACCAACCCTATAAGGAAATAAGAAAGAAGGGAGGGGTGAGAGGAACGTGTTTTAAGATGTTCTATTTTATTTTAAGATGCAGGTTTTATTTCTCATTGTTCTACTCTGATTTCATTGTGTCTTGGTTCAAAGACAATTATGCAATTTAAATTTAAGAACATGAGAATACAAAAATATAAGAGGAAAATAAGAGCTCTTTATTAAAAACCTATATAATGAATATATATATACTAACTTATATATTTAAATGAGAAAAACACAGAACGCAAACCAATATTTCCAGAAACAACTGAACATTGGTGATAAATTAAGGT
>WEIV01011955.1:299235-335868 GCA_013390005.1 Calyptomena viridis
GGGGCTCGCGGCGTCCCCTGAGGGCAGGGGCGGGAACGCGCCCCGTGACAGTGAAAGAGACGGGGCAAGGAGGGATTTGGGTGTGTGGAGACGTTAAAGGTCATGTAGTGCCACCCCGTGCCATGGGCAGGGACGCCTTTTACTGTCCCAAGTGGCTCCGACTTGGCCTTGGACACTTCCAGGGATGGGGCAGCCACAGCTTGTCTGGGCAGCCTGTGTCAGGGCCTCCCCACCCTCAGAGGTGATGGGAGTTTCATCCTAAATACCTGATCTAAACCTTCCCTCTGTCACTGTGAAGCCATTCTGTCACTCTGTACCCTTGTCCAAACTCTCTCCATCTTTCCCGTGGACTCCCTTCAGGTACTGGAAGGGCACAGTTAGGTCACCCCGAAGCCTTGTGTTTTCCAGGCCGAACAATCCCAATTCTCCCAGTCTTTCCTCGCAGCAGAGCTGCTCCATCCCTCTGATCTTGGTGCCTCCTCTGGACTCGCTCCAGCAGCTCCGTGTCCTTGCTGTGCTGGATCCCAGAGCTGGATGCCGGATCCCAGGTGGGGTCTCACCTGAGGGGGCAGAGGGGCAGAATTCCCCTCCCTTGCTGCCCACGCTGTGGGATCAGCCCAGGGCACGGGGGGTTTCTGGGCTGGGTCATGTCCAGCCTCTCCCCCACCAGCCCCCCAAGTCCTTTTCCCAGGGCTGATCCATCCAGGATGGGGATCATCAGTCTGGGATTGATCCCAGGGGTTGAGCTGAGCCAGGTGCAGCACCTTGCACTTTGTCTTGTTAAACACTATGAGATTCCTTCCCACAGACTGACTCACGATTTGAGAGTAAAATTGGATTTGTAGGCTGCTGAGTGATACCTGAGGGTGTTACTGCTTCCCTGGGGGAGCAGGCACTGGACACAGCCCTGCCTGGATCCCTCTGGAATCTTCATCCCCGGCAGCAGCACATCAACCAGCAATTGTTCACTAAATTGAGTCAACCCAGGGTTCAACATCAATAGTTATTTTATATGAAGATAATACTACATGACACTCATTGAGAATTTTCCACTGTGTGTTAGGAGAAATACACACCCAGTAGCTTTAAAAATTAGATGCAAAATAGCAAACCTAGCAGTGTGTGAGCTGAGGATATTTTAAAACACATAAAAAAGCTGAGGGATGACAAACAGAAATGATGACAACTCGGGCACACACTTCTGCATCCTTTTTTTCTTGTAGCATGACCACCATCTAGTGGGACATTGGCAGCCAGTGCACAAGGGGTTGTGTGTGCTGGTAAGTGCAATAAAATCTAGCTGCTCACATGCCTGTGTGTGTCTCTGCTTCTGTGCTGAAATACTGGGGACTTCAGAAAAGCTTGTTTTTGTGTGTAGTCTTCTATTTCCCATTCTAACAGAACTCAGTCAATGCCAGTGTCTCTGCTGTTCAAAACATCTGTAGGCACAAAGTCATAAGAGCTGATCTTTTTCTAAAACTGCCTTTTACCTCCATGTTTTCCTTAATGTAACTCGTATGTCATTTATCCAGGAATAAAAATGAAACTTTAATGAAATTATAATTTTTTTAAATGACATTATATTACATTATATTATATTCTTATGGCTGAGATACCACAATTACCCAGGAGTTACCAAAAAAGTTAAGTACAGTGTTGGGGTTTTTTTAGCAGCACCAACAACACTGTTGAGGTGCTGGAGCTTGTCCAGGGAAGGGAATGGAGCTGGGGAAGGGGCTGGAGCACCAGGAGTGGCTGAGGGAGCTGGGGGGGCTCAGCCTGGAAAAAAGGAGGCTCAGGGAGGACCTTCTGGCTCTGCAGCTCCCTGACAGGAGAGGGGAGCCGGGGGGGATTCATCTCTTCTCCCAAGTAAAAAGAGATAGGACATGAGGAAACAGTCTCAAGTTTGCAGCAGGGAAGGTTTAGGTTGGATATTGGGAAAATTTCTTCACTGAAAGGGCTGCCCAGCCCTGGCACAGCTGCTCGGGGCAGAGGTGGATCCCCATCCCTGGAGACATTTAAAAGCCATGTGGATGTGGCACTTGGGGACATGGTTAGTGGTGGCCTTGGCAGTGCTGGGTGAATGGTTGGACTCGCTCTTAGAGGGCTTTTCCAACCTAAAGGATCCTGTGATTCTATGCCAGGACTCTGCCTGTTGTCCCAGCCAGAGGCTGTGAACTTCAGCACTTCCCACACCCGCTCCAGCAGCGAGAGCTTCGAATCCAGCGGAAATTTCGCAATCGGTTTCAGTGGAACTGGTGTTCCACAGCTCCTTTCTCAGTGTAAGGAGTGCCTTTGGCCACTGGATGGTGCATCGCTTATTTCTGCAGCCCCGGGGCAACCTAAAGAGTGTTTGTCACCCTCACCGTGGGCAAACGGCACCTCCAGATGCCAATGCAGGGAGAGAAACTGTATAGACAAGAGAGTTACTTGGCAATTGTTTAAAGAAATATCACATAGAACTGAAACATAGACTGAAACTAGGAAATTCTTTCTCACATCTGAACTTTTGTGAGGTACAGGTACAACTGGGGCTCACGCTACAGATGTGAGTCCAGCTGTTATTTCTGATGGAGTTCTGAAAATCCAGTTACATTTGCAGCAATCTGAGTAGGACAGGCCATGATGCATTTTTTTTCTCTTGGCTTTGATTTCTATTCCAACACTGCTCCAGAGACGTGATAGCTTTGCCCAGCAAATACAGTCAGAGCTCACTGCAAAGACCTTGAGAACCAATTTGGACTTCGGATTTCTGAGGCCCTTGATTTCTGAGGGCTTGGAGCTACACAGGCCCTTGATTTCTGAGAGTTACAAAGTGTTTTTTTCTGGTGGAATACAGTCCTAACATACCCATTTCCTTTGCCAGGCACAGGGTTTGAAAGAGGCAGTGCTGTTTAAAGTGTTCACTGTGCAATGAGCAGTTTGATGCACATGTTCAAGAGCAAGTTAGCAAATTTATGCTAACCAGAAATTCTTAAACTCAGCTTACTTTTTCTTTGTATTGTTCATCAGTTGCAGGTTCCTCATTTCCTCCTGATCTTAAAAACAAATCAGCTGAGTATTTTCCTGCCCATGCTTTTTGGAGCAGCTCTTAGACTTGTTCTAATACGCACAGCGTTGGTATTGCCAGGCTATAAACATTCCCAGACATGTCAGGACTTTGGTTCTTCTGCAAGTCCTGGTGGTTTGGAACCCATTTCCACCACAAACAATATTGCCAAGATAAATTGTTTGCCAGAGATAACTTCAGGTCCTCAAATAAATTACCTAAGAAATGTTGAAACACACGCTGCACGCAACAAATTGTTTCCATGCTTCCCGTCCTTGTAGGAAGGAACAGGAATGGAGCTTATCTCTCTTACAGATTCCATAGACACACACAATGCCTTCACCCTGGCTTGGATAGACTCAGGGAGTTTTGGAATGCATCACAGGAACATATGAAATATTCATGTCCCATTTATTCTCCCCTCAGAAATGCAAATACTGAAGTTCAAATGATTTGTGTGAGGACTCCCAAGGTTCGGTAAAGGGCAGCAAAGCTGCTCCTGGGTTGCACTGGGGGAAAAAAAAAGGATGAGTTTAGAAGAATCTGTCATTTGTTGCAGCCCCTTCCAGCTCAGCAGATTATAGATGCTGAGGGTTTAATTATGCACATGTTTGTAAAGTCCCAAAGGTTTGTCATTTGTGTGGATCTTTCCCCACTGAATTCTGCTTTGTGTGAATAACGTGTTTAAATTCTAACTAATTCTAGCTAAAAAGAAAAGCTGTTTTTCATAATCCATTCCCTTTGCAGCCGTTCTCTGGACTGAGCCACATCTGCTGTGCTGCAGGTGCAGGGTGATAACATTGTGACACATCTCCTATTTTTAAACTGTTTTCAGACCCTCCCTGACACAATCTGAAGTAAGAAAACAACCTTATTATCTCTCTGGCTCTCTGCCTATCCTATGTGGCTAAATATAAGATGTACCCCTTTGATATTCACTGAAGCAATGGTGAATGATAAAAATGAATTTCTGAACCTCATTGTCTTAATCTCTGGTTCCTTCTGCCCTTCTCCTTCTGATTTGATGTGATCCATGGGCAGCAATAAAACAATATAGAACACTTGTGCTTGGTCTCAGGAAAGGGGAACTGTGTAAAAGTGAGGAACCTTTCTAAGAAGGTAAAAGGAACATCTAAGACACTAAAAGCTTTTGAAGAAACAATGGCAACATGATCACAAGTGCACATCAGTATCAGGAAACACTAAATAAAAGGCAAAAAGGAGCAGCAGAGCTCAGGAATTTATTAAAAACAAGTTACAGAGAAGGAAATGGAAAAAGTCATAAGCACTGATCTGTTAAATACAAACTACAGCAGGGGTGGTTATAAAACCAAACCAAGGGACAACTAGAATAAGGCATAAAAATGTACAGTAAATGCTTTTTCAAGTAACAAGGAGTCTGCTGAGAAGTTTGTAGAGCTAAAAGGGAATCAAAACACTCAGGAGACAAAGAAAGCACAGGTTCTGAGAGCCCCATCTTTCTCCAGAGAGAGATCAGCTGCACTTCAGCCTCTCCTGAGAGGTTGGGTTTAGTTTAGTGTGGGGAAATGAGAGTAAATCCTTGCTAGTTGCAAAAGGAATAGAAAGTTCTCTTGTGCAGCCAGCCAAAAGCCTTCAAAAATACAGTTGCTAGACATTGTACCTACAAAAGATGCTGAAGAAATGCTGCTGTGGGTGGGGTTTTTTGGTGCCTTGGATGAAATGAGCTGCTGAGCCTTTTCCCTGCCTGTTGGCTGGAGGCGGCAGCGGGAGGAAGCAGAGGGGCAGAAATCATAGAATTATGGAGTAGTTTGAGCTGGAAGGGTCCTTTTAAAGGTCATCCAGTCCAACTGCCCCCTGTCATGGGCATCTTCAACCAGATCGGGTTGGTCAGAGCCACATCCAACCTGGCCTTGAATGTTTCCAGGGATGGGGCACCACCACCTCTCTGAGAAACCCCTGCCAACGTTTTACCACCCTCAGTGTAAAAAACTTGTTTCATATATCTCCTCTTAAATTGAGTCTCCTTCAGCGATCCTCATCAAAGAGCTGGGAACATCCACAGCCTTCATCCTCGGGGAAGAGATCCCAAACCCCACTTCTGCACGCCAGCACTTATCCCGGAGAGTTTCCTCGAAACTCGGCTGAGGCTCTCCAGGAGAACTGCCTGAACTTCCCATGGACTGCGTAGTAAATAAAAGGGAGCACATGCAACTTCCCAGCGCGAGCTCAGGGGCCGGGACGGGACAAGCCCTTCGCGGAAATGCCCGTGACCGGTGCCGGGACACGTCGGGGAGCGGCCCCGAGGCGGGGTTTGGCGGCGGAGGGAGCCGGGGGCAGCGCCGCTCCTTGTGCCGCAGCGCTCCTGTCCCGCAGCACATCCCGCAGCACATCCCGCAGCGCATCCCGCAGCGNCCCCGTTCCCATTGCCTGGCGTCCCTGTCTGCTCCATTCCTAGCATGCTCATGGCCCTGCACCCTGGCACCCCGACTCTTCCCCTGGCACCTTTTCCCCAGCGTCACCACGTTCCCCAACGTCTTGGAACCTCCATCCCCTTGCACCCAAGTTCCCTCAAAACAGCCTTTCCCCTCGGGCCCATATTCCCCTGGACCCATGCCAACTCCATCTGCCCCCTCTGC
Organism: Calyptomena viridis; assembly: GCA_013390005.1. NCBI lineage: Eukaryota > Metazoa > Chordata > Aves > Passeriformes > Eurylaimidae > Calyptomena > Calyptomena viridis. The sequence goes on from WEIV01011955.1 coordinate 304,903, forward strand.
CCCCTCTGCATCCCACCCCTGGTGTGGCACATTCCACCCCTGTAGTACCTGCTGCACCCCATCCCTCAGGTACCTCCATTCCCTGCATCCGGGTGCCGGGCATCCCTCACCACCCACCCCCTGAAGCCTCAGGATCCCCATCCTTTCCCCCCACTTTAACACATCCCAGGGAGAGCACGTTGGGGATGCTACTTTAGCTGTCCCCTGCAGGGAGAAGGGTCACCTCTAGTCACTCGAGCTGGCGTCGATGGGAAAAAGCAGATCTAATTTTCCAGGCCTGCTTAATAAATAATGAACCCTCTATCCACAACCTACATCTTGCCTGTGTCCATGGACCATCCTGTCAAAACACTCCCTGTATCTAAAAGGAAGATTTGAGTGGGCTTTGCTCTGTTATTTGGGGAGAGCAGGAAGCAGAAAGGCTCATGAGACAGGATTTCCCTCTCTTTTCCTTGCCTCATCAAGATTCAGCTTGCAAATGCCAGCTGAGATTTTGGATCCCAAGTAATTTCTGTGAAAAATCAACTTCTAGCTGATATTTCCTGGAGCTTTCTGGGAATTCTTAAGTCCTATTATTTAACAAATGCATTGAGGCTTCTGCTTGGCCTTTAAGAAAAAAGAAACTTGTTTTCTCTAGCTTTTGCTTTCTGCTTTTGGAGAGTTTTGAAATGTTTTGCCAATCTTGGCCAGATTTGATAGGACAGGAGTGACACCCTGTTCCAAATCAAACTGACATCCAGTGGTTTGAGATAGAGCCAAGGGGTCTGTGCTTTCCTCTCTGCTCCTCCAAGCAGCAACACTGGAACAACACTTCCAAGAGAGACCTAAAAACAGATCTGGAAAATACTTCCAGGAACGGTGTCTCTGACTTTTTTCACTGGAGACTTACTTTGTGTGTATCTCCAGACTCTGTGCCCTCAAAATGCCCCTGTACCTCTCTGCATTATAATCTGATTTTAGTATTTTTCAGCATTTTGAAATGGCTAATTTTTTAGAAGGAGAACTTAATCCACGCTCAGAAATTCATACAGAAATCTCAATTCCATGTTCCAGTTTTTAGAACTTCACTTTGAGCGAGTTCTCCACAAATATGTGAAAATACATGTCAGAGTTTAAACCTGTGGACTTTTGTTCCCAATAGTTTTAAGATTTGCCCTACACCAGCCCAAGCTGTAATTATGTTGAAGTCCTACATTTCCTATGACTTTCTTGTTTATCCTTTTTCCTTTTTAGTTCTATTTCACCTACATGTAAGTTGTTCTACAGTTTGGAACTAGATGAGGAAACAGCATCTTCATGGGTGAATTTCATCCTCACACTCTTTGTGAGGACACATTTCACAAGGATTTTGGTCAAGGGAGCTTCTTGTTGCAAAATATCAGCTTAATTCAAGATAATATTTCATCTTGTCCTTGGCTATCCTGCAATAATTAAAATTTCTAAATTTCTAAAATGCTTCTCATCTGCTCCCTCTCTGCTTTCTGTGTTTGCCTTGATGATGAGATGGGGAAAAAAAAAAAAGGACAAATGCTTTAGTGGCGAAGAATGATGTGATTATTGTGCAGCAGATTGTCTGGATATTGAGGATCTGAGTCAGTTTTGAGCTGCCCTGTCTTATGACTGAGGTCTCACTGCTCCTTGCAAAGCTGTTTGCTGGGGTGCCTGCTGTGAAATATAAAAGTGAAAGTAAAATTGGATCCCTGAGAAGGGGCCTATGGAAAACCAAGAATGACTGACCTTCTCCCCTCCCTTTCCTGCCTGCAGCTGGAGCTGAAATCCATTTCCCTTTCCCCAGGCCCTGGATTCCGTGTACTTCACCGGCTTTGCAGAGACCAACAGCACCTTTGTGATCGCTCGTCTTGCCAAACGTCCCTCTGGGATGTGTGAGATGTGGCTCTTCCTGAGGGTGGAGGGAATAGGGGAGTTTGAAGTAAGTGGGTGTGGGGTGGCATTCAGGAGCAGTTCTTAACTCCTTGAATCCCTGGTAGGACCCCAAGAAAAAGTTAATGTCCTCTGGCTCTTCCATTAACATCCCACCAGGAAGACAGTGGTGCTGTGTCTGAAAGCACAACTGGTTGTGTGTCCTTTATTTTTCAGTAGGATGTGACACTCATTCCCTTTTTTCCCATAAGATGCGCAAACCAGCTTATTTTCTAAAAAATGGCTTGTTAACTCTCCCAGGAAGAATCTGAGCATCCAGTCTTTCCAATAACATACAGCACATGGTTAGTTAGTTACATTATATGGCTACAGTTGATTTTTTTCCCTTTTTAATGAGTGAATGCTATAAAAACCCATTGTGGAATTGCCTCTTTAAAAGAGAAGGGAAGGCTTTTAGAGAGCTGTGTACACATCTGCTTCATTCTTGCTGAAAAGAACACTGTATTAATCATATATTTTGCCTGTGGACTTCCTTTTTTTGTTAAGAGATGGATACATAATAAAGAAGATCTGACCTAAATCCCTTTGCACTCAACTATCTTTATGTTCTTTTTTTTTTTTGCTAAGTAGCCGTGACCAGAAAAAGCAAGAGAAATCCTATTTGCAGAATATAGGGAAAAAAAGAGAAGATTGTTGTGCATTATTTTGGTTTTTTTTAGTAATATTTGGTATAACAAGATAATTTGTGGCTTTGTTCCTCAGCCAAGTTCAGGCATAAACTCTTTTAGAGAGGTGGCAGCTTTAGGGAACAAGACACATGTTTCAAAGAGCAAATGGAGAGTTTGGGGAGCTTCCACACACTAGGAACTTAAATCATTTTAGAGTTTCATCAAATTGAGTCTAAAAATAAATGTAGCCCCAAAGCTCTGCATGGCTTGGCTGTGATCCTGACAGTCACTGTGTGAGGAGCTGAGCTCATGCATGACCTCCCTTCACACAACCTGTATTATCTGAAGCAATAATGTCCTGTAATTCAGTGTTTTAAATGCAATTTTCCCTCTCTAATAACCTGATTACCAGAGAACAGTAGAACTGAAAGGCCAATTCAACCACATGTTTTTCCTGCAGAGAGCCATCAGAGCAGGAATTCAGCCACACTGCAGCCTCACAGTTGAATTAAGCAAATATTTGCCTGAAATGTTTCCTCTTTTTAGCACCCACAACATCCCAACATGATGGTACATGATGACTCTGAGGAGATCTGGAGTGGAGGGGGCCTCACTATTGAATTCTTGGAGCCCCAAATGTGCTGGAAAATCAGCTTTGAGGGATTGCTCAGGTATTGCTGCACTCCCTGGTTCCATTTTTCTGCACTTTAAACCAAGGCTTTTTCAGCACTGTCTGGAATTGTGTTTAACTGACTTGAACCAAAAGCTATTTGGTAACTAACACACATTGATTTTTAAGGAATGAAAATATAGCTGGTGGTCTATAATATTACCATTCTACCTTAGCACACATCATTCTTCTGCACTGTCTCCTGTTCCATCCAATTCCAAACATGTGACAAACATTTTGGTGTTTGTTTAGGAGTGATATAAAGTTATAGTGCTTTTCCTTACAGGAAAGGACCCTACAGGCAGCAGTGGAGTGAAGAGGAAGGAGAACTTGTACCAGTTAAATTCTCTTTGCAGTAAGAACATTTCACCTTTGCTTTGGGATGCACAGTGAGTCATGATTCACTTCAACTTGCAAAAATCAGAATTTTCTAAGAAAAACCAAAGATTGCCACTGTCAGAGTAGCAAGTGCACGACTTTGACTGGTATGAGCTGAAAGCTAATAATGTCTTTTATTTCTTTCCTAGTTGGGAGAACTTCACAGAGGTTTTTAACTTTAATGTTGACAGTCACCCCAGCCCATTTGCACGTGCTTTTGCCCAGGAGCCTTGGACCATCGAGTTCTTCCAGAAGGTCAAAAAGTGAGAGGAGAGATTTATGTCTTCTGGGGTTGGTAGTCATTTTTATCTGTTGTGTGCTGTTATAATTGATTTTAGAAGGTGAGTTTAATTTGAAGTGCTCTAATCAAGGGCATGGCTCCTGTCTGGTGTCTCCTGGTTTCAGTTCCACACCAGATCTGGCAGCCTCTGGGAAGGATCCTACACACAGACAGGATCTTCCCAATATGGGGATGAACAGACCTGCCCACAATTTTGATCTGTAAAACCTTGAGCATCAGCAATATTTCTTATTCTGTCTTTTTTTCATTGATTTAGGCCACTTCCAAAGTCAATAATCCAGGTATAACTAAACTAAGAACAGAACATAATCATATGAAAGAAGAGCCAAAATGGGTATTTTAAATATTATAGAAGCTTTGGAAAGCTGAAAATATGAGAAGAAAATGTGAGTGTGTTGCCTAAATAGAAGCAGAAAATATGCATAGCAGTAATGTGTGGTCTTAGGTGACACCTGCTGATTTCTAAGCAGCAACTGCTTGGCAGAACAGCATTTTTTCTTTCATACAAAGAGTGTTTTTATAGTCTGGCAGGCTGGGAATTTGGTGTTGTTTCCCTCTCAGGTGTCTCATTGTGTGGCAGTAACTGGGAAATGTAAAAGTGATGGTTAATGTGTAAAATCTGGCATAGCCATGGTCCAGATGCTCTGAAATCTTCATTTTGGGATAAAAATCCATCAGACTGGTATTGCTGCTTCTTGAGGAGACTTGGTGATTTTGCCTGGATGATTCCCTCCTTTCTTTCTTCCAGACAAAGGGAACAACATTCCCGACATGAGCAGTGGGGTCGATCCCTTGGAGAAATTGAAATAGAAAATCAGGAGAAAACGGAACTTTCCCTCAAAGGTGTTCGGAGCCACTCTTATGGTAACAGCACCAGAGAGAATTCCCTCCCTTGGGAATACCTTCACTGTACCTGGTCCTGGCAGGGCAGTGGGACTAAAGATTATCTTTAAAAATAACCAATTTCATGACTAGGCAGGAAATTAAAACATTTCAGAGGAAATACCATTACTATTTTGGGGACATGCATTTATTTACAGTGTTATCAATCACTGGATATTTCTTTAACCAAAGTTAATGGCAAGTCAGGCACTAATAGATCTGATTTTCTAGGAATTGTGAGCTTTGGAGGGTGTGATTTTGTTCTTTTTTCACAGGGATCCGGAATTGGGCCGAGATTTATCGTTATGTCATGATTTTGGCACACTTTGAAGTAGGTATCAACATGGCAAAATTCTACTTAACCATGGAATTGCTTCTGAGCTTGTCAGGCATATTTAAGTATCCAGGAATAAGGCATTGGGAGCATCCATACAATCAGAAGTGCTCACTATTCCCATTATTAGCACACCTCAGTGTTGGGAGCAGCTCTCAAAAGCAGAGTTATGTGTATAAAAACTCAAATTTTGCGACACTGGTTGAACCAAAAGTTCTTTTGGTAACTCCAAACCGTTTGTTTTGGCTTTTTAAAGAAAAATGAAATAATCAGCTTTACAAGAGAGATTCTCAGCAAGACCCCAGCACTCAGTGGAGTCACTGCAGTGCTGATTCACCCTAACTGGGAGCCTGAGGTGTTGGAAGAATCCTAAGCCTTTGTGACAGCAGTCAGCAAATATTTCTGCCTGTGCTGAGCTCCAGTTCCCTCCTTGCTGTTGTGGCTGTGCTGGAGGAGAGTCAGGGAAATGCTGAGGGCTGGCCCTGCAAGCTGCCAGCCAACCCCACCAGATGCTCCTCAAAAGGCATTTCCTCTGCCCACCCAGGCATAAAGGATTCTAAACTCCCTATTATAGGCAGCATTACAGAAGATAAAACTGAATTCAGCATTAAAGTTCTTTTCCCAGATCTGTGGCAGCACAAAAGCACAGCTTGGAAAATCCCACTTCTGTGCAGATGCAGCAGCTGCTGTGGTTTAACATGTGCCTTGTATCTTTTAATAAACCTGTGCTGTGGCACCATGATGTATAATCAGGTAACAACCTCTCCCTTTTCTTTATAGTTAAGGTAACTGTGGCTGTTCTGCTGCAAATTAAAAGCCATCTGGCTTTGTTTTTGCTGTTTGAAATTTGGAGTCCTCATACCCTCAGTGCCTGTACATTTATAGCATCACAAATTAGACTTAAATTTGCCTCAGAGCAGCCCAAGTGGAGCATGAAGGGATCCAGACAAAGATGGAAGATTCCAGTTCCTTCTTATTTAACCTTTTTTCTGTATGCTGCTTTCAGGAGTAAAATAGAAGTTAAAAGAGGCATCTGGTCAAAGAAAAGGCCTGTCAGTTTTGTAAATCATTGCAGGTGTTGTTTCCCTCCTCTTGTGTCCACTTCCTGTGGACTTCTTGTCGTCCTTCATGTCCTTAATTAGTCCTTAATGTATTAGGTTTATATTCTTGGACTCTCATTTGCAGCCAGAGTTTCATGGAAGATGTTCTGAGATGATTTTGAAGGATGAAGTCATAGCCCATCACATAACCTGACTCATATCCAGTGTCTTCTTGGTCAAGGCAGTGAATGACCCACAGAAATGAGGCTGCACAACTTTGACTGTTTTTCCTTTATTCCTCTTTTGCAGGATGGAACTGCAGCACATTTAACAGTTATTAATATTCCAGCTACCACAACTAAGTAAGTAACCAGAGTAGTTTGTGTTGCTGAAAACACACATCTTAAAGGTGGCACAAGCTGCCCTGCAGGACACCTGTGTGCACATTCTTGCTTTGAACCTGTACAGAGGCTCAAATTTCCATCCACACCCTCTTGCTCCCTACTCCCTTCACCCAGAATTCCATTTGCAATGAGTCACAAGCTTTTACCTTCCATTGCTTCCTCTCCCCTCAGTTACTGTTGGGCTGCTGCAGCTGCCTGTGTGAGTGTGGAGATGATTCCGAGGTACAAACTGAGCACTTCCAGGTGTTTATAAGGTGTGTCCCACTGCAGTGGGTCATTCCACAGGGAGCCCAGCCTTGCTGCCTGGTGCTCTCTGCAGCCAGAAGATTAAAGAGCAACGTTCATGGCCCTGGGACCACGGTTGCTCCAAGTCCCATCCAACCTGGCCTTGGACACTTCCAGGGATGGGGCAGCCACAGCTTCTCTGGGCAACCTGTGCCAGGGTCTCCCCACCCTCACAGGGAAGAATGTTTTCCTAATATTCCATTTACCCCTGCCCTCTGGCAGTTGGAAGCCATTTCCCTTTGTCCTGTCCCTCCATCCCTTGTCCAAGGTCCCTTTCCAGCTCTCTTGGAGCACCTTCAGGCACTGGAAGGGTCTCTAAGATCTCCCCAGAGCCTTCTCTTCTCCAGGCTGAACAATCCCAGTTGTCTCAGCCTTTGCGCTGGTGCATTTGAGTTTTGGTTGAAGTTGAAATCTGCTCCATTTCTCCCCCCTTCAGCCTTGCTGTAGGTTATGTGTTTTTCCCTGATGGAAAGAAGGCTGGAATTGAGTGGTCCAACGCCTCCCTGGCTGAGATGGCTGAGGATGGTGTCATCAAGGATGAGTATGGAGTCAGTTTTACTGCTGGTAAGCCCAAGGAAATCCATCTGCCTTCAGCTTTTTGGGATGCAGTTAATTTAGTGGAGGAAAGACTATTCATGAAATTCCATGTGATCCTGGAGGCAAATTTGAAAGCTGAATGCACCAGCTTACACCTTAAAAACTTTACTTAGAACCATAAAACCATGGAATGGTTTGGATTGGAAGGGACCTTAAGGATTATCCAGTTCCAACCCCCTGCCAAGGGCACTTCTATGCTTAAGTTAAGTTATAAATGTGGTGTGACATGGGTGAAACTGTGTTTGTTCACTGTGGGATCAGAGCCACAGGGAACTGTACCAGAGAGAGATTCTATTTGTGGTGACTGTTGCTTATACTAATACAGATAAATTGTTTGATTCTCAATTTTTTGGGTGTCAAAACGTATGTTATGAGGTGGATTCAGCTGGAAATGTGGTTGATCAAAGGTTTTACTTAACTTGCAAAGCAGACAGAAGACCTATTATTCTTCAGAAAAGCATAAGAAAAAACTATACACAAAAGGAATAGATATTGGGATTTTTTGAGATAAAATACTGCTGAATGTTGAAGACATTCTTTCCTTTTTACTCTTATCCAAGGTGGCAAGTACTTTGCTGTTTCTGCAGCACTGGATAAGCAGATCTGCCCCATGGTGTACAACGGCCTGATTGGAAGTGGAGTTTTCCACGAGTGCATTGCAGATTTCCAACTAAATGGATCAATACAGGGCTGGGGCTTGGTTGAATTTTACTACAGGTAAAATAATGACAGGCAAAAAGAGGTAAAGAACTCCCATCCTCCTGTATTGACCTATGTGGCTACAGCTCCATAGATATTTGAAGCATAAAAACCCAGATTTTTTACCTGCTGTGAAGAAATGTTGTTCATTTAGTGCTTAATAAGTTTATTAAATTGACAAACACTCTGTATTATAAAAGGAATGATTGTGCAAGCACTTCATACATACAACCAAACCATGGGCACTTGTGCAGATGTTTGTTTTGTAGGTTTATGTAGGGTTTTATATGGACCTCCATGCAGGTTTATGAGTTGGGTGATCCATTCTGGAGACTGTCTTATTCTGTCACATGATTGTGACAGTCTTTTACTGGAGCCTTTTTCCTATGGAGTCTATAATGAAAAAAAAAAAGGCAAATTTCATTGGTTACATTTAGTTTGCTTTTTAGAATAAACACTAATCCTTGGCTGTGAGGAGAAATGCCATGGATGACTTTCAGGAGATTGTGAGCTCAGCTTCTTCTGAAAACCAGAAACATTTAGAGCACATCAAACAGGCTCTGAACTGCCAAACACCTGCTGGTTGAACTCGAATGTGTAGTTGCTGCCAGGAACCTGCTCCCCTCCCTTTGCTGGCTGCCCAAACCTGCACGGTGAGGAAATGACCCAGCACACCAAGTCTCACATCCAGCCCAACCAGGGCACGTCCACCCAACCAGGGCACGTCCTGCTTGTTTCTGGATTTGCCCCAGGAAGTCTTAGTTTGGCAGTGCTGACAAAATTCCCATCATCTCCCATCTCATTTGTGCTTCCAAATCAAAATCATGTCAGAAGTGGAAGGGTGGGTGTCTGGTTCTTCCTCTTTGCCAACTCAGCACCACTGCTCTTCCCACAGGGATGAAGTTGCCCAGCTGGTTCCCAATTTGCAGCTTGCTTCCAGTCCCAAAGGACCCGTCCCTGCCACCCATGACTCTGCCACATGAGCACCTACAAGCTTGTCCCAGCAATGTTAGCCAGCAGCAGCTTTCCAAAAGAATATCATTCCCTGCAAAATGCACTGTTGTGAGTGTGGATCTCATCACTGGATGCTGCAGAGTTGAGGGTATAAAAGGATTTGGGGAGGAATGGGGTATATTTTTATATATTTTTACCAGTGCAGCTCTTAACCATGGTGGTCTGGAGGCAATTTAAAGAAGGGCTCTGCTCATTGCAGGAGTGCACTGGGAGGGATCACTCCACGCTCTGTCCTTTGGTATTTTTCCCAAACTGCAGCTGCTCCCCACCATAAATCCCGGGCTATGTGGGTCTCTGATCCAATTTAGCACCTTTTCTGTTCTTTCAGATTTGTTTTTGAAATAAAAGTTGTGTCTTTCTGAACTCTCTGGTTGTCACAGTCACTAAAACATAGGAAAAAGCTATTACAGGAAACTGCACTGATTTGATGGTCTTGTCTGTGTATGAGAGATGAAGTGGAAGAAGCAGGAGAAAGCACATGTAAATAAGGTGTCCTCTAGGAATAGAATTAATAGCCAAGGAAATAAGTGGTACAAATATGTTTTCTCCTCATCTGAAGGAAAGCCAGGGTCTGGTAGTTCAATTTAGCAAGTGATCTGAATTCTTTATTATTCATTGTAGGTGCCATAGTGATCCCAGCACTCATGTTAGTCCCTGAGAGCTGCTGGCCCGAGGTGGCTACAGTGTGTGCCCTACAGTGTGCCCTGCCCAGATGCATCTTGCCATGAAGTACTGAATGTTAAACACACTTAAATTATGTGAAAAAAATAGTTAAGTGGAAGAACTGAAGAGGAGAAATTAAGGAAAGATGTCTTATAGTTAGAATAGTACCTCTACTCCATTTAAGACAATAGTGAAATCTGGCTCCATATCTATCTATCTATATCTATATATCTATATCTATATCTGTATCTATATCTATATATCTATATCTATATCTGTATCTATCTATATATCTATATCTACATCTCTATCTATATCTATATCTCTATATCTCTATATTTCGATATCTCTATATCTCTATATATCTAGATCTAGATCATCTATAATTATAACTATAACTGTATCTGTATCATCTATATCTATATCATCTCTATATAATCTATATCTATATAGATATAGATGTATATGTGTATTTTTTATAATCTCTGTGTAGTTTGACACTGGAAGAGACTTTAATAAAATGTAAAGACTTTTTCCTTTCTGATAGTTCTTACACTTACTGATATAACAGCATTATATGCAGAATATATGCATGAATATAAAATTATTCCACCTCTGTACATCAGGGCAGTGACTGGATGTTCCAGTCTGGGATGCATCACTGGACAAGGCTGGGATGGTGCAAGCAACAGTTTAATATGATGTAACAGGCTGATTTTATCAGTGTCTCCTGCAGTGGAGTAGAGAGATTCCCCCTCCCTCATTTATATTCTTGTCCCTGTTCTGCACTTGTGCCTGTGAGCTGCACCCCAACAACTGCTGTGCCCCCCATTCCCCCCCAAACCATTGCTGCATGTGCCAAGCTGACTTCCAGTTGCATTTTTTGGGGGATAGCCATGGATTCAGAGCTTGGGATTTTAGCTGGACTTCTATAAACACTTCTCTAGTTACAGTGGTATTAAGAACCACATTCTTGCACAAACTCAAAGATGTCTTAAATCTGTCTGTGCACCCGTGGTCCCAATGTGCTGAAACAGGGAGCTTCTAAATTACTTGAGACAGTGGTACTTTGACAGGAGGGAAGGCCTTATGCCTCTTTTGACACATAAGAAATCAGTCAAATAGGTAATTTTAGAAAGGTTAGAAAAATAACTATGTTATACATCACAGTTTGGTCCTACTAAGTGTGGGGCTTGTTTTGCTATGATCTCAGGAACATCTGTTCCTTTTTTCTGTGGAGTTCTTGTCATCTCTTTCCCTTTCTTTTATTTCTTGGAGACTGAAACATTACCATTTAGAAGGAGGAATACAGGCACATCATCAAGCAAAGTCTTTGGAGGTGTCAGAGAATGTAGATAATGAGAAAAATTGTTAATTATTACTCTGGAGGAAATAGCTGTAAAAAAATTCCCTCTCCAGGTCAAAAATTAAAAAGACATCCCAGCGAGGAAGGGATTGGTTTGGTTGTTCCCTTCTTGGGCTGCAACTAAGGATGCTCTGGGGCAAGTGGAAGGTGTCTCCTCCAAACTTTAGGCTCTGAAGTTCCTGTTCCTGCAGTGGAGAAGGCAGAGGAGGATGACATTGCCTTCATCACCCTCTTTTTGTCCTCTTTACTTGTTTCTTTTGGTATCAGTGGATGGAGAATTAGAGCATTCCTGAGTTCAGCTTGGAAAAGTTCAAGCAGGGTACAGAAAATGATTAATAAAGTTTTGAGCTGGCAGGTTTATTTGCCAGGTGATGAACTACTGGTTCAGTATTTCAGCCTGAAGGACTGAAAAAATTGACTGTCGGGGTTTTTCTCCCTGGATTTCAAATTACTTTATAGCGAGCTTGTGTCCAGGACACATGGAATAACTTATTTAATTTAAAATAAATCTACCAAGCCCCACACTTTGACCATATGAAGTGGTCCTTCTCTTGTGGCTCCTTTCTCAGTGGAAAAATCCATCTTGGGAAGTGCTTCTGCAGCCCAAAAGCATTAATTTTGAGGGGAAAAAAAAAAAAAGCAATAAATGGAGGTAAGTCCTGGCCAGAAGTGAAATGTAGCATATGATCCACTCTCATCCAGCATGAAGGGAGGCAGCTGGAGCCTCCTTGGGATGAGCTGCTTTCCAGTCTCTGCATGTGTGGGAGGAACTGAACACCTGTAATTCCTGCTGCTGTCAATGGGCCAGTCCCTGACATGGCAAAATACTCACACCAAATCCCTGCACGTCCCCCTGGAGCTCACATGCATGTGGAATTTCAAGATCCAGGCCCTTGTAAAGAGGTCATTGAAAGGCTGTCAGCCCCAACTAAGCATTTCCCATCAATCTGCCCTTGGCTACTGATGTCTAGAATGGTAAATATTTTACTATGCTTGTTTATTCTCCTTCCTTTTTGCAATTTTTCATGTGTCCATAGTATTGATATAAAGGCCATTTTCAGTGACGCTGTATTTCACTGGCAGAAAGAAAGGAAGAAAAAAAGTCTTTTTTCTATTGGATTTATGTTGTAGCTTTACAGATGATGAAGCAAAGTGTAGCCCAGGGAGTTCTGTAATTTATCAAAAAAAAATGCACTATATGGCCAAATTATCTCTACAAAGCAACTAATTATTTCAAAAGTAGACTTTTTCCCTCCATAAGAACGTGCTCAGCAGTCAAATAACTCAAAGACATTCCAGACAAAGTGTCTGATAACCAGGCACTCCCTTCTCCCATTTACTGGAACCCCAACTCCCTCATGTTCCCTCTTGTTTACCATAAAAAGTCACATCTTTGTTCAAAATTGCTCTTCTCTAAACTGTGTCTTTTTTATTGTTGCTCTCCTAACAGACTCCAGACTCAGGTGTCTGAAGCAGGGTCTCCAAAGTGGTCTGTTTTGGGAGGCTTTTTGGATCCCCCTCTTTTGAGGTACTTTCCATGTTAAAGCTGTAATTAGTTACAGCATTGATTTTTGCTTTTATTCAGCATAAAAAAGCTTCAATAAAACCACAGTGCAAGTGAAGTTCATTCTAATCTGGCCATAAAATTTTACAAGGGGTGTAAATCAGAGGGAGGAGTGGCAGCTAATGCTCTGGAACAGTTGGGCCCTGTTCAAGCTCCTGCAGTAGAGTTAAATCCCTCCAGGAGCAATTATCCCAACAAGCTGCTTGGTCCCCTTATAAATAACGTCACTGATGGAGACATCTGGAGGTGTCTGCTCTGTGCACCAGAGACTTTCCAAATATGCTGAGTGGTGAATGACTTTTTTTTTTCCCCTTAATCCACAGGATGGGGTTGGAGATGCAGATCTGACATGTCCCAGCAGCTTCACTCAAGTATTTATCATGTTTTCCAGGAAGGATGTAGAAGGGAAAGTAGGAGTGCCATGATCAGCTGGAGTGTCCTCTTATATGTCTTGGTAGCTGTGGGACAGTGTGTGTTAAGTTCTGACCCCAAATGTTGGTCAAAGTAGCCCAAAGTAGTAGTAGTTTATTGGCCATGGGCACAATAAACCTTCATGGTTGAGGTCCTTGTCACAACCCTGGGACATCTGACACTGGTGAGGGACTTCTGGCTGCTACAGGTGTTAGAGATGGATTTGCAGCAGAAGATCCATCAGATGATGGATCACAATTTTTTTCTTCTGCAAAGCAACCCGAATTATTCACATTTGATACCTTTGGATTAACCTTTTAAACCTCCCTTTTGGATGAAGCACAGGAAATTCCATCGTTTGTTGGTTTTGCTGTCAGCCCTAAATGCCCTTTGAGAAGGGCTGGGCGATTGGTTGATAAAGAATGAAAAAAAATTCATTACAAAGTTTAAGAATATTTAGTAGTGTTTTGCAGGGATGAGGAGTGGGAAAAGCTCTGAGGTTACACAATGTGCTGTGCTGCTGGTTGTCTTTTCTAAAGCATCCAGATCTCAGTGTTTCCTTTCCCAGTCTTGTTTCTGCTGTTATTCTAAGGCATGTGGTCTTCTACCACATGTTTATAAGCTGATAAAACCATAATGCCAGGAATGTTTTCCTTCCTCTATTAGATTAACAAAATAAGTGACTTTTCAGATACAGCTTTGTTTACCATCCCCTCCACACCAAAACAATAGTTGTGAATAAATGTCATAATTCATGGAGAGGTGAGAAAATAAGAGCCTCTCAGCCGAAATGCTGATGGAAGGTGTATCTGTGCATCCCTGTGTGAATGAGGAATGTTCTGCTCTCCTGACACAGTGTCCTTGTGGGAGCCCTGGTGTTACACCACTGCTTTGCTGGGCTGGAAAACCTCAGCAGTGACAGGAGGGCTGACATCATGTTCAACCCAAATACCTAAGGATAAATCCCTTCAGACATTACTGAGTCCTCTGTTGAGCAATTCATAATTGTACATGTCAGGCAGCTTTCTGATGACATGGGGTTTGACTGCTGGTAAGACAGAGCAGCCACACAAAATGCTTTTCATGATGATGAGGGAGTATTTTAACTGATCTCTTCAGAGATTTTCCCAAAGCCATAAATATGCTTCTCTTAGAGGAGCCATGTGAGGCTTTCAGAGCAAACACTTACATAGGGAAGTTTTGGGGATGGGGAAGAGCCTTCAGCCATCAGAGCCAATTACACTAAACTCCCAAAATACATAAAGTATTTCATCAGGGAGATCAAAGTGCCTTTCATGGGAAGGAAGAGCTATGGTCTGTCTTTTGCCCACGGGAAAACTGTGGGGAAGAAATTGTCTGGCCAATTCTATAGCAGCATTCTTTGAACGTTAACCCAAGATTTACTTCATGTTGTGAGCTCTGCCCAGACCTACAGCAGCCTTTCTGCTTTTTGGGGTAGGACACAGAGCAGGCAAGATTGGGTAAAGTCTGCAAAAAACCCACAAGATATGGTCAAACCTGTACCTGAAACTTAACACCCACTGTAGATACCTGGTGGGTGATGCATCATGTAAATGCTGTGCAATTGTCTTCAGTAAAATAGTTAAAAATCTGCCTGCAAAGAATGATGGAATATGTTTGAGGAAATTGGTTTGGGTGTTGGAAATTGTGTTGGACTGTGAAGGAGCCTCAGTTTTAATGCACATTATGAACATGGCATTATCATAACACTAAGGTTTCTCCTTCAAATCATTGCTAGACTTTGGGTTTCAGCATGAGGGTTGTTCAGCTCAAGGAGCACAATTGGCATTGCCTGGATATTTGGTGGAGCACCTTGTTCCTGGATAATTTGGAATTGTGGAAATGATGGAAAAGCACTGAACTGAGCAAAGATTAGCTCAGTTATCCCTCACCCTAATGAACTGTGGATAATTGTTCCTTAAACGTTATTTCCATGTTTTTACATTTGTAAGGGATATAGTTGCAAAGCATGGAGAGGAATCATAGAATCACAGAACGGTTTGGGTTGGAAGGGACTTTAAAGCTCATCTCATTCCAAAACCCTGCCATGGGCAGGGACACCTTCCACTGGAAATCCAGCACTGCACACAAGCAGGAATGGAGTGATGCTCTTAAGAAGACTCAGGATCTGCAATCACAGATGATCTCCAAAACATGATGGGCAAGCCAGTCCTGATATAATCAAAATACTAAATGTTTCTGCTGTGGGAAGTGATTATGGAGTTTGGTTTCAGCTGGATCCTGACTTTGGTCAACACTAAGCCCTTTAAAGGCTCATGAAACATTTGGGACGTGCCATGAAACATCTGGGATGTGCTGGAGCACAGAGAAGCTCTGCTGAGGCTTGAGGCTCTTCTGTCACTGGTATGAACTGGATACTGAAAGCCTATTTCTCACCATCTCTTTTTCCCTGAGGCTTTCTCAGCTTCCTTGATGAGCTGTGACCCTGCACCCTGTTTAGATGGACTTGACTTACTCCATCTCAAGGACCAAATATCACATCATTCCATGGAAGTTCTTTCTGCGTTAATTTTATTTAAATCCTTTCTCATTCAGACCAGATATATGATTTAAGTGCTGTCTTTTTAGCAATACTTCATAGAAAGTATATGATTGATGGCACTTTATCAGCTCACACTGTTTGAGGAGTGAGGACCTGGGTGATTCTGTGCAGGTGCCAAGGGCAGGAAAACACCTGGATAGGTTCTGTCCCTTCCACATCAGCTGGAGCTGTGCTGGCACAGCAGTCAGTCCTGATGGAAAGCTCCTCTGCATGTGTTGGTGATTCAATCCCAGAGGAAAGCATCACTCTGTCCATCCCTTTGCTCCCTCCAGGATGCTGCTTTCTCCTTTCATGAGTTCGGGATGGTTTTGCTGTCTCTCCCCTTTCAGTCTGCTGGGACTTGCACTTCCAATTTGTCTTCTCGAATGACTCCAGAGGGTGTTTCCGGGAGGACCTTGTCTCTTGAATTTGTTTCCCCTGTCTGATTCACAGCCCCTGGGTTTGTTTGATCTCCCAGGGCCGGCGTTTCCAGCAGCTCCCTGGGGCTCCATGAAAGCGGAGTAAGGAAGAAGAGTTCACATATGCTGCCCAGAAATCTCCATATTTTAAAGGGTATCCTGTATCCCCGCTGGAACATTTTTAATGGTCCACAAATCAGAAGGAAAAAAAAAAAGGTTGAAAACCACACTTAAGGCATTCATTGTTCAAAGCTCAGCTCTCTGGGACTGCCGGATTCACGGGGGCCGTGATCCGAGGAAGTCTGTTCTGAGATCCGACTCTGGGAGCCCAGGGCTCATCCAGGGCTGGCTGGGGGTGCTGCTCTCAGGCACACACTGTTTATCTTGCAAGGATATGTTTCCATTTTTGGTCAGGGAAGCAGCAGAAATTCTTCCAAGGAGGAATATGCCAAGGTATTAGTTACGGAGATTTATGCCCCGCCAAGGGGGACTGGTGAAATGTGTGTTAGAAGAGGTAAAGACTTATTTTGTTCTTCTTTAAAACTCCTAGAGCAGAATTCTGCTCTCCTCGTGACATCCTTTGATGAGATTTAACAGCCACCAAGGCTGGCCAAGCCGAAAGTGATTGCTGGGGTTTTCAGAAGTGGTAAAAGCAGCATTAATCCAGCCTGTTCCAGCTTCTGCCTTCCCTTCAGGTTGTCCAGCTGTACCCTCTGTGATTCCCAGTCACTGTGACCTTCACAGGGACAGGAAGAGCTCCAAAAATGAAGTCCACTGTCTTTAAGTGAAGTGTTTAATATGTGTCCTCTGCTCTAGACTTTGGTCACAGGGCAGTAAGTGGAATCACCAGATGCTGAGAATGCTCCAGTTCTTCAGCAAGGAGATATAATTTGTGGGAATGATACTTTGAGACTGGATTTAACCTCACTTGGACTCAGAAGGGCAGTTACTGAGACCAAAGAAACAATATCCCATGAGAAGTAAATTGTGGGACAGACCAAAAATTTGCAGCTCATTATTTAGACAAACAGAAGGAAACATAGTCCTGTGAAATTGTGGGAATAAATTCTCCAAATCTTTCTCCAAATGTGCCCATTATCAGCTATAAATACTTTCAGAGTATCCTTGTTTTACAAAGACTTGGAATGGGATTTACCTGTGAAAGTGGAAACATTTGGCAATTCTGCTTCCTGGCCAATAACTGACCAAAGCAGAAAGTTAATTATACAACCAAAATGTCATTTTGTTGCGTTGGACTCAAAGGTCTTAGAGAGCCTTTGCAGCATAAAAATCCTGTGATTTGTAAGGAGGTCAAATTCAATATTAATGTTTCAATGGTAAAATTGTGCAAACCCTTAAAAATGTTGACAATCTAGGAAGGCCAGCACCTTGTAGGGAATTCCCAGTGTTTCAGCAGAGAAATTCCTAAAGTAATCTGTCATTTTTAGGAGAAGCTTTTGCAAATATCCTCCACATATTGGAGCTTTTGGTTAAAACTGTGAAACAAAGACTTGACACTTCTCCCCTCCTTCCCCACCCTGCAGTGCCACCACTGACTGTTTGGTACTGGATAAGATGTTTTCACAAGGAAGAATTCCTTTTCCCTAATGGATAAGCAAGCAATAGGATCACAGAATCATGGAATCATTAAGGTCGTTCTTTGCCTCAGCTGCTCTCACAGCCATGGGTTAAAACTTTTTTTTTGGTGATTTTTTTTTGTCCTGGAGACATTTTCCCACTCTCCTGCAGATTCCCCATCCATCCTTCTCCTGGCAGTGGAAGGCCAAAATCTGCTGGATCCATATGGGACACATATGGGAATTTCCATGAGTTGGTGAAGTGACATGAACATCCAAACATCCCTTTCAGTTCCAAGCAGAAGAACAGGAATACATGGAAATACCCTGTGATTATCAGGGCTCTAGAGACCTCTCGTGGACAAACACATTTGTTTCCTTCATGTTACAAGTTTGTTTTAAAGATAAGTTGCATATTATTATTATTATTTATTATTTATTATTATTATTATTATTATTTCTGTGGTGAACACAAGTGGATTATCAACATAGTCCTATGTTGATAATCAAGCAAGTAACATCTTGAATATTATTTATCCACTTTCTCACTTTACCTTGTTCTTCAATTTATTTTTATTTTGAGATCTTTGTATTCTGAAGGGGTTTATGGCAGTGAAAATCATTCCAATTCACATCACTGCCATTTTACTCTTGACTAAAATGGATTCAGTCTTTCTTGAAAACTTTCTTTTTTTATAAATTTTAACTTTTTAAACAATATAGATGCTGCAGAGGAAGAATTGAAACACCACACTAAATTTAATTCCTATGTATTTATTGTTGACCATAAATTATTTGGAATGTGGTATTTTTTTCCTCATCTGAAATAACTATTAAGATTCATNCGTTCTTTGCCTCAGCTGCTCTCACAGCCATGGGTTAAAACATTTTTTTTGGTGATTTTTTTTGTCCTGGAGATATTTTCCCACTCTCCAGCAGATTCCCCATCCATCCTTCTCCTGGCTGTGGAAGGCCAAAATCTGCTGGATCCATATGGGACACATATGGGAATTTCCATGAGTTGGTGAAGTGACATGAACATCCAAACATCCCTTTCAGTTCCAAGCAGAAGAACAGGAATACATGGAAATACCCTGTGATTATCAGGGCTCTAGAGACCTCTCGTGGACAAACACATTTGTTTCCTTCATGTTACAAGTTTGTTTTAAAGATAAGTTGCATATTATTATTATTATTTATTATTTATTATTATTATTATTATTATTATTCCTGTGGTGAACACAAGTGGATTATCAACATAGTCCTATGTTGATAATCAAGCAAGTAACATCTTGAATATTATTTATCCACTTTCTCACTTTACCTTGTTCTTCAATTTATTTTTATTTTGAGATCTTTGTATTCTGAAGGGGTTTATGGCAGTGAAAATCATTCCAATTCACATCACTGCCATTTTACTCTTGACTAAAATGGATTCAGTCTTTCTTGAAAACTTTCTTTTTTTATAAATTTTAACTTTTTAAACAATATAGATGCTGCAGAGGAAGAATTGAAACACCACACTAAATTTAATTCCTAAGTATTTATTGTTGACCATAAATTATTTGGAATGTGGTATTTTTTTCCTCATCTGAAATAACTATTAAGATTCATCAATTTTATTGACTCTTTTCCCCCTCATTTTTTATTGACCATTTTTTGTCACAAAGCAGAAAATTTCCACCAAGCAAAGAGAAATCTGGGCTTTACTGACCATTTCTCAGGCTGGCAGAGGGTGTTCAGTGCCTGAAAACCACCACTCTGAAACAAGAAATAAATCAGCGATTGACTTTTTATTTCCTCAGGAAAAAACTTCAGTTTTTCCCTGGGAAATGTGTTAACCTGGTTTTGCCCAGGGCCCAGGGGGTGATCCCTGTGTTATGAGTGTTACACCAAACCCTGCCAGTGCAGGGATAAATTGCTTTTTCTACAGAGATTATTCGATTTTTTCCATGATCCGCCTCATTTTCCAATTCCATCCTTTCCTCACTTTGGTGAATTATTGGTGACCCTTGATGTTTTCACTTAACAAAAAACATAAGGAGAAATGGCTCTTTTCTTCACTGCCCTGGCTTTGCATGAAAGTGCCGTAAAATTAAAGGCAGACAAAGAGTTTTATATTAAAGAGATATAATTAAAGAGTGTGCTCAGCCCCCAGTGCTTATCTGCAGCCCCCACTGCGTGCAAGGTAATTTTTCTTTTTAATCTTGCAATAACTCTAAGCTATTTTAAGAGAAACCCCCTGACAATTTTGGACAGAAAGCTACAATTCAAAAATGAATTAAAATCTTGGCAGGAAGCTCTTGATTTCACAGGAAAATTTCAGTGCACTGGAGTGCTGAAAACCAAATAAGCTGAATATGCTTTGATTTTTGTGGGGGAAAAAATTCATTTTTCACTCTTTTCTGCCTTTTTTTTCTGCAGAGGAAAGGACCAGAAATATTTTTTTTTCTAACATTTTTTGTCATTCTTCATGACTTTGGTTGTAGGTGCAAAGATGTATTGGGGGAACTGGGGAGAGGTGGGTAAAGCTGTTGGGGGTGAGAGTGAGCTCTTCTTTTCCAAAACTATGCTAAGAATACTTTATAAACTGTGGTCTAAGCAGATTTTAAGTAGGATTTTAAGTGGATTTTAGAGGAAATTTTTGTCTCCAGTACGTTGCTGTGCTCAGCTCTACTCTGCTCTGAGACCTGTCTAATTTTGACACCACTTTTTAATTGATTCTTGTTCTTTTGGCCTCTCTAAACCCCCATATTCTCCCAATAAAGATATTTTTCAGACATCAGGAGAAGCCTGGTAACAGTGTTTTTTAATTCCTTTTTTCCCTGTTTCTTCTCCCTTTTATTACAACCCTGGATATCAGCAGCATCCAGGCCAAACATAGATCTGGATTCCCAAATTCCTGCCCCACTTTGCCCTCAATCATTCCCTAAACCTTTCTCATTTCAGTTCAACAAACCACCACCAAGTCGGAGTCTGGATATTATTTTTTGTGGTACATCTTATCAACCAATTACTGTTTTAATTTAAATGTACAAGTGCCTATCTCTCCCTTCACAGTTATTCTGCCAGATATCAAACAATTGGTTGGTCACAGACTTCATGAATCAATGTTATCACGACTCGTGAAGTATCTTATTTGCTTTGTGATAGGAATGTTGAGCAGATTTGGAAATTCTCTTTTCTTGGGTCTCACTTTTATGTGCCATGCAGAGCAGGGTGATCTCAGCAGCCTATTTTCCTGTTGTTAAGCCCTGAACCCTAATCTGAAGGAAACAAACCCAGCTCCTCTTATTTTCAAACAGATAAGATTTGTGAGGTTATTAATCACAGGTTCAAATGGCTGCTCTGGGGATTGGAAATGATCTCCAGTTTTATATAAAACTTGTCAACATTTATTACAGAGAAGGGCCATCCGTCCAGAGGGAGCCTTAGAAAGTCATTATGTGTCTGGGGGATGATAAAGGGCTGTTTAACTGCACAAACAGCCATGACATCATGCTGAACTTCCATGTTCTTTCATCTGCCCCTAAAGGAGACCATTTCTTTTGGGCTGTTGCCCTGAGCTTTGATTTTGGATGGGGGACCTCCTTCTCCTCCCATGTATCATTTAATCTATTTTTTTTTTTTTTTTTCTCTCCTTTTTTGCCCCTTTTTTCTCTTTTTTTCCCCCTTGTTTTCTCCCTTTTTTCCTCCTTTTTTCCCCCCTTGTTTTCTCCCTTTTTTCCTCCTTTTTTCCCCCCTTGTTTTCTCCCTTTTTTCCTCCTTTTTTCCCCCCTTGTTTTCTCCCTTTTTTCCTCCTTTTTTCCCCCCTTTTTTTCCTTTCTTTTTCTTTTTCCTTTAGTTTATTTTTTAAATTTTTTTAATAGAACAAATCACTGCTCTTGGTTTTATTTTTCTCTAAGAGCTTTGGAGGATTAGCTCCTGGGCAGGTGTAAATCAACAGCAAGTTGGCTCCCTCAAACAAGGGTTTAGGTCAATCTTGGTGAATTTGCACTTTGGAAAACATGAAATTATGTCCTCCCCCATTTAAACAGGCCCTGGTAGTGCTGAGCACATTGAAAGAAGAGAATTTTTAAATTTATTTGCTTTCTCAACAATGCTCTTCTTTCATGGGTGACTGATACATAGGGCTACACAACCCACTGACAATTAATGACATAGATAACTAAAAAAGGAGATTAATTTCTTNATATATCTATAGTTTCAGTGGTACTTTGCAGAAGCTCCTGGTGGGAAGGGACTCCTTGCATGGATGCCATGGTGCAATTCCAGCCACCATGGGACACCCCATTTATTCCCAAGGATTGTGCTGGAGTAGCTGATTATAAGATCACAGTATGTAATAAACCTCTCAAATCCCTTCCAAGGGATAAAAAATAGGAAGGAAAGTGTTTTAAGTGCAGCCAGATTGCTGTCCTAGGCTGGGGGGAAGAAAGGAAAAAGCAATGAAAGTGATATTTGGAGAAGTGGCCCCTGAAATGTGTGGAATTGGGTTTGGCACTGAGAAATTAATGTGTGGAGATGAATAAATGTAGATTTTTGTAACTGTGGTGCTGCAGCTTTGGACTGGCACCCCTGGGGCTGTGGGTACCAAAGATGTGTCAGAAGTGAAGTGGAGAAACTGAGACAAGACTCCTGCAGAATGACAAAGAATTCTCTTGTTCCTTCCTGTGATTCCTCATCCCAAGAGGAGAAAATGCAGGAAGGATTGATGGATTTTCCCTCATGTGCACAAAGAGGTTGTTGTTAAAGCTGAGAGTCTTACAGCAAAGGTGTCAGAGGGGGGGTTTTGCAAATCACAAAGGAAAAATAATTTTTGTTTTAAATCTTCTCTCTGAAAAAATAGTCTTTGAGCACCAGCCATTCTCCCCTTGTGTGTATATTTATTAAACATTGTTTAAATTGCTGTCTGGAGCAATTTAATCCTATTAAATCCTAGACTATAATCTGGCAAAAAGTAACCCCAGTCTCTAAAAATCTTAAATATCAGTAAAACCAATGAAAGGAGAAGGAAAAAGGTCCCATTGAAAATGGGATTTTCTCGGGGCATTCCTCTGTTTTCCAACAGATGGATGCTCAAGTCCTCCAAGATCACACTCACAGAAATCCTTGGGATGTGACCATGATGTAACTGTGTCACCTTTGAGGGGTCATTACCTAAATTCCAAAATACCTTCCTGACACCTCAGAGGGGTTTTAAAGCCTGGCCTGGACTTTGCATTGGAAGTGTGGGATGATCTCCAGNACAATTAATGACATAGATAACTAAAAAAGGAGATTAATTTCTTTTTGCTGTAGCTGCCTGAGCACTCAACAGCCTTTAGCTGGAAGAGTGTGTGATGTAACATCACCCTCACTTTGACAAAATAGGTTAAAACCCTCATAAATATCCTGTCAAAATCCTCCAGTGACCATTTGGTGCTGAAATAAACTGCCAACATTGATTGAAAAGGATGGGATATATTTATATATAAAANTGATGGATTTTCCCTCATGTGCACAAAGAGGTTGTTGTTAAAGCTGAGAGTCTTACAGCAAAGGTGTCAGAGGGGGGGTTTTGCAAATCACAAAGGAAAAATAATTTTTGTTTTAAATCTTCTCTCTGAAAAAATAGTCTTTGAGCACCAGCCATTCTCCCCTTGTGTGTATATTTATTAAACATTGTTTAAATTGCTGTCTGGAGCAATTTAATCCTATTAAATCCTAGACTATAATCTGGCAAAAAGTAACCCCAGTCTCTAAAAATCTTAAATATCAGTAAAACCAATGAAAGGAGAAGGAAAAAGGTCCCATTGAAAATGGGATTTTCTCGGGGCATTCCTCTGTTTTCCAACAGATGGATGCTCAAGTCCTCCAAGATCACACTCACAGAAATCCTTGGGATGTGACCATGATGTAACTGTGTCACCTTTGAGGGGTCATTACCTAAATTCCAAAATACCTTCCTGACACCTCAGAGGGGTTTTAAAGCCTGGCCTGGACTTTGCATTGGAAGTGTGGGATGATCTCCAGGTGGAAAACCCTGACAGCAGTGTGGATATCCAGTGCAGACACCCCTCCCTGCAGCCATCAGCTGAGTTTTTCCTGTAGTTCAATTATTTTCCTTGCTCTTCTTTGGATTTTTTCAGGAGCCAGCTGCTCATGAAGTCCCTGGTGGTCACTGTATGTGTGGATAACATTTCTTGGGAATAGGAGTGATTTGCAGGAGTAAAGCATCTACAAATGGGTTTTATCAAAATCCACACACTGTTGCAAGGGAAAAGCATCTGTGTGGGAAGAGACATTTGGTTGAGGCTTTTTCTTTTAGTATTTTAGTCTCACTGTAGGTATTTTTCCCTGAAGTGTGCATATAATTCTGAATTTCACTATTATTTTAATGCAAAAGATGATTTGATTACTGGCTAAAGTTGATGCTGGAAAGCTCTCTACTCTTTGTGAGGAAAAAGTTCATTGTTTATGCAATTCTAAATTCTTCCCTTTAAAATAAAATTTACAACCTCCTGAAATGGCCCACACAGACCTCCCAGGCTTTGATTTCTCACAGAGTTTTTGAAATGTGTGTCGACCCCGAGACTGGAAACACACTGAAATAATTACACCTGATGGAAGGTGTTAATGCCTTTGACAGTGCCTGCCAGTTGTCTTCATGCCTGGGAGAAATTTATGTATTCTGCCCAGTTTTACTGCCAAGCTGCATCCTTCCCACTCCCCTTAGGGATTACCCTCCATGCCATGAATCTACTTGTTCATTTATCACAATGATTCTTCCAGTCAGATTGATTTCAAAGACAGAAAACAAGGTGTGGGCCACAAATGGTTCAGGTTGTGGTGAGGATTTCAGAGGTTAATGCACAGCACCAGGCACATTGTGTGGGCACAGCATTTGCTGTGCATGGATTGTGGGATTGAGGAAAAGCTGGGATTGCTGTAAATTCAGGCAATGTGCAGAAAAACAGCCTCCAGATCTGCTGAGACATGGGGGGACATCTAACAACAGCTTGGTAAAGCTCCACCTCCCAGTGTCTGTCTTGGCTGGGGGACATGGCATTGTTGGTTTTCCAACCCCTGTGGGTTAAACACTGTCTGTCCCACTACAAAACCAGAATGGAGGTGGGAAAACTCGGTGTTTCTGAGGAGCAAACTTGGCTATGGTGGAAACTGGTCCATCTCCCAGATGGAGCTCACAGCCAGCACAGCTGGAGCCTCATCTCTCCTCCCTTGGTCTTATGGAATCCATTTCTCCTTCCCACAAACCCTATTGCCTCCTCCATCTCCATTTCAGACAAGAGGAGGCTCCAGTCCCTTTGCCAAGACATGATGGCCCAGATGTGTCTCTCCCTTGTGGGATCCTCTGCCCCCAGACCCTCAGGGCA
This sequence comes from Calyptomena viridis, assembly GCA_013390005.1. Classification (NCBI taxonomy): domain Eukaryota; kingdom Metazoa; phylum Chordata; class Aves; order Passeriformes; family Eurylaimidae; genus Calyptomena; species Calyptomena viridis. The sequence goes on from WEIV01011955.1 coordinate 329,995, forward strand.
AGAATTGGGGAATGTGCTGCTGAAGACAACTTGGAAACTGGCCTTTGACAACTTTTCCCAGGATCACAGAATATGCTGAGTTCAAAGGGACCCACAAGAACCATCAAATCCAACTCCTGGCCCTGCACAGGACCCCCCCAAAATCTTACCATGTGCCTGACAACATTGTCCAAACAACACGTTCAAGCTCACTGAAGTAATTTCCAGTCTGGTCATCTAAATAGGGGCAGAGAAGTGACATGTTCACTTCCAGTGATGACATCACCCCCAAATATGACACTGAAGGGAAGGTTTTTCATGCAGGTAAATGCTCTTCAACACAAACAAGTCCCCTCACCTGCAGAAGTCAGAGCTTGACGAGGTTCTGAATCACATCCTGATTCCAGAAGACTTGAAAAAGCTGCTTTTTACTCCATAACAACCAGCACTGAGGTGTGGAAGCATCTGCCATCCCGTGTGCCAGAGCTGCAGAGTCAGGACAAGGCACTGATATCTCTGCAGGAAACACTGATTTGTGTTGGGTGGATTGGATCTGGGCTTTATTTTTCCAGGTGGCTCTGGAAAAGCCTGGTTCCGTGTGTTGTGATGGATGCAGCAATTTTCCCATCAGGTTCTGACAGGTTAAACTCCTCTGGGTGGTGCTGAGGAGACTGTGAGAGGATTTAAACACTCACACACTTATAATTATCTGCAGCCAACATAGTGAGCTGTCAATGCTGATGTTCAAATGAAGGTGTTGAGTGAAAAACAGCAAAAAATGAGGCTTGGAATAGGAGGAGCAACACCCCACACCTTCTGTGCTCATCATTGTTGGGCATGTGTCCTATAAAGCAGCATCTGCAGCCCATGTTTAGTGGATGTGTTTGAGGATGTGCTTGCCAGGCCTCACACAAATAAATAAAACCATAAAAATAAATATAAAGCACAAAATAAAAATATACGAAAATAAATAAAGAAATAAAAATATAAATAAACCCACACGATGGAGCGTTTGTCACCTTCCACAAGAGTTTCACCAGCTGCCTTAATCCTTGGTGACATCCTGTTTTGACCATCAGCTTAAAGAAACCTGATGCTTCATTTACACTCAAAGGGCATGTTCTGCTGCTCTCCAGGAGTACACTGGTTCTTTTTCTCTTTTTTTTTCCCTGTGTAGGGAATTTTCCAGTCTCCCTGGGATTTAATTATTTCAGTGTCTACTGCTCATGCACCATAGGCAACCCCAAAAATATTTTCCTGGCGTGCTTCCAGGACTTTGGACTAATTTTGAAGTCCAAAAAAATTTATAACCAGCGTTTCATCGCTGTTGCTTTTAAATTGATCAGAAGTAAGGAAAGGGAAGATCACTTTTTCTCTTGGTTTAAGGAACTTTGAAGAGTTCTGCTAAAAGTTGAGTTCTTTAATAATGTTTTCAGCTCCACTCCATCAAATCTTGTGGCTAAACAGGGAAATGACCAGACCTTTGAACTATTTTTGTGACTCCTCATCACTCAATTCTACACAGGACTCTCTAATAACAGTGATCCCAAACAGAAAGGCAGGAGACTTCACACATGAGCAGTGCTTCCTGCCAGACCTCAGCTGATCCCAAAAAACCTGTAAATGATCCTACATCCAGGCAGAACCACGGGTTTTATTTTCATTAATACCTTAGTTGGGTGCAAACCCTGAGGAGGTGCTTTGGCTTCGACCTCTGTGGAGAATGTGATACAGATGAAACCTCTCTATGTGTTGAAAGAGACCCTGTGAACCAAAAACTGTGGGGTTTATGTGAAAAAAATGAGTAATTCAGAGTAATTTATCTCCCCCTGCAGTGAAAGTGCTGCTGGGATTTGGTTTCTTTGAAGTCTGAATCAAGAGAGGAGCGGGAGGTTGATGTCTGGGGGAGACACTGATCCAAAGAATGGCCTCTTCTGGGCTGAGGACAAAAAAGCAATGGCTCAGCTGGCAAGAAGCAGCTTTTTTTGGACACAGGACACACAGGGTGGTCACCAGACCTCCCATCCTCCTGTGCAGGAAGGCTGGGGAGAAACCCACAGCATCCAGTGTCCACCTTCCACCTCCTGTGCCAACTTAGCATCACACTACCTGTGAGCCTCCCTGGGTGAAGGAGACCCAAAATATGACAAAATTAGCGAGCCTTTAGTGGACTTTACAATCTTCATGCTGAGGTTGGGAGATGTGAGGTCCCTTTTGAGCTGCAGGGTGGGAACAGCCACTCTGATGGAAGAGCAGCTGATGGCTGAGTGTTACAGGTCTGGTTGTTGGCTGAGGGTGGGAGACTGAATCTCTCTTTAATACCAGATAATCATCTCTTGTGGGACACAGACTAGGAGGGCTGAGCTGAGAGCAGCAGTCAGCACTGCTGTGACATATTTCCTCTTGCAGATTAAAAGCCCTTTCTGTAACCTCAGCAACACCCGCTGCCAGAAGCATTGTTTTACTGAGCGCTGTAGATGCTGCCCATTAAAGAGCAATTAGTCCTTGTTGGATGCAGAGCCCGCCCTCTCTCCCAGATGGCTTGTTATTAAGATATTTACAGTTAATATGAATTTCCCCTGCCATAAATCACCAGCCTTTATACCTGCAGGGAAGTCATGGCAATCAGTGACCCCGCTCAGTCAGCCCGGGCAATGAGCGCTGTCTTGTAAAATAAAGATTGTGACAACTTCTCGTCATCATAAAAACAACAGGAGAGGGGAAAATCCCAGTGCTGGTATCTGATAACGGGCTGTAATCAAGCACTTGCATATCCTCTTCGAGGAGGCTGGAAAATGGAAAGTTACACGGATTCATTTGTCACTCGGGGACTTCGGGACAAAGAGCCAAAGCTTGTTGCAATTAGATGGGGGAGGATGGAGGAGCTGTGATGTGGAGCCTTGCAGGGGACTGTGCTGGCAGGAACAGGGTGACCCTCTCCCAGCATGTAAGATATGGAAGATGTCAAGTTTTAAGTTACTTGGGATAGTTAAGTAACATGGGAAGTAGGACATAACCCTCTGGGACATGTTCCCTTGGGTGCTGCAAGCTGAAGCTATTCCCAAATCCAGGTTGTCTTGTGATGTGTGGAATCATAGAATCACAGAATGGTTTGGATTGGAAGGGGCCTTAAAGCTCATCCAGTTCCAGCCCCTGCCATGGGCAGGGATACCTTCCACTATCCCACTGCTCCAACCTGGCCTTGGACACTTCCAGGGATGGGGCAGCCACAGCTTCTCTGGGCAACCTGTGCCAGGGCCTCTCCACCCTCACAGGGAAGAATTTCTTCCTAATATCCCATCTAACCCTGGCCTCTGGCAGTGGGAAGGCATTCCCTGTGTTCCTTGTCCCAAGTCCCTCTCCAGCTCCCTTGGAGACCCTTTAGGAAGGGGCTCTAAGGTCTCCCCAGAGCCTTCTCTTCTCCATGTGAACACCCCCAGCTCTCCCAGCCTGGATCCAGAGAAGAGGATCTTTGTACCCCTCACTGGGACTTGTTCAAACACATCCATGTCTTTGTTGGGGATGAGTGCACGTGTTTTCCATGCAGTCTGTGTGCACCTGAGTTATGATATATCTGAAAATACACCACCAGCAGCACTAGGAATGTGGCACATTGTTTGGCTCATGTGTTTGGTGGTTGGGAGCAACCTGAAACTGTGCTGAGTATTTCCATCTTTGGGGCCAATCTCATTTTTACCCTGTGATTTTGGTGCTCTCAGAAAATCGTGTTCATGTCAACACTGACCAATTCCAGCCACAGATCTCCAAACCAGGGAAATCATGCTCCTTTTCCCTCTGTTTTAACCTGGGAAATGGTAACTCCTGTGAAGTAGCTTTCTCTAAAGCACCTTAGGAGATGTCACATTGTTCCCTCTGCAGGTGTGCAGCTCCCCAATAGCCTTTTTTTCCCCCTGTATAAGGTGGCCCCACTCATGTTACTGCCTCAAGCTCCACCTTTGTCTCTGGTCCTTCCTTTCAGGTGTTTCCTCTTGTCTTAAATCCAGTAACAAGGGATTTCACCTGCACCTCCCACAGCAACAGGACTTTGAGCACTGCTGAAGACAACTCACCATCTTTGCATTCCCCAGGAGAATCACACAGAGGAAAATCCAGACCTGCACAATATCTTTGCCTTTTCACTGGGGACTTTGCATTGACACCAGTGGGTTTAATCCCTTCAAACAGCCCTGCCAGCACTGGGATAATTTCTTCCACGATGAGCTTTAGTACCACTGGAGTAGCATTCCCTGGTCAGAGAGCTAATACAATGGTGAAAGGATAGAAAAATCAGGCTTCAAGGTAAAATCAATATATTTTCCACAGTAAAATCAGCTTTCTGAGTACACGGGAGCTGCTAAATACGGTGTCAGTAGGTGGCACTATTTTATACTGTATGAGGACACAGGACAGGTAGAGAGGGAGCAGTAAAGCTCAGGAGATGTTGTAAACACAATTTTCCCTTCTCCATGGAAAAATGCTCCACCAAGATCAGTGCAGAAGAGGTGAGGGGTTTGCTCCTTGCGATTTTCACTCTTCCCTTTCCTTCTACTGAGCCTTTGCAGAGTTTAAGGATGATCTCTGTTCCTTATGAGTTTTGGGATACTAAGGCAGAGATGCCTCCTTGTGCTTATCAGACATCTCAAGCTAACCCTGCTTGGAAAATATTCTTATCACTTCAAACCTCTGAGGATGGTCTCGTTTGCTCCCAGAAACTTGCTGAAAAGGGTGACATTTTTATTCCTCTGTGGCTCAGAGTTGCTTACGGTGTGACTGAGAGCAGCTTTATTTTTGGCTGGGCAGGATTTAAAGGTTTCTGTGAGGAGAAATGGCTCTGGGTGTTTTACACCTTGGCGTAAGTTACTCTGTGGTTGATGCAGTGTTGTAACCTCACTCGGGCAAACTGGAGGAGGGAAGAAAGTTGCAAATTGGGGCAAAATGTGACTTTCTTGGTATCTGTTTTAAAGCAGAGGTAATAACCCTCTGCTCCCCAGCCTCACCTGCTGCTGTAATGCTGGGATAATCCTGGAAAAATCCACCACGTGACCCCAGCTGGAGGCTGGGAGCAGAATTTGGTCACTGTCTGTCCACAGGAGCAGCTGCCACCACAGTGCCCATGGGTGTGTGACCAAAGGCACCCAAGGGACCAACTCTGCCTTTTGTTGCTGTTTCTTCAGAGTGGGTCTGGATTTATTTTGGAGGCTTTAAAGGTCAGAGAGTTCAAAGATCAAAAATGCTCATCAGAGTTAACATATATTTTGCCTTTAAGTAAAAAAAAAAAGAAGGAATCTGTCCTTCACTACTAAATCCCTTCTATTAGGAATTCCTGTCATCCTTTGACAGTGACCTTTTTATTCCCTTTAGTAATTGATTTTTTTTCCTCTCCCTAGAGCCTCCCTTGTTTTGATTCTTGTCATTTATTACTTCTCTTTTTACTTGGAGTCTCAGAGAACTGTCACTGTTCCACCAGTGTGCTGCTCCATCCCTTCATACAAATATTGCCTGTTTTTCTGTACTCAACCCAAATAAAAAACGTGCCTGAGGAGCAGTAAAACCTCCTGGTCTTTGCTAACCCTGAGCAGCAGAAAGACTAAACTGTGCCCATTTCCACCCAAGCCATTTCCCCCTCCCTCCTGCTCCCTTTTTGCTGCTGATGCAATGCTAGATTTGTAAAAAACCCTGACTACTATACTGTTTTTATCTTGAGGAACATCTAAATCACTTAGAAGTCTGTTGGCTGAACTCAATAAATAAATAGCAGAAGGCTCACTAGTAGCAGTGAGTTATGGCTTTGCTGTCGGGTTGTGTCCAGCAGCTGCACCAACAGCCACCCCTCCAGCAGCAAATGTTCCTTTTAACCCACTTCAGAAGAATTAAAGCACTGTTCCCCACTTTGGG